>JADLZK010008320.1:0-54176 GCA_015847255.1 Hyparrhenia diplandra
GGGCTAACAGGAGTGTTAGCAGAGACTCGGTATCACTATCAGTAGGGAGAAAGCTGTGACCACGGTAACAGCCTAACAGGGAGACAGCATGCGTGCACGGATTACACTATTATAAAGCAATGGATGTGCTGAACTGGTGGTCAAGTATCAATTCAACTCTTAACACAATAGATAGCAATCCAAGTACTTCATGTGTACAGACTAAGGGAAAAAAAACAATGGATGAATTCTTCAGTTCGCTAATTGAAGAAACAATCTCCAGTAAGCTGACACATATTGTAAAAACAGATGAGGGCTATATTCATACTATATTATTATGTCATGCTCTGGAAGGCTGTCCTAAGTGTCCTTGATTGTATAGCTTAGATAATAGCTCATATTTGGTTTCATCAACAAAAATTTAAAGACCTCATACTTTTCTCACTATCTCTAATTAGAAAATCAGAAGCACAGCATTTTGGAGATGAAATATTCCTAGTGTCAATATCAAAACTATTTTTTTAAAAAAAGTTCAAATGAGAATACGAAGAGAGCCAGCCATCAGTATACTTGTCAGTCAAACTGTACTGATCATTGCAGACTTTGACCATGTGTTGGTCCAGAATATTTTCTAAAACCCTAGAAACACAAAAAAATAGCCCAATTTAGCAATCACAGATATCCCATTGATAAAAGTATTGTCACAAAAGCAATAGAATGACATAAGAAGAATACAAAAAGCAACAGAAAGGTTCTTTCTGATAATAATGTTGCTCTAAAAAAAATTTCCAGTACTGAACTTTTTTTGGATCCGACTACTAAACTAATTTTCTAAAACCAAAAGTTCATCACAGAAGGGTCTTTCAGCAATGCATGCTGCTGCAGTGAATTCTGTGGAATGGAACCTTTCATATTTTTAGGAGATCAAGCTAGAAGGATCAGCTGGCCTAATACTGTAATCTACAACAAAGGTGGCAGACTTTTTGACATATTTCCGGCTTCCAACATAACATAAGAATATACTTGAAACCCATTTGGCAAAGTGTAGCCACTCATAAGTATACAGACAAGTGCATATATATTACACAGAAAATACACTCTTCTTACCATAGGCACACATCTAATTAAATAGGATGTACATTTCATTCTCAAGAAATGAAATGACAGTTGCAGTAATTACTACAAGAGTGATCTGAGCACTGCATCCCACTATATAATTACAAGGTTCGTTCTTTTTTTCTCTCTCTCTTTTATTGTGCAAGAACAGGGTTCACTCTTGAATGCACTCATAGAGTTCCTGTTGCAAGGTTGTCATGTAACTTTCCATATCAAGTAGAAATGCAACAAGATGGACACCATAAAGAGAAAAATAGATACCAAGCTGAATCATCTTATTAAGGAAACCCTTTAAAGAAAATATTTGAGATAAGGTAATTTTTGTGACAGACTGATACCTTTGCATATTTTTCTCCAATAGCACGATGCCTGTAAGCAAGCTTCCTTTGTTCGCATCATCATAGGGTGAACTAAAACTGTCAGCCTCAAAATCATATGAGGTCAAGTCTCTCCCATCATCATATTCATTCAAAGCATTGAGATAGGGTTAAATTTGTAGTTCTCAATCTGCATTAGTGTGAAAACGACCAGATCAGTTGAAAAAATAAAGAGATGAGCATAAAAGGAGAAACAGCATGCCCAAAGAAAAGCAGCTAAATGACTTGTGCAGAAAAATTGAAGGAAACAATAAGTAGTAACCGAGCAGGCAAGTTAGATGAATGATGTGAAGTACAATGTCATGGAAAATTTCATCTACATGAAAAAAATTGAAAGTAGCTTTCAAAGGGATAATACTAACAAATTTGTGTCAATTTTGATATGTAGTTCTGGAAAATATAAATGGCATACCATTTGTTCATGATCTAGTCAGTAGTTAGCATGTATCGTATAATGGTAGTACCGAGTTTAGGTGCTAACTGACCTCCTCATAAAAGAAGTGCTCATCACAGAGTTCAAGAATGAGGTTCTCCCATCGCTTCCCTATTTCAGTACTTTTCTCACGATCCTTGAGGCCGTCAAAAGCCCCAGCATATGAGCCATCCAGAAGTGACTTGAGCAAAATCAGTGTCTCATCCATGTCCCATATGTACACATTCACAGGCTGCTCCATCACGGCATCAGTTGAAGCTTGGGAGGTAGCCAAAGCAGGAACAGCCTCGTCCATTTCGGGCTCCTGTTATAAGACCAGAAACGTCATGCTCGAATCCAAAACTACAGGCAACTACCTAAAAATCCAATTTAGCATGTCATGAAAACGTGCCCTGACGGTTACTATTTGTGCACAGCATATTATTGCCAGAACATGATATGAGGTGGTATATCTGATAACGGAACTCCAAAAGAAAAAGCGATACAAAAACCAACCAAAATCAAGGAGGAGCTTCTATTTGTCTATCACTCTACGCTAACCAACGCAAGACCCGCCTAATACGACAGCATGATAAATGGGCTTCCCTGACAAATACCAACTGATTCGGTCTACTGAATCCCTGCACCCAATTGGCAGTGACCGTTTGCTCCTGACAGCTACAGAATGACTATTTGTGCACAGCATATTATTGCAAGAACATGATATGAGGCATCATATCAGAACCTGAAACTCCACAACAGAAAATGATACACGAGCCCGACAAAAAATCAGTTAGGGGCACTTTTAATAACTGTCTAAACATAAGGATGATTCATTTTGTCAGCTTAATTCGACAGCATGATAGACTTTGTACAGTTAGTTACTAACTGATCCGTGACCAAATAGGCAGTGATCGCGTGTGGGCTGATCGCTTCCCTCCATACCCCCAATTGTCCACTCTAAAACACATGTCATCACATAAACATCTGCAGCTGGTTGTGACGCTACAGATGCCATGACTGCGAAGTAGACTGCCTCACGCCAGGGGAACATGTACACCCGATATTTCATTTTGCAACGAACCTTAGTTAGTATAGTCATGATACATGTATATATGTTTGTAATCAGATGAGATCCAAATACAGAACAAACCAAACGCTAGCTTACATTAGGGTTTGGGCGCTCAGTTTCGCATAGCAGGAAGGGAGGAGAAGGGGTGGGGAACCTGATTGATGGGTCCTCGTCGCCGGCGAAGACCTGGCGAAGTGGCCGGCGAAGAAGGGTTCAACAAAGACCTGGGCACCTGGCGCAGGGATGCGGCAGAACTCGCCCAGTCGTCGCCGTCAGCGAGAAAGGCGGCGGGAGAGAGAGCGCGCGCGCCTAGTCCTCGCGATGAGACCGGCGGTGATGACTGATGAGGCAGGAAGCGAGGGGGGTGCGAATTCGGGGAGAGAAATCGAAGGGAGGATGAAGATGAACAGCAGCAGCAGCTGCAGCTGACGGAAAGGGCAGTTCGTTGCTTTGGAACAAAACTTTTTTTGTTGGTTTTGGGTGAAAAATCCAAAAATTTGCCTCGTGAATTCACCACCCCTTTTCATTCCGCTTTGCACGTACCGTACCCGGAATACAAGAAAGCTCTAGCTGGCGATGGTGACTAGCATGCCACATCATCGAGCATCCATCCAAAGGTAAAAGCTCCTTTTGCAAATTGTTTGTTGCAAGCAGTGGCACAAAGGAAATTCCCACATACTCCCTCGTTCTCAAATTAGAATACGTTTTAGCTTTTCTGATTCATAAGCTTTTTACGCATCTAAATATAAATTACGTCGGGATATATAGTAAAAATTATGAATCAAGAAATGAAAAACATCTTATAATTTAAAGCGGAGGGAGAGTAGTAAATTGTTGTTGGTAGAGGGAGAGTAGTAAATTGGTTCGATAGATGCCCTGCCGCCGCAAGACCATCCACGGCCACCACATAGGTTGTTGGCGGCGTCTAGAGTAGCCGATAGCGACCTTGACGCCGACTCCTTCAGGTTGTCGTTGGAGGAGCCTCTAGGGTCGCCTCGCATCCCGGGGACAAAGGTTGTTGGCGGCAATTGGTGCCCAGGTCGCGGCGACCGGTTGGCCGCCAAATCTACCTTCGACGATCCTTAGCCGGAGGAGGCGGCGCGGCTTTTTTGCCGAACAAGCGGGTCGGGCGACCCAAGCACGCGGTATTACCTACCGGGTCCGCTAGGCGGGAGAACGTGTGGAAGATCCTCCCCACGCTCGGTGTCCGCTTTGTAGGGAAGGATTTGGGTGGTTCGCTCGCCTAGCTAGTTTCTCCACCGCTTTAGTCGCACATTAGTTACCTACTTGACGCACCACTCTAGGTGTCACTTTGTTAAAGCCGATGCCATCCGCTTGTGTGTTTAGCTTAGTGGGCTTTCGGGACAACTCGCTGAAAGTGCACTTTTGAAAAAATTATTGGAGTATACATAGTTCTTTTTGAATGAGTATTAATAGGATTCATTTAAACTCTAGTAAATAAGTTTTATAGTTTTGTAATGTGAACTCGACAACATATATTTAGAGCCCTGTTTGGTTCCCATGAGACTAGAGACTAATTTTTAGTCTCATTTAATCCCTAAATAACCAAACATAAGGAATTTTTAGTCCCGATTAGTCCCAATTTTTACTAGACTCTTGGGAAGGGCTAGGGACTAATTTTTAGTCCCTATTAGTTCTCTGGTCCCTCCATCCAAACATGCCCTTAGTCTTTTTTTTTTTTATGTAAAAGTATTTTGGCCAAATGAAATGAAATAATTTCATTAGTCCAATTGAGATTGTTGTTTTGGATCCGTGCCATTTTATTTAACCATTTCGTATTATTTTAAATATTTATATAAATATTATTTATTTTGTTATAAATTATTTTATCATTGAAGATATTTTAATTATAATTTATTTATTTTACAAATTTTGTTTAAATAATCTAAATAAAAAAAAAAATCAAACACGGTACTCAAAAGTTAAAAACAACAATCTTAATAGAACAGAGTGAGTACTCCACAAATATGCCTTAATTTGTTAAAAAAAATAGTAAAGGGCTTAATATGCTCGGAATAGCCCAAAAAGGCTCAAGGTCCAACAACTTCATCTCCATAATGTGCAAGGTATAAACTTAAGAAATTTATATTGTAATTATTGATACAACAAATGTACATGTTGCAAAATGTTCAATTTTTTGTTGTACCATGATAAAATATTTGCATGGACTGGAGAAAAATTACATAATATGAATTTAACTTTCAAATTCATTATTATTTCTCTATTATATATGAAATTTTATAATTTTTATAAACATGTGTGTGTTGAACGTGCATGATTACTAGTAGAAATAAAAGAATATAAGAAAATAAAAAAAGTTACTCATCCGGCCCAGCCAATACAGGCAAGGCCCGAAGTAACCGAGCTAACAGTCCACTGGCCCACGAGAATACAGCCCAGCCCAACATAAACCCTTTCTTCCCCTCCCTACAGCCAAAGCCGGCGGCAGGTCCCCAACGGCAACCCGCACTCCCCTCCCCGACGCGCGCCGGAAGTCACGCCCCTATCCCGCCGCCCTACTCGGCGAGGCGGTCTCGGCGGCGGCGCATCGCCCGGGAGGCGCTCGGCGTCATCGTCTTGTTTCCCTACAAACAGCCGGTCAGCCACCTTCCAACCCTCCCGAAAGACCCGTAGCACCTCCCGTTCCTCACTCGCGCCGCCTCCCACACGCGCAGGTAGCAGTTCCGCGATGAATCCGGGGCGGTCAAATATAATCCCCTTGGATTAACCCTATTTCCTCAATCGCTTTCTCTGCGGGGATTAATTTTCACCGAGTCCTGCTTCTGGGCGTGCTCGTGTGCAGGTTGGACTCCATGGCGGCGGCGCTCGCGGTGACGGACGAGGTGGCGCTGCCTATACGGGCGGTGGGGGATCTAGCTGCCGCTGCTGAGGTCCCGCGGGAGGAGGTCGCCGTCATCACCCAGTGCGCGGCCCTCGGTGAGCTATCTTCGCGCCCCCATTGCCCCTCTCTTCGTTTCTTCTTCCTCATCCTATGCTCGATCGTCCGCGATGAAGGGCGAGTTCGTGCGGTGCGTGCATGTGTGGATACATGAACCCGCCAATTTGTGTTGTCTTTTTTGCTTGCTTGCTTCAATTAGCGAGCCTTCTGGTGTGGTTTCGTTGAATGAGTTCATTTTGAGGATGCATCAGTAACTGTATTATCACAGAACTGTAACCAAACTATTGTTCTGCCACGCAACAGGTGGAAAGTTGCCTTTTGAGGATGCATCAGTTGGTGCAGTTCTTGCAGTCATTAAAAACGTGGAAAGCTTGAGGGAGCAATTGGTTGCTGAAATCAGTCGTGTGCTGAAAGCTGGTGGAAGAGTATTGGTGCAGAGCCCTTCACCCTCATCCAGTCAGAAGGTAAACTTATCAGGATTTTTTTTCCTTGCCTCGTTTCTCTTGCACTGTTAATATGAAGTGCCTAATTTTTATGATTCTCTGTTAGCCAAACGCTGATATTGAGCTCAAGTTACTGATGGGTGGATTTGCCGAGGTGCAATCTTCTGCTGCAAACTCGCAGGATACCGTGCAATCTGTTACAGTGAGTGGTTGAAGTTCATGTGCTATAATATGTTAATTAATATTGCTGTGCAGGCTTTAGTTTCGGTGCTAATTTGGACCACTTGCAGGTTAAGGCAAAGAAAGCTAGCTTTAGCGTGGGCTCTTCTTTTCCCCTCAAGAAACCAACCAGGGCCCTTCCCAAGATTCAAATTGATGATGATTCTGAACTGATTGATGAAGACAGTCTCTTGACTGAAGAGGACCTCAAGAAACCACAACTTCCAGTTGGTATAGTAACAAACCCTGTCAACTTAGTTCAACTTTGTAAGCAATAGCTAGTTTAGGTTTGGATCCTAAACAGCTAACTGATGTTTCACCAGTCGGGGATTGTGAAGTGGGGGCAGCAAAGAAAGCATGCAAGAACTGTACTTGTGGCAGGGCTGAGGCTGAGGAGAAGGTTGGGAAGCTAGAGCTACTGCAGAACAGATCAATAACCCTCAGTCAGCTTGTGGGAGTGTAAGTATTAATACATAATTAAGTGGCACTTTTTCTGCTCTCTTGTTGAAACTCCATGCTCTGGCATACGTTAACTCGGGTTACTTATCATGGCTGGTGATCTCTGTAAATGATTCTTGCAGTGTGGGTTGGGTGATGCCTTTCGATGTGGAACCTGTCCCTACAGAGGTCTTCCACCATTCAAGCCTGGTGAGAAGGTAAGAGTCTTATCTGTATTTTCCTCCTGCATTCTTCTAGAGGTGATCAACTATGTCGATTGTAGTCTGATCTGGATTCTGATTTGTGGTGCCATGCTTACTGCTGCTGCTTCAACTGGCAGGTTTCCTTGTCTGGCAACTTACTTGCTGCTGACATATGATGGCATCATCAGATACATACAAGTGAACATCGACAAAACACGGAGGAGATAGGAATACCTTCTGTCAATTTGTTGGTTCGTTTGGATGCTATGTTGTTAGTTGAGTTCGAGTGATGTTTGCCGGAAGATCGAACTGCATTTTAAATAGCTTTTGCTAGCCAAATGCGAGCGTGCATGTGACTTGTCTTTCGGATAATATATATAGTCGTGCTGATTGTTTGATACTACAAAACGGTGATATCCTAGCTATTTTCTCTCAAGCTGGCCAAGCGCGCCTTTACACAAACACAAGTGTGCATGTGTTTTCAGATTTTGGAGCCCTGGCTGTTGAGAACATTGCTCAATGCATACCCTTTTTGTAACATGCAGTGTGAGCAACTGAAGCTATGCTCAATACATGCTCAATACACATGGACTCAGTAACACTGAAAAGAGCTCACAGTGTATTCGAAGCATAGCATTACACAAAGTGCAGATATATGCACCGAAAATATGTCAATAAATACTTATTTGTTGCAGGGTGAGCAACTGAAGCAGCGTACCGCTAAAAAGCTTGCAAATGATCTGTTACCTCCTGCCGCATTGGATTGGTAGCTTTCTTATCCTTGTCATGTTGCTCTTTGTGTGACTATTAAGACTAAGTGCGAGATATTTCTATATAGGAGTATCAAGTATGTATAGTTCAATTATATTCAAATTTATTGGAGGTATACGTAGTTCTTTTGAACGACTATTAATAGGATTCAAAACTCTAGAAAATACGTAGTAAGTATGTTTTATATAGTTTTGAAATGTGAACAGACAACATATATTTAGTCTTTTTTATGTAAAAGTATTTTTGGGCAAAATGAAATTAATTTCATTAGAAGGCTGGCATGCCTTAATTTGTTAAAAATAAAAAAAAAATAAAGGAACAGTAAAGGGCTGAATATGCTCGGAATAGCCCAAAGGCCCAAGGTCCAATAACTTCATCTCGATCTCGTTCCTCACTCGCGCCGAATTTCGAAATATAACCCGTTATTCGACGCCCCCGTGAAATATGGCCCGTAATTAGGTATGCGCTTTTTGAAATATGACCCCGGTCCAGCTAATTGCTTTGAAATTTAGTCCCGTGACGGAAAACGCGAACGCCGTAGCTCAACCACGTGAACGCCGTGACTCTCGCCCACGCGACTCACGCACGTACATCGTACGCCGCCGCAGAAAAATACGAGCTCACGCTGCCGCCGCCCCTCCGACCACGACCACGCCGACGAGCCCAAGAAGCACCGGAGCGCCTCCACGTCCGGCTCCATGACTTATCCTGCGCGCGTGGCGGCTGGCGAGGACGCGCGCCATCACAGGCCGCGTGCTCGCGTTCGTCGTCGTCGTGGAGCTCAGCCGGCGTGCAGGGCAGGTGAGGCGGCCTTCACGGGCCGTCACGGCGGACGCGGCGGCGTAGCCGAGTAGGACCGGCGCGAGCAGGGCTGAGCGCGGCGAACGCGGCGGCGCGGCCTCCGTCCGCGAGGGCGTTGTGGCAGCCACGCACCCATCGTCGACGGCGCGGCCTCCGTCCGGGGGCTGTCATCGTCGACGTCGAGGCGGGTGCGCCGACGAACGCGGCCGGCGGGGCTGATCCGCGCGACGTCGACGGGGACGACGACGGCGTCGACTACAGGGCCCGCGCGCAGTGGCTCCCGCGCGGCCGTCCTGGGCGCGAACGACGGCCTCGTCTCAGGACCGGCGCGAGCGGGCTGAGCGCGGCGAACGCGGCGGCGCGGCCTCCGTCCGCGAGGGCGTTCGGCGCATCCTACGTGGGCGAGCGTGTCCGCGCGAGCGCTGCAGCCGGCCGGTGGCGGGGTGGCTTGCGTCCACGAGCACGTCCGGTGCGAGCACAGCAGCTGGAGGCGGCGGGGCCGGCGAGAGCGGCTGGTGCGGGCGAGCGCGGCGGGGGGCACGGCCACGGCGGCGAGGGCGAGTGGATTTCTAGCGGCAGCTCTGGCGAGCTCCCATGGTGGCACGTGCGAGCGCGGTCGCGCTGTCGCCTGCGCGCGGCGGCACGGATGTGGCCGGCGCTGTCGAGCATGATGGCGCGGACACAGCGAGCGAGCGCGGCCGGCGGACGGCGAGCTTGCGGTGGACGCGAGTTCGTGGCGGACGCCGAGACCTTGTAGCGCAACCGCGCGGCTTGGGCAGACGCTAGGGGAGCGCGCAGACGCGGGGCGGGCGAGGAAGATGAACAGGAGTTCATCGTGAGGAAGATGAACAGGAGTGCGTGCGAGAGTCACGACGTTCACGTGGTTGAGCCACGGCGTTTGCACTCTCCGTCACAGGACTAAATTTCAAAGTAATTCGCTGGAGCTGGGTCATATTTCAAAAGGCATACGAATTGCGGGTCATATTTCACGTGGCGTGCGAATAACGGGTTATATTTCGAAATTTCTCCCTCCCACACGCGCAGGAGGAGCAGCGCCGTCGCTCAGCGGCCGCCGGCGACGAGCCTCCGCGGAAGCCAGCGGCGAGTTCTTCTTACTTCTGTCTCAGCCCTTGTAGAGCGTCCACGTCGCCACTCTTCCCCAAAGGACAGGCCGAGCCTCCCAGACCCAGCCACTCCCGAGCAGGCCAGAAGCACCTCGCACAAAACCCTGCGCCGCTCAACCATGCTCCTCCGGCGACCGCTCCAAACCCTCACTCTCCCCCTCCTCCGCCGCCACTTTGCCGCTGCCGCTGAGGCGCTCGTTTCCGCCCACCAAGCCGTCGACCCGCTCTGCCCGCCGTACGACTACCTCCCGGGCCACCCTCGGCCAGACGCCAAGCACGATGAGGTGATCCTCGCCGTGCCGCGCGCCTCTTCGGGGCGCCACGGGGCTGCCAAAGGAGCGCAAGGCCGGGCGGGTCCCCGCCATCGTCTTCGAGCAGGAGAACGGACAGGAGGGCGGCAACAAGCGCCTCGTCTCCGTGCAGTCCAAGCAGATCCGCAAGCTCGTGGACCACCTCGGCCGGTCCTTCTTCCTCTCAAGGCTCTTCCGTCTCCAGGTGTGGTCAGAACACGCTGGGCAGGGTGAACTCATCGAGAACGTCCGCGTCCTGCCCCGGAAGGTGTGTTGGATTTGTAGTGTAATTGCTAATGTCGATTTGTCTGCGACGATGGCTTAGGGTTGCTGCATTGCATTCCTTTTTTAAAACGCTGCACAACTCAACTGAGGGACTCACCTGCCATTTTTGTGCAAGTGTGTCGTTAGGAAACAGGGATGGGTGTTTTGGATTGAAAAAAAATATCTGTTACTGTTCTATGATTGGTCCATTTCTTGGTGAAAAGTTGAAGATGGTGTTGACTTGTTGAGGAATGTGGAAAGCAAGATTGGCTTTACATCAGTACACAAATACAATTTGAATGGCGGTTGATTAGTGTATTGAACAAGATGATGACACTCCTTGGCTGAATTGAATGTTGTTCCTGTGGTTATGCTTTTAATTTGAACTTTGATCTGGTTGCGGAAAATGTGAAATTGGCCAATAAAATAGGATGCTTACTTTAAGGGAGCTCACTGTTTGTGTTATGATCGTTCTGGAACTGTCTGATTTGTGGCATCCATATTCAATTGGCGATTCTCCCATAAGCAGTGTCTTGTGCAAGCAGATCCATTTTTATAATATGAGCTGCGATTTCAGTTCTTTCTTCTTTGGTTATTCATTGTTCGCTGAGTATGATTTCAGATTATTTGATTGCCTACTGTATTTCTTGGCCTGTTACTAGGTGATGGCCAATCCAAAGCATGTAGCACTACATAACTTTTTTCAATGGTTGCTCAAGAAATAAGATGAATATCTTTTTCATTACCTTCTATACACACTACCAGAATTGCGATGTTGAATTGTTGACTAATGTGGGATCTGTTGTGACATCAAAGGTACACCTGCATGCAGGCACTGATGAACCGCTGAATATCACATTTATGAGAGCACCTTCTTCTGCGCTTCTCAAAATAGATGTTCCTCTGATGTTCATTGGAGAGGATGCCTCCCCTGGTCTCCGGAAAGGTATGTAGCATGTTATGATGATCCATCAATTTGCACACCTTTTATTTTAGAAGCTCACATTTTCTATCTATGCCTTTTATCTTCAGTGGAACAGAATCATTAAAAGAATACCTGGGTTACTTGTAAACATATCTCTTGAACCGTGCCAAAGAAAAGTAGAGAGCACGTTTCTGTTGAATTTTTTAGCTATTATTTATTGTCTTGTGGTTTGTTGCTGTATGCTATCTTTATTCACTTTTGTCTGAATCACTAATCCAGTATGCACTGAAACATCCCATTTCAAAAATTTTGGCCACAATGCTCAAGCTTTACCTGCATTATGGCTAAAACCTTCATATGTGCCTCCTTTGCTGTGTTAACATCTGGGCTAATGTGTATAATTGAAACTCCAGGAGCTTACTTCAACACCATAAAACGTACGGTCAAGTTTCTGTGCCCCGCTGATATAGTACCACCGTACATTGAAGTGGACCTAAGTGAGTTGGATGTAGGACAGAAATTGTTGATGCGCGATCTCAAAGTTCATCCAGCGTTGAAGCTGCTTCAGTCGCCAGATCAGCCCATCTGTAATATTATCGGATCAAGGGCTCCAGAACAGAAGAAGGGAAAATAACTTGCTTCTTTGTATGAACTGTTTTGAGCACAAGGATCTTTTTTTCGTTTGTTTTCATACTTGAGTGATTCAGGTGTTACTTGTGCTACTGGTAGGATGAATTGTGGCCAGTGACACCTATTTTGCCTCAGGAAGGAATGTTTTGAGCAGGCAGATGCTACAGCTAGACGCACTTGCAATGCAAAGGTTCCCAAATATGGTCTTGTACTGTTCACAGAAACTTATGGTAAGGCGAGCATTGTTGAAAATTAAATCATCTTTGCTTGCAATTATCTAATTTAGCACTATGTATTTACAATATGTTAGATAGCATAAGTTTGTAAGGATATGATCAAGAAAAAATGCTTTTATCTTTTGCCATTGTGATGGCTTAAACTTTTATCTGTGATCGACCCTGTAAGCTCAATATATTCTCAGCAACCCATCTTTAATACTGGCTGTCTTGTCACCACAAAATGTCAACTATGTTATAATATGCTTATCGTACGGGCGATTCATTGATCTGTCATATAATATCGAGACTAATCTGAACTCTAGAGCTGTTATGTAATATCGAGACTAATCTGAACTCTTGAGTGTATTAAGTATTATTTGATTTAAGTACATCCATTTCAAATTATATGACGCTTTGGTTTTTTTTTCTAGATACATAGTTTTTACTATGCACTTGTATATACAGTCTAGATACATAATAAAAAGTATATTTTAAAAAGCCAAAACGCATTATAATTTAGAATTAGGAACATTTGGCAATAATCTTGGGAATTTAAAACGAGGAGTATTTTGCAATGAGCCTGGGAATTGAATGAGTTCTACATCACCGGGGAAACCAAGTTTTGTATACTTCTAAAAACGATATTGGGTGTTTTGATAGGATGGCCAAGAAAAAACTGGATGATATTTTCGTAACGATTTCTACATTCAAAAACCCTGATTAAAACGCATGTGGAAAATAGCCATGGACTGATGAAAGCCCGAAAAAGCAGCTGATAGTACTGACTACCCTATTTTATCAATCTATGGCGCAGAGAGAAATCTAACCCAGATTCCCAGCTCAGTCTCCGCACCTCCTTTCACCTACGTCTACTAACAAGTCACCTGAACAATTGCATACTTTGCATAGGAGTGCGAACCTCCTGCCAACAAATCATGTACTCCTTGGCATGAGCCAGGTATCATGAAATCAAGTGACAAACAAGTAATATAAGACTTTATTGTTTACCATTTCATTTCTGAAAATATCAAAACATAGGTTCACAGTACACATGATAATAATAAGCGGCATCGACATGAGACAGCCACCTGAAAATGCGGTCCACGCAAACAAACTCAAGTTGAGACGTGCACACACACATGACACACCCATCTCCGATCAAGATAATATTATGACCGGAGGTAGTCATTTTCTGGACTCCTCCAAAAATTCGAGGATCCAAGTAGGCAAAACAAAGAAATCAATAGGTGAGGTGAATTCATCAGTGCCGCAACAAACAAAATCTCCAGGCAACAACTCTGCAAACATGATCACATCCATGGCTGCAACTTATTAACCTCAGACAGCACTTCAGATATGACCATATCAAGTTGTTACTGAAGCTGACTCAACGGATCAGTTGGGAAATCGGACCACCATCAGAAGGTGGGCTTCTAGGAGATGCAGGATGATAAATGATGGGTTCACCTTCATCCATCTCATCTGCCATGAGATTTTCCCGGCACTCCATGCTGCACAAGGATGTCACCCCTACAATCGTTACAGGTTACCAAACATCAAACAACTATCAATAGAGACATAGGCATATTGAAGAATGAAAAAACACCAATAGTAGCTAGTGATTCATCTACTAAATTGGATCACTTACTGATAGATGTAGATGTCTTTCCCTTCTTTGAGCTTCTCACTGCAGAAAACAACAGAAGCTCATTGCCCTCTTTCACATGAGACACTCTGATCACCCTTACTCTCAACAGGCATCAGATGCTTAGCTTGAAACTCAAAGAAACGATCTCCAAAAATGTGGGTAGCCCTAGGATTAGGGCCACGGGAGACAAGTGTAATCCTCTGAATTGACGATATCATCAAGGGACATGATACTACCCATCAGGCATATTATCATCCTCATCAGTGAGGGTGTCCACAAGTCCAAGGCTAACCATGTAACCAAGCAAGATCTTCTGGTTCTGGCTGACATCAACGGAGGATGATCTGGGTGAATTGTTGCCAAGTCCAGTGAAAATTTTGAGGTCTAGGTGTAAGGTTGGGATGCGAACCACATCCAGTTCACTCAAACATTTGGCACTCAGTTTGACAAGAAGGTCCGTGACTTTGAAGAACCCGCAATCGACTCAGATGAAGCCTGCAGAGCTGAGGAATCAGATGTCATTTGGTCGCCTCTCGCTTTCTTTGCACTGCATTAACTTGGAGTTAATAACTTAGATATGTGGCTGAAATACGCGCAATGGCGCGGTCTCGAAAAAACTTAGATATGTGGCATTGGCACCTTTTTGAAGACTAACAACTTGATAAAGTTTGACTTAATTACCACCACTAATTTGAACAACCACAGTTCTAGAGACAAGTTAAATCATACTATCAGTTTCAGAAAAAAGAACTTCACCAGGTTAAAGTAGAATAAGATAAATCATTTTTGCCCTAATGGAAAATCATTTCACAAGCAACAGCAATTAATACTACCCAATCAACAGCCGGACTGAAAAGTTTTAATGAACTCGAGTTTAGTACAGTACAGAAATTTGGAGTTAGAGTTAATAACTTAGATATGTGGCATCACCTTTTTAAGACTAACAACTTGATAAACTTATTTACCACTACTAGTTTGAACAACCACAATTCTGGAGACAAGATAACTCATACGATCAGTTTCAGAACAAGATCTTCACCGGGTCAAAGTAGAATTAGACGAATCATTTTCTTCCTTATAGAAAATCATTTTACAAGCAACAACAATTAATACTACCCAATCAAAAGACAAACTGAAAAGGTTTAATGAACTCGAGCGTCACACAGTACAACATCTTTTTAAAAGAGTAAAACGCACCGTAGACCCATGAACTTTGCGCGTTGTATCAAATAGGCCCATGAATTAGGAAACCGGATATCTAGCCCCTCAAACTTGCGTTCTGGTTCACTCCAAGTCCATCTGGTAAAACCAGCCTGGTTTTGTTGACATGGCGTGTCCACCGTGGAATGGACCCACGCCATTTATCAAAAACACCCCCGCACGAACGAGTCTGTCCTTGAGGTGCGCCCTAGGTCGCCGCGGCCGCGCTGTTCGTCTCGGTCTCTGTTCGTTCCTGACCCGGCCAACGCATGAGGCTGCGCCAATGCCATGGCTCCTGGTGCTGCTCGTCGCCACGCTCGCCGCACCCGCGCTGGCCGGGCCTGCGCCCAGCGGCGGCCGCCGCAACTGCACCCCCACCGGCCAGGGCCCCGGGCGCCGCTAGTGCGCCCTCGCCGACCGGTACCACGGCCAACCCGGGCCACGCACGCCCACCCAACCGCGAGCTTCCCGGTGGCTGCAGTTGCTTCTCGGCTTGCAGGCGGTGAACCTGGCAGATATTGTCCACGGCTTGCAGGCGCAGGATCAGGCCACCGTGGCCGCTGTGAACAGGGCCCCGGTGACGGCGGCGGCCACCGTGGCCAGGGAGGCGGCTCGTCCTCCGCCGCCGCGCTGCCCCATGGCGCCGTGCCCTTCCTCGCGCCTGCGACGGGTTCCCAGACGTGGCCCGCAGAGCGTGGTGGTGAGCGTGGCCAACGACGAGTTGTACATCAACCTGCACTGCCTGCAGGAGCCGGGCACGCTGACGGCTTACGCATCGAGGATGGCTTCCCCGCATCCCCCTGTATTCCCATTGTATTTCCTCTTTTATTTTTCTGAAGAAAAACGGTTGTATCGCAAAGGTATGACATCATGCGATGTCATCAAGCTAACAAGCTCTGAGCCAAACAGAGCACGCATGGCGCACGGCCGGCTGCTCACTACGATGCTGCGCGTTAGTGCGTGTGTGCGTGCTGGGGAGAGCTGAGAGGATGCTGCGCTTGGCTTGGCCGAGACCGGGAGGGTGTCACCGGAGCTGCCGACAGCGGCGACGCTCAGCCGTACATGGGCAAAGCTCCGATTCCAGCCCACCCTGCTGGCGCCAGGAAACAGATACAATTGCCTGACGACAAGGACGTACATGGTCATCCTCTCCGCGTCGCCCCGCTCGCCATTATCCCGGCCTCCACTACGGCGGCGAAGACAAGCTCCGCGAGCGCCGGGCGATCGTGCACCACGAAGGCGCGCGTCTGCTCGGACTGGAGGCGTTGCAATCGCGGCGGCCTGGCAGGTAGCGCACAGTGGTAGGGCACTTGCGCACGCCGCCTTGAGCGCGTCAACGATGAACGGCATGAACGTGATGCCATAGTCGTCGCGTCCTGGTAGATGGCCCCTACACGGCGAGCGCAGCGATGGCCTCCGGCGGACGTGGCGGGCCACAACATCCCCGCTGGAAGTCGGTGCTGCAGGACCCGACCTGCGCGTAGACGCGGCCTGCACGTAGCGCGAACCACGGGCTCACCTCGTGGAACCTGACGAGCGACGAGCAGAACAACTGCGGCTCGAACGTGCATGTGATGGGCGGGGGCGTTTTGATAAATGGCATGGGCCCCAGTCCACGGTGGACACGCGCCATGTCAACAAAAACCAGGCTGGTTTTCGTCGGATGGGCCTGGAGTGAACCAAAATCTGAAGTTGAGAAATTTAGATATCCGGTTTACTAGTTCATGGACCTTTTTTGATTTAGCCTGAAGTTCATAGGCCTACGATGCATTTAACTCTTTTTTAAAAATAGATTCCTTTGCTTGTAAGCAATACTCCTACATGCCAATTCAGTGAACAAAGCATCATGAGAGTAGGAGTCATAAGTCAATCCACATGGACATCACTCAGAGAATCCAATAGTCCAAGCAAAACAAAAGTGCAAACCAGGCCTTAGTAATCAATCAATCATCATCTCATTCTCACCTTTGTCTCACCAGCTGTTGTTGCCTCGCAGAGTTGTCTCCCTCACGGTCATGGCACCCTCCTCATGAAGCACTGGAGAAAAAAACAAACAAAAATAAAAATCAACACGTTCAATATAAAACACCAACTGAGATTTAAAATTCCACAAAGAAAAAAAAAAACGAACACACGCCGAAGAATTGATCGAGAAACTCACGAGCAGATGAACCAAACCGAAGAACCAGAAGCCGATTAAAAATCCTAGGACCTCCACTTAACGCGCCCGAATGAACCAGTCCTCCCGAGGGGAATGCATGTCGGAGAACCCCAGGCGAGGACATGCAAAACCCGGAGGAATCGAAGGAGAGGGGGCTCACCACCGTCGAGTTGTTGGTCGGTCTCCTCCGCCGCAAAGCTTTCAAGACATTGCATTTTACAAGCTGCAACACGTCAAAGAATCCAGTGACACAAAACAAAAGCCACCATTTGCAGTTTTGCATGGAGTCAGACTATGGCAAGGATTTTGTGCCGATTATTCCTGCTCAAGATTGCAAAGACCAAATGGGCGCAGATCCAACTTGTTGAAGCTGTAGAGCTCAACAAAAATTTTTGTAGGAAAGAAGTGTCTTAGAAAGTTGGATAATAATAATAATAATAATAATAATCATTAGGCAATATGATTGTATAGAGGTATATTTTAGTGATTATTTGAGTTGCCGGTTCGGTTTACCAATTACGTTGGATAATTCCTCACAACTTTTGAAATAGCCGTGAGGAATTATCCAACGTAATCCGCAAACGTAACTAACAGCTCAAATAATCACTAAAAATATACCTCTATACAATGATACCCTAATGATTATGATTATCCAACTTTTCTCAGACATTTTTTTCCTACAAAATTTTGTTGAAATAGATCAAGCTAAAAAGCGAATCATTGGCCCCGACCCCATTCTCGCTTAGATAAACTCCCCTCTGTGGTGACTTATTCTTGAGATCAGGCGAGGGGCCTAGAGCTGGTGGTGGTGAGTATGACTAATCAAGCTCCTCAATTGCCGAATTCTTGACAACATGTTGGAATTGCACCCATTTGGTCTTTTCAATCTTGGGAATAGTTAAGGCATACAGCTTCAACATGTGTGTTTTTAGTCCGCACAAATCCTAACAATGGCTGGTCATAAAGCTTATCTGCACAAATCCTAAACAATGGCTGGTCATAAAGCTTATCTGTTGTTGGCTCATAGCCAGAGGATGAGCATTGCATTATTGACATTATCTGCCCCACATTGCTTCACATAATCCAAGGTCTATGCAAAGAAATGGATTACATTAGTATTACACATGGTATTGGAAACAATAGAAGGAACAGAATAAAATACAGCCAGTTGAAACTAGTGTGAGATATCTAGGAGAAATCATGCCCTATGCAAGTAAGTGCAAGTGAGCTCTATCAGCAGAATCTGCTATTAAGATATTAATAACTGAATGAAGCTATTAAGATGTGTGAAGCTACATTCATGGCACAGCCAAGACAATGACAATACTGAACTAATCTTACCTGCACCATGACTGTTGGAGTTATTTCGTCATCGTTGGAGCTGCACCTCCATTTTCAAAAATCTTTTGCTGAGCCTGTCATTAAAATACAATATTGTTTTTTTGAAGTGTAAAAAAATACAATATTGTTAATCAAGCTGATTTATGCATGCAGCTTTTATAAAGTGATGGTTACAACAAAAGTGTGGCACACTCAGACAAAAATACCTTTTCTAGGTAATCATCGACATCTTCATCGAAAATGCTTTGTTCAATAACAAAATTAAATAAACCAGTTACTGCCATGACAGGAACACCTTGTTTTTTAAAGAAGTCCAGCATAGTGTTGAACATATGAGTCACAAGAATTTATGAGTATATATATGCAGTGATGGGTTCAACTTTCACTTACAGAAACATGCAAGCAATCTTCCATCAGAAAGTCCAAACCTGATGGGTGGTCTAGATCATCGGATTGTGAAACATCAATAATGTCCAAGTGGCCCTGGACAATAGGTAGATCGGAATGGAGATAAGGAACAGTTGACCTGAAAACTAAAATATGTTGAAAAAGGGTTTATTTAACAGGAGTTTAAATGTTTAACTACCTCAAAATATAGAATGTTGTATTCACTCAAATCACCATGGACCAGATTGCATTTTTGGTAGAGTCCGCATTGTTGTTATTATCTGAAAGGTCCAGCAGCAAGTAAAATGAGAAAAACTGAAAATGATACATACTGTAAATTCTAATAGTAAAATAAATCTAAACTATGCGTAAGCATCAGCCACCGAATAAAAGGGATAGCCTGCAGCAAACTTCCTACAAGCTATCTTTGGTCACTGACCAGATATGCATGGCACACATCAATACAACAACTACAAAGTTGCAACTGTGCTGTCTGACATATCGTGTACTTCAAAGGGTGTGTTTAGAGCCCCAAATTTCTCCTCAAATTCCACTATGCAAAAAAGAAGATTCTCCATCACATCAAAATGCCGGCACATGTCCGAGTATGAAATGTAGGTAAAAAAATAAACTAATTACACAGTTTAGATGTACATGGCGAGGCGATTCTTTTGAGCCTAGTTACGCCATGGTAGGATAATATTTACCACTAACAAGCGAAATGTAATGCTACGACAGCTATGATGTGACATCCGTCCAAAAATTTTGCACCAAATTTTGGGTGTTAAACACACCCAAAGTAACTTTCACGCAACTTGTCATCTGACATAGAAGCGTCCTTGAGACGAGGAGCAGCCCAACCTCCTTTCCCTGGTACCAAATCCACTTATTAGGATGCATTCAGCAATACAATTAGAACTATTCTAATGCAAGCAAGCTTAGCAAGTTACCAGCTTAAACATTATTAAGTAGACAAGTATCTGGAAGGCAAACACTAATATAAATTTTACCTATGAATTCCATCACCAATATAAGCATCCTATCCTTTTACACGTGCTCCAAACTGATACAGTAAACACACAGAACCTAAACTTGAACTGTTATATAGATCGTCGAGTCTCATGTCACCACTGGATTACCACCATATTTCAGTAGACCCAGTTCCTAAGTCCTAACTCTCTGAAATCTAAATGCTTTCGTAGGTCAATTCACAACACCAGCTACTTGGAACACGGAATGTAAAAGCGCTTTATACCTCCAAGGGAGTAGCACGAATGTGCGAGGCCAGCTTCTGGGTGCGGTTAGAGAGAGGCTGGAGCGGGCGGGAAAGCACACCGCCGTGTGCGTTGGGCCTGCACGCCAGCAGCCCGCGCCGGAGGAGGGGGAAGGCGGAGGGCCGAGCTGAGCTGTCAGGGCCTTCCACTCCACAGCATCGAGCCAGATCCGAGCTTCCCCGACCTCCTTGTCGAAGATCATCAAAGTCGGAGCCGGACCACTCCTCAGCGTCGGACTTCATGAGGGGCCATCGTTGTAGAACTGGGAAGAATTGAGAGGGGAACTTGTTGTGTGGACGCTCTAGCTGCACTCAAAAGACAGCAGCTCTCATAAGAAGAAATGGAGTCTAGGGAAAAAAAAAGAAGGGCTAAGACACAAAGCAAATAAGCTCACCACCTATCACTGCCCCTATCGCGAGCCTGTTAGATCATCTAGGTATAGATCAAGATGGGTGGACTCTCTTCTAATAGGAAATAAACGGATTGTAGTGCTCATCGGTTCAGAGAGGGATTGAGGAAGCGAGAGAAGAAGTACATACCATGTAGAGCCTTGCATGAAGTCGGTTGCACACCGACGGCGATGGTCGATGTAGAGGTGATCTCCGGCACGGTGAAGGGCCGGTGGTTCTTTTCATCGCTACCCGGCACCACCGGCCCTCTCGACGGTCTAGGGTTAGGGGTGAGGATGGTGGGGCGGCAATGGCTGCGAGCTAATCTCGTAGCCTTAGCCGTGGCTCCCACCCCTATATATAGCGCCCGGCGTGGCCGGGGCCCACTAAGCTCGTGTTGGGCTGGGCCGGGCGCCCGCTTAGGATGAAAAACCACTAAGCTCGTGTTGGGCTGGGTTGGGCACCCCGATCATGATGAAAATCAAGAGCCCGGTTGGACATCAACCTAACACGATCACTACCGGCCGTCGTTGCCTCGCCCGGATCCCAAAGGTCATTGTATCCACACGCCTGTCCCGGTGGAGAAGGAAGAAGAACTCGCCGCCCGTAGCTAGGGGCTGCCGGCTTCCGAGAGGTTCATTGCCGGTGGCCGCTGAGCGATGGTGCCTTTGCCTCGCGTGTGGGAGGCGGTGTGAACAGGAGGGGGTCTTTCCGAGCATGGTTGGAAGAAAAAGAGAATTAGGGATGTTCTCGACCCATTCTTAGAGGCCCATAAAAGGAAAAGGCTCAGGCCCACTAGCCGATCACGGCCTACCCACGTTCTCGAGACAAGTTAAATCATACTATCGATTGTCGAAAAATATCTTCACCAAGTCAATGTAAAATTTAGATAAATCATTTTTCCGTAATGGAAAATCATTTCACAAGCAACAACAATTAATACTATCCAATAAACAGCCGGACTGAAAAGGTTTAATGAACTCGAGTGTAGTACAGTACAACAATTTGGAGTTAGAGTTAAATAACTTAGATATGTGGCATCACCTTTTTAAGGCTAACAACTTGATAAAATTAGACTTATTTACCACTACTAGTTTAACAACCACAATTTTGGAGACAAGTTAACTCATACTATCAGTTTGAGAACAAGATCTACACAGGGTCAAAGTAGAATTAGGCGAATCATTTTTTTTCCTTCACCAGCAATTAATACCACCCAATCAAAAGACGAACTGAAAAGGTTTAATGAACTCCAGTGTCATATAGTACATCACCATTTTTTGTTTAATGGAGTCCTTTGCTTGTAAGCAATACTCCAACATACTAATTCAGTGAACAGGAGAGGAGTTGGAGTCATAAGTCAATCCACATGGGCATCACTCGAGAGAATCCAATAGTCCAAGCAAAACAAAAGGGCAAACCAGGCCTTAGTGATCAATCAATCATCATCTCATTCTCACTTTTGTCTCACCAGCTGTAGTTGCCTCGCAGAGTTGTCTCCCTCATGGTCACGGCACCCTCCTCATGAAGCTTTGGAGAAAAAAAAACAAAAAAAAAAAATCAACACGTTCAGATATAAAACACCAATTGAGATTAAAATTCCGCAAAGAAAAAGAAATCTCAACACACGCAGAAGAATTGATCGAGAAACTCACGAGCGGGCAGACCAAACCGAAGAACCAGGCCGATTAAAAACCCTAGGACCTCACGAGCAGCGCCCAAATGAACAGTCCTCCCAGGGGAATGCATGTCGGAGAACCCGGACGAGGACATGCAAAACCCAAAAGGAATCGAAGGAGAGGGGGAGGGAGGGGCTCACCACCGTCAGTTGTTGGTCGGTCTCCTCCGCCTGCAAAGCTTTCAAGACATTGCTTTTTACAAGCTGCAACACGTCAAAGAATCCAGTGACACAAAACAAAAGCCACCATTTGCGTTTTGCATGGAGTCAGACTATTGCAAGGATTTTGTGCCGATTATTCCTGCTCAAGATTGCAAAAGACCAAATGGGCGCAACTCCAACTTGTTGAAGCTGTAGAGCTCAACAAAAATTTTGTAGGAAAGAAGTGTCTTAGAAAGTTGGATAATAATAATAATCATTAGGCAATATGATTGTATAGAGGTTGTGATTATTTGAGTTGCACAGTTCGGTTTACCAATTCTGTTGGATAATTCCTCACAGCTTTTGAAGTTGTTTGTTGTGCGGCATAATTCTTCTACGTTGGATAGTTCTTCTAAGTGGATTGACAACTTCAATAGGTTTGTGAGGAATTATCCAAACGTAATCCGTGAAACGTAACTGGCAGCTCAAATAATCACTAAAATATACCTCTATACAATCATACCTAATGATTATGATTATCCAACTTTCTCGATTAATTTTTTCCTACAAGAATTTTGTTGAAATAGATCAAGCCAAAAACGAAGCATTGGCCTCGACCCCATTCTCGCTTAGATAAACCCCCCCTCTACGTGGTGACTTATTCTCGAGATCGAGGCGAGGGGCCTAGAGCTGGTGGTGGTGAGTATGACTAATCGAGGTCCTCAATTGCCGAATTCTTGACAACATGTTGGAATTGCACCCATTTGGTCTTTTCAATCTTGGGAATAGTGAAGGCAAACAGCTTCAACATGTGTGTTTTTAGTCGCACAAATCCTAACAATGGCTGGTCATAAAGCTTATCATTTGTTGGCTCATAGCCGGAAGGATGAGCGTTGCATTATTGACAATATCTGCCTCACATTGCTTCACATAATCCAATGTCTATGCAAAGAAATGGATTACATTAGTATTACCCATGGTATTGGAAACAATATAAGAAACGAGAATAAAATACGTAGCCGATTTGAAACTAGTGTGAGATATCTAGGAGAAATCATGCCCTATGCAAGTAAGTGCAAGTGAGCTCTATCGAGAGAATCTGCTATTAAGATATTAATAACCGAATGGAGCTATTAAGATGTGTGAAGCTGCATTCATGGCACTGCCAAACCAATGACAATACTGAACTAATCTTACCGCACCATGATTTTTGGAGTTATTTCTCGTCATCGTTGGAGCTGCACCTCCATTTTCAAAAATCTTTTGCTGAGCCTGTGATTAAAATACAATATTGTTAATCAAGCGATTTATGCATGTAGCTTTTATAAAGTGATGGTTACAACAAAAGTGTGGCACACTCAGACAAAAATACCTTTTCCAGGTAATCATCAACATCTTCATCGAAAATGCTTTGTTCAATAACAAAATTAAATAAAACCAGTTACTGCCATGACAGGAACACCTCGTTTTTAAAGAAGTCCTGCATAGTGTTGAACATATGAGTCACAGGAATTTATGAGTATATATATGCGGTGATGGGTTCAACTTTCACTTACAGAAACATGCAAGCAATCTTCCATCAGAAAGTCCAAATCTGAATTGGTCTAGATCAACGGATTGTGAAACATCAATAATGTCCAAGTGTCCCTGGACAATAGGTAGATCAGAATGGAGATAAGAAACAGTTGACCTGAGAAGTAAAATATGTTGGAAAAAGGGTTTATTTAACAGGAGTTTAAGTGTTTAACTACCTCAAAATATAGAATGTTGTAACTTGTATTCACTCAAATCACCATGGACCAGTTTGCATTTTTGGTAGAGAGTCCGCATTGTTGTAATTATCTGAAAGGTCCAGCAAGTAAAATGAGAAAACTGAAAATGATACATACTGTAAATTCTAATAGTAAAATAAATCTAAACTGAAAAGAGAGAATTTTATGCGTAAGCATCAGCCACCGAATAAAGGGATAGCCTGCAGCAAACTTCCTACAAGCTATCTCTAGTCACTGACCAGATATGCATGGCACACATCAATACAACAACTACAAAGTTGCGTGTACTTCAAAGTAACTTTCACGCAACTTGTCATCTGACATAGAAGCGTCCTTGAGACGAGGAGCAGCCCAACCTCCTTTCCCTGGTACCAAATCAACTTATTAGGATGCATTCAGCAATACAATTAGAAGAACTATTCTAATGCAAGCAAGTTTAGCAAGTTACCGGCTTAAACATTATTAAGTAGACAAGTATCTGGAAGGCAAACACTAAAATAAATTTTACCTATGAATTCCATGACCAATACAAGAAGCCTCAGGAGTAATGGTACAGGGCATCGGATTCCAGCTTCCCTCACTCTGTAACAAGGGTATGGATCCAAATATCAGAACCAATGTCTGCCTATTTGCGTGACTAGCAAAGGGATATTCAATGAATTGATAAGTAAGGTCATTCTTTGGTTAAAAAGAATTCCACCGTAGAAGATTTCTCATTTCCTTTTCAGCCTAGGTCTTAACCATTTTCTGAGGATTATGCTTGCAGTAACCATGTCTAAAATGGTAATCTCCTTGAACATATCGATCTCTATCCTTGCAATAAGAAAATAATACATTCTTTTACCATGCATACATTCTGAGATCAAATAATTTATACAAGTACCAAAAAGGCAAATAGCATAACCATGTAATCAGCATTTCTGAAGTAGGTTTCAACAAGTATCCATAGTTGGAAACAAACAATCATTGAAATGCAATCTTACTTAATAAGAAGGACAGAGGTTTTGTAGACTTTTATTGCAAGCTCCTGGTCATCCGTCTTTGTTGCATGATAGACATTTGCCTGTCCATAGATAGGATTGATGTTGGCCATGTTAATAATAATACACTCTGCATCCAGAATAGCATAGTTAATAGTTGTATAAAGATAGAAACTTCTGCCTCCCTATTGTGAGTATACAGGAATCCATTTAAAAAGAAAACAGGAACCAAGCAGCAGCCTGCCACTTAACAGGAAAGCTAGCTGAGCGTGGTTCAACAAGATTATGCAAGTGCACAAGAACAACTCAATTCCAGAAGGCACAGGAGAGAGAAAAAAAACCACCGCCTAGCTGAGAATATTTTACAAACCTGTTCCACTGTAGCACGATCCGCCTTCTCAGTGTTCCTTATTTTTCCCAATCGCTGTGTCCCTTATGCTATCACTGATTGCAGTCGTAACGGAATTAGACATCCCCACGTTCATCCTACCTTCCCATTCCTGAATCATTCAGAACAAGTCACAAGAAACAATTAACAGAAACCACAGAAAAACTCAACGTGCATGTCATGCATTCACACGCAATATATCATGAGTTGAAGTGCTCTAATTGAGTTTACTATCTATAAGCATCCTATCATTTTACACGTGCTCCAAACTGATACAATAAACACACAGAACCTAAACTTGAACTGTTATATAGATCGTCTCATGTCACAACTGGATTACCACCATATTTCAGTAGACCCAGCTCCTAAGTCTTAACTCTCTCAAATCTAATGCTTTTTTGTAGGTCATTTCACAACTTGGAACACGGAATGTAAAAGTGCTTTTTATACCTCCAAGGGGTAGCACGAAAAAGCGACCTTGCCTTCAAGGTGCGGTTAGAGAGAGGCTGGAGCGGGCGGGAGAGCACACCGCCGTGTGTGTTGAGCCTGCTGCGTCGCAGCCCCCCTTCTCGGAGGTGTGGGGGAAGGCGCCGGAGGGCCGAGCTGAGCCGTGGGGCCTTCCACAGCATCGAGCGGATCCGAGCTTCCCCGACCTCCTTGTAAAAGTCGGGGCCGGGACCACTCCTCGCGTCCGGACTTCACGAGGGCCATCGTTGTAGAACCGGGAAGAATTGAGAGGGGAACTTTTGTGTGTAACGCTCTAGCTGCACTCAAAAGACAGCAGCTCTCATAAGAAGAAATGGAGTCTAGGGAAAAAAAAAGAAGGGCCGAGACACAAGGCAAATAAGCTCACAACCTATCACTGCCCTATCAGCAGTCTCTTCTAAAAGGAAATAAACGGTGTAGTGCTCATCGGTTCTCTTCTAATAGGAAATAAACGGTGTAGTGCTCATCGGTTCAGAGGGTTGAGGAAGCGAAGAGAAGAAGTACATACCATGTAGAGCCTTGCATGAAGTCGTGGGCTTGCACACCGACGATGGTCGATGTAGAGGTGATCTCCGGCGGTGAAGGGCCGGTGGTTCTTTCCGTCTGAAGACCACCGGCCCTCTCGACCGGGTCTAGGGTTAGGGTGAGGATGGTGGGGGCGGGGTGGCGATCGAATCTGCACTCCCACGCCCGTGGCTCCTACCCCTATATATAGTGCCGCGACGGCGGGCCCACTCTTCGTGTTCTTTATTGGGGCGCCCTGGCCGTGATGAAACCACTAAGCTCGTGTTAATACCGGGCGGCGCCCGACGATGAAAAATCAAGAGCCCGCTTGGACATCAACCTAACACAAGCCACTACCACCGCCGCCGCCGCCGGATCCCAAAGGTCATTGTATCCACGCCACCGGTCGGGTGGAGAAGGAAGAAGAACTCGCCGCCTCGTAGCTTGGGCCGCTCTTTGGCTTCCGCGGAGGAGATTGTTGCGGCGGCGTGAGCGATGCCACCTTTCCCGCGCTGAAGTGTGGGAGGCGGTGTGAATGGGGGGGCGCACCCGGTTGGAAGAAAAGATAATTAGGGATGTTCTCGACCCATTCTTAGAGGCCCATAAAAGGAAAAGGCCCAGGCCCACTATATATAGCGATTCACGGCCTACCCACAATGCTCGAGACAAGTTAAATCATACTATCGGTTTGAAAAAGATCTTCACCATGTCAAAGTAAAATTAGATAAATATTTTTTTCCCTAATGGAAAATAATTTCACAAGCAACAACAATTAATACTATCCAGTAAACAGCCGGACTGAAAAGGTTTAATGAACTCGAAAGTGTAGTACAATACAACAATTTGGAGTTAGAATTATGTAACTCAGATATGTGGCATCACCTTTTAAGGCTAACAACTTGATAAAATTAGACTTATTTACCACTACTAGTTTTAACAACCACAATTTTGAGACAAGTTAACTCATACTATCGGTTTTGAACAAGATCTACACCGGGTCAAAGTAGAATTAGGCGAATAATGTTTTTTCCTTATCGAAAATCATTTCACAAGCAACAACAATTAATACACCCAATCAAAAGACCACACGAAAAAGGTTTAATGGACTCGGTGTCATATAGTACATCATCTTTTTTTGTTTCATAGATTCCTTTGCTTGTAAGCAATACTCCAACATACTAATTCAGTGAACAGGAGAGGAGTAGGAGTCATAAGTCAATCCACATGGGCATCACTCAGAGAATCAATAGTCCAAGCAAAACAAAAGGGCAAACCAGGCCTTAGTGATCAATCAATCATCATCTCATTTCTCACCTTTGTCTCACCAGCTGTAGTTGCCTCGCTAGAAGTTGTTTCCCTCGCGGTCCACGGCACCCTCCTCATGAAGCACCGGAGAAAAAAAAAAACAAACAAAATAAAAATCAACACATTTAGTATAAAAACACCAACTGAGATTAAAATTCCACAAAGAAAAAAAAGAACCGAACACACGAAGAATTGATCGAGAAACTCACGGCGGATGAACCAAACTGAAGAAACGGGAAGCCCGATTAGAAAACCCTAGGACCTCACGAGCGCGCTTCGAATGAACGGTCCTCCCGTAGGGGAATGCATGTCGGAGAACCCCGGGCGAGGACATGCAAAACCCCGAGAATCGAAAGGAGAGGGGAGGAGGCTCACCACCGTCAATCGGTCTCCTCCGCCCGCAAAGCTTTCAAGACATTGCATTTTACAAGGTGCAACACGTCAAAAGAATCCAAATGACACAAAACAAAAGCCACCATTCGCAGTTTTGCATGGAGTTAGACTATGGCAAGGATTTTTGTGCTGATTATTCCTGCTCAAGATTGCAAACAAAGACCAAATGGGCAATTCCAACTTGTTGAAGCTGTAGAGCTCAACAAAATTTTTTAGGAAATAAGTGTCTTAGAAAGTTGGATAATAATAATAATCATTAGGCAATATGATTGTATAGAGGTATATTTTAGTGATTATTTGAGTTGCCCAGTTTGGTTTTACCAATTCTGTTGGATAATTCCTCACAGCTTTTGAAGTTGTTTGTTGTCTGCGGCATAATTCTTCTCTGTTGGATAATTCTTCTAAGTGGATTGACAACTTAAATAGCTGTGAGGAATTATCCAACAAAATCTGTAAACAGAACTGGCTGCTCAAATAATCACTAAAATATACATCTATACAATCATACCCTAATGATTATGATTATCCAACTTTCTCAGACACTTTTTTTTTCCTACAAGAATTTTGTTGAAATAGATCAAGCCAAAATGAAGCATTGGCCCCGACCCCATTCTCGCTTAGATAAATCCTCTCCGTGGTGACTTATTCTCGAGATCGAGGCGATGGGCCTAGAGCTGGTGGTGGTGAGTATGACTAATCGAGCTCCTCAATTGCCGAATTATTGACAACATGTTGGAAATGCACCCATTTGGTCTTTTTCAATCTTGGGAATAGTTAAGGCATACAGCTTCAACATGTGTGTTTTTAGTCCGCACAAATCCTAACAATGGCTGGTCATAAAGCTTATCTGTTGTTGGCTCATAGCCAGAGGATGAGCGTTGCATTATTGACAATATCTCGCCTCACATTGCTTCACATAATCCAATGTCTATGCAAAGAAATGGATTACATTAGTATCACACATGGTATTGGAAACAATAGAAGGAACAGAATACAAATCCAGACAGTTGAAACTAGTGTGAGATATCTAGGAGAAATCATGCCCTATGCAAGTAAGTGCAAGTGAGCTCTATCAAGAGAATCTGCTATTAAGATTTTTTTTTGAATGGTAATCTGCTATTAAGATATTAATGACTGAATGAAGCTATTAAGATGTGTGAAGCTACATTCATGGCATTGCCAAGCCAATGACAATACTGAACTGATCTTACCTCGCACCATTTGGTGGAGTTATTTAAATCATCTTTGGAGCTGCTCCTCCATTCAAAAAAATCTTTTGCTGAGACTGTGATTAAAATACAATATTGTTAATCAAGCAGATTTATGCATGTAGTTTTATAAAGTGATGGTTACAACAAAAGTGTGGCACACTCAGACAAAAATACCTTTTCGGGTAATCATCGACATCTTCATCGAAAATGCTTTTGTTCAATAACAAAATTAAATAAACCAGTTATTGCCATGATAGGAACGAAAGGGCGGGGCACGGTGCAAGTGGTAGTGCTCTACCTTTGTAGGGCGACCTAGTGCAAGTGGTAGTGCTCACACTTTTCAGAACCGAAAAGGTCCCTGATTCGAGCCTAACTCTGCATATTGCACATGGTCTTGAGGTAGAAGCGCTGACGCTAAAATATCCTTCCCGGACTTCTCGCGGTCTAAGCGGGAGCCACCACACACCGGGGGTACACCCTTTTACTGCCATGATAGGAACACCTCGTTTTTTAAAGAAGTCCTGCATAGTGTTGAACATATGAGTCACAGGAATTTATGAGTATATATATATATGCGGTGATGGGTTCAACTTTCACTTACAGAAACAATGCAAGCAATCTTCCATCAGAAAGTCCAAACCTGACGGGTGGTCTAGATCAACGGATTGTGAAACATCAATAATGTCCAAGTGGCCCTGGACAATAGGTAGATCAGAATGGAGATAAGGAACAGTTGACCTGGTTGAAAAAAGGGTTTATTTAACAAGAGTTTAAGTGTTTAACTACCTCAAAATATAGAATGTTGTATTCACTCAAATCACCATGGACCAGTTTGCATTTTTGGTAGAGAGTCCGCATTGTTGTAATTATCTGAAAGGTCCAGCAAGTAAAAATGAGAAAACTGAAAATGATACATACTGTAAATTCTAATAGTAAAAAAAAATCTAAACTGAAAAGAGAGAATTTTATGCGTAAAGCATCAGCCACCGAATAGTGCGGGATAGCCTGCAGCAAACTTCCTACAAGCTATCTTGGTCACTGACCAGATATGCATGCCACACATCAATACAACAACTACAAAGTTGCAACTGTGCTGTCTGACATATCGTGTACTTCAAAAGTAACTTTCACGCAACTTGTCATCTGACATAGAAGCGTCCTTGAGACGAGGAGCAGCCCAACCCCTTTCCCCTGGTACCAAATCAACTTATTAGGATGCATTCAGCAATACAATTAGAAGAACTATTCTAATGCAAGCAAGTTTAGCAAGTTACCGGCTTAAACATTATTAAGTAGACAAGTATCTGGAAGGCAAACACTAAAATAAATTTTTACCTATGAATTCCATGACCAATACAAGAAGCCTCAGGAGTAATGGTACAGGGCATCGGATTCCAGCTTCCCTCACTCTGTAACAAGGGTATGGATCCAAATATCAGAACCAATGTCTGCCTATTTGCGTGACTAGCAAGGGATATTCAATGAATTGATAAGTAAGGTCATTCTTTTGGTTAAAAGAATTCCACCGTAGAAGATTTCTCATTTCCTTTTCAGCCCAGGTCTTAACCATTTTCTGAGGATTATGCTTGCAGTAACCATGTCTAAAATGGTAATCTCCTTGAACATATCGATCTCTATCCTTGCAATAAGAAAATAATACATTCTTTTACCATGCATACATTCTGAGATCAAATAATTTATACAAGTACCAAAAAGGCAAATAGCATAACCATGTAATCAGCATTTCTGAAGTAGGTTTCAACAAGTATCCATAGTTGGAAACAAACAATCATTGAAATGCAATCTTACTTAATAACAAGGACAGAGGTTTTGTAGACTTCTATTGCAAGCTCCTGGCCATCTGTCTTTTGTTGCATGACAGACATTTGCCTGCCCATAGATAGGATTGACGTTGGCCATGTTAATAAAGATATGTAACTAGCTTGTCAAGGAGCATTTAAATAGAAGAAGTAGTTCCAATGCACACTGTAACTTCAAGCTACCTCTTTTCCCTGTGGAAATGCAGCCATTTATGATATTAAAGATACCACGGTTTAACATACTGAATAGAACCATGCGCGTTCTTGGGTTAATAGCCTGCATATATAAACAAAAAACATTCAGATGATTCAATTGGACTAACCTTCATTAGATTTAGGTAAGCCAACTCATAGACCCCTTTTAAAGACAAGGAAAACTAAGGCATTTAATACACTCTGCATCCAGAATAGCATAGTTAATACTTGTATAAAAGAAGAAGGCCTGAGAAAAAGGCAAATAAGCTCACCACACTACTACCTATTCGATTTTCATTGGCGTTTTTTTTTCGTGCCATGAAGGGAGGGTCAAGAGTTGATTAATCGCGGATCGTGGCAGTTTTCGAGAGACTAAAAAACCGCCACCATTAATCGGAAAAATAAAAATACCAAAAATCCGGATCGAGGCCTGAGGCATCCGCTAGCCCAACCTGCCTAGATCAGCCGCCATGGTGGGTTCAGGCCGCCCTTTGGATCCGTACTGCAGCGTGGCACGACCCGTCGGGGCCCCCATCTTGTTGGGGATCCGGCCGCCACCGCTTTGGGGAGGGATCCTGGCTTCGATGGAGTCCTTGCCCGCTGACCTCGCCGCCACCGCAGGGATAGGGGGGGCTTAGGAGGAGGAGGGGCGAATCAAGGGACTCTCACTCTAATAGGAAATAAGCCGCTCCGCCGCTGGGTATATATACCTCGCAGCCCACGGCGGGATAGAAAAATACAAAAAAATACAAAAAAAATAGGGAGGGCGCCGCCGGGATCTCGCCGCACCGAGGAGGAGGGGCGGATCAAGACGGTGGACTCCTCAATAGGAAATAAAAACCGTGTAGTGCTCTTCGAAGAGAAAGTACATACCATGTAGAGCCTTGCATGGAGTCGGCTACACCCGATAGCGAAACTGGTTGATGTAGAGGTGATCTCTCTGGCGGTGAAGGGCCGGTGATCTCCATTTGGGTAGGGCAGCGCCGAGTCTTTGAAGGGCCGGTGGTGCTTCCGTCACGGGATAGGAAAGGGAGGGGCGACACCACCCGCCCCTCTTGATCCATCTTAGGGTTAGGGCTGAGCCTACCCCTCGGATCCGTCTCCAGGGTAGTGGCGCGGCGATTGGTGCGATCGAACCCTATACCCTCGCCCGTGGCTCCCACCTCCGTGGCTCCCCATATAGAGCTGCACGATGGGGGCCCACTCAAACTCGTGTTGGCCGGCGCCAAGAGCCCAATTAGACATCAACCTAACACGGGGATCACTACTCGTTGTCGCCGCCTCGCCAGAACCCAGAGGTTGTTGTATCCACACATTGTCCCCTCGGTGGAGAAGGAAGAAGAACTCGTCGCCTCGTAGCTAGGCCGGGCCGGCTTCACGGAGGTTCGTCGCCGGCGTCGCGCTGAAACCGACGGCGCCTTGCCTGCGCGTGTGGTAGGCGGCGTGAGAAGGGACGTCTTCGGCCCATTCTTAGAGGCCCATAAAAGGAAAAGGCCCAGGCCAAATAACCGGTTACGCCCCACCCGCCACCGAGCCCTCCCGCCGCCAGAGCGCGCGGAGCAAACGATCTCGAAACCCCAGACCCCGGAGGTCTCGTCGGGCGGCGGAGATGGGCAAGGCGAAGGGAAGCAGCGCCAGGACAAGTACTACTACCTCGCCAAGGGAGGGTGGGTATGGAGTCGAGCGGCGTTCAAGCTGCTCCATCTCAACGCGCGGTTCCGCTTTCTCCCGACGGCGCTCGGTGCTCGACCTCTGCCGCTCCGGGAGGGTGGGTCCAGGTGGCCGTCAACCATGCCCCCCGCGGGAGCCTTTGTCGTCGGGGTCGACCTCGTCCCCATCCGCCCCATCCGCGGGGCCCACTCGCTCACCGAGGACATCACCACCGCCAAGTGCCGCGCAGCGGTTCGGAAGACTCATGGACTCCAACGGCGTCTCCGCCTTCGACGTCGTGCTCCACGACGGGTCGCCCAACGTCGGTGGTGCACGGGCGCAGGAGGCCACATCGCAGTCAGCGCTGGTCATCGACGCACTGCGCCTAGCTACCATGTTCCTTGCTCCCCGGCGCCGCCTTCATCACCAAGGTAAAGGATTCTACGGAAGCAGAATGCTCAATGTTGTAGGCTTGTAGCCATTGCCCATTGGCTTCAGTTTGTAATTAAGCATGATGCTTATTTTCCTTGTAATATGTGAATGCAAAATTATCTTTGTTGAAAATACACTACAAAAATCTGTTCTAACTAAATCCTGGCAAGCATGATAAAAAATTTTCAAAAAAAAACTGTTCTAATTTTTGTCTATAGATATGTGAGTGGTTCACAGCGAATAGTATCCATCTTGACATTTTCATCCCGAGTAGTCAGGTGTTATTAATTAACTCATTGTAAGTTATTGAATCAGCTTTCTTTCGGTTCTCATTGTCTCACATGAAGTAGTTTAATCCATTCTTTTTCTTGACAGGTTTTGTTGAATGCTATTTGACAGTTTATACAGGTGTGTGTATTCAGCGTCAGTTGTCTTATGTTTTACTATGGAGCATTTGGAACCAAAGAAATTCATGACCTTCAGAGAGGTTGTTGAAGCTCTTGTCAACAATAGCTTTCTTTTGTTGTTTCTTTTTGTCTCACAATTTCGTTTTCCAGTTTTAATCAATTGTTCTTTTTTCTTCAACAGGTTCGCGCGGTTTTGAACATTGCTTATCTTCTTATACCCAAGCGGGCAGCGGATCTTTCAAAAAAATAAACAGGTGTGTGTATTCACTAGATGTTTTTGTAGTATTTTTTTCATATTTGGTTAGTGAAACATTAAATGATCATCTCGGCTTGCAGTTTTTTGAAACATGCCACTGTATACTAAACCTTATGCAAATCGGGTCCAGGTGCAGCGTATATCATCTGCTAGAATTTTTAGGCTCCTGGACTGTATTCAACCTCAACTTCTTTATAAAGCCCTTGTTCAGTGTGGTTCCTGTGGGACCAAACTCGTCATGCCACGTGTTTGAACTGTCTAGTTTATTTTATTTTCGGCCAGCATACCTTGATTGGCCCACCGTTTTGTGCTCTGAAGTCTAGTGAACAGCAGGGATGGTCGCAGCTGAGGCACCGTGATGGGTAGCAGCGCACGCGCCCCGTGGGATCGGAGGTTTTCACGCCGGACTGGAATTGCCATGCCTGCACAAAGCCCTTTTCCTTCTGAAAGTACGCGCGCCTTTTTACGAGCAGCCATTGTTTGCCGCGATTAGCAGTGTTAGTGGAGGGAACCGCGAACAGCCATTCTCGCGAGCATATCCGACGGAACTGCTGCTTGCCCATATGGCTCAAGGCGGAGGCGTGCATGGAGCTGCTGCTTGCCCATGGCTGCGCTGCCCATGCGTACGGAACTGCTGCTGCTTGCCCATGGCCACGTAAGGAGCTGCTGCTTCGCTTTGGACGTACGTGGGTGCTGCTGCTTCGCATATGGCCGCATGTGCTGATCCTGTTGCCCATGGCATACAAAGCTGCCGCTGCTGCTTGTACATGGCCGCGAGTGATCTCGACACCGCCATGGGGCCTCATGGCCGAGGGGCACGACGGTGCACGGCATCCATGGCCCACTTGGCTGCCAAGTGGAGCTGCAAGCTGTCACGGAAGACAAGGAAGAGTGAAGAAGATGGAAGGGGTAATTTTGTCCCTACGAAAATATGATGACGTCGTGGTACGCCAGTAGGTGGGCCCAAAGCCTATTCATATCGTATATAGTGGCATATATGTCAAATATAAATGTGTTAATCAGAATGCGAAGCTTCAAAATAAAGTGAATAAGAATGACACTTCTCCAAACGTTGGAAAAATCAGAATTGCCAATCCAAATAACCCTCGTTAAAAAGGCATATGCTGCTTCTATGTTGAATAACTTTGGTGGAATCTACCTGTAGAAGTTGTAGCTTTAAGTTTTTGTTAGACAAAGCCCCTTTTTGGTGAACAATATGGCTCAATAGATTGTTATACACTGATATCAATAACTTGTATGTAGGTATGAAGAAGGGAATACGACATTGCGGAAAGTCGGTTTGGCATCAGACTTTATATGGTCTGACGTCCAGGCGCCACTGGAATTTTTGGGCTCTTACAATGCAATTTCATTTGATAATCCAGAATCCCTGCCAATAAAGAATCATGAGCTTACAACAGATGATGTAAGGAATCGATGCCTTCGAAAGCATACTGCACGGCTTATCTTTTCCATCTATTTATAGTATATGTACTTAAGGCTGATTGTTTGGTTTGTGCCAGATAAAAAATTTCTGTGAGGACTTACTTCTGTTGGATAAAAAAGTTTCAAACATATCTTGAAGTGAGTACCTTATCTGCCATTCAATTTTCCTATATGGTTTATTTCTATTCATTTAAATAGTTATGATAAGTTGATAACCCAAACAAGTCTATAAAGTAGAGCTGTGCGAAGGATGTAAATCTTATGTCTATTGCATGACCATGTTAGATGGCGAATTCGCTTTACGAAAAATCACTGTCAACATCTTCACAAGTCACCTCAAAGGTCAATGATGCTGAGGAGAACACACAGGTCACAGATGATGATGTACTTCTACATGAAATGGAAGAATTGACCAGTGTCATTGATAGAAAAGAAAAGAGAGAGAAAAAGCGTCTGTCAAAGCGTCGAGCAAAGGTATTATGAAATACTCCCTCCGTCCCTTTATTAGATATGTCGCTATGTGGGTGCGTGCCAAAAGTTTCTCAACTTTGGTAGGTTTTAGGTAGAAATACGTGCAACATTTATATTTTTAAATAAATTTGTTAAAAAACTAGACTTAAAGATCTTTCGATGATACTAATTACTTAGCATAAATATTATTTTATATATTTTTGAAAAATAATTGCCGGCAAGGTTTAGCGTGGATTTCGCTTTTGCGAGAATCTACATCTATTTAGGAGCGAGGAGGGGTACATAATACAATTTTTGCAATATGATGTTGATTCGAGGGACATATTGGGTCTCTTCATTCAGGATAAAAGCACGCAAGGCCACAGGAATGCAGATTGGTGCTACTGGAGATGATTATGGCGATCCTGACTTGTTTTCATTAGTGTTATTAAGGTATCATGCTTGTTTCAGAGGTCATGTTATGTGCTATGTTTACTTGGTGGCATTACCGTGCTCAGAATTTATACTAATAGCTCACTGGAAGAGCTTGAACTTGTTTTCCCCCATTTGTTAGACTTAAGTAAACAGCAATACACATTTTCCTCTCTTGAGTTTCCTCGTCCGCATGCAATTATTTCTAAATCACCGGCAGACCTTCATTTTGCAAAAAACACATAAACAAATTTGATTCACTCTATTTGGATTGTAAAAAGTAAACTTCTAATCGGCCGTGTTTGTGCTATCTTTACCCGTGGTTTTGCAAAAGCATCTAAAGAGCATGCTTGTTCATGACCATCTAATTCTTAAGTTTTTTATATTCATTTTCCTTTTTTAGGGTGGAAAAGAACTTCAAGTCTATTTCAATCGTAAATAGAGCTTGATGTGGAAGATGAAATTGAGACAAAGTGAGAATGAGGATACTCAAAGTGCTTGAGGACTCACGATGAGGAAATGGATTACGAAGAGCGAAGAGAGGTAAATTTTGAACATCCACGCCATCAAAAAGTGGAATTAAGTAATCAAACATCCTTATATTTCAAAAAAAAAAGAAAAACTGTAATGCCAAAAGCGTTTTAAAGTAATCATTGTTCACATCGGGTATGATGCCCGACTTGAGGGAGATGCTTGATGAAGCTTATGAGCGCTTTGTAACTAGAAAGGGTGGTGAAATAAAACAAGAGCATAGCGTGCAAAGCGAATCAATCGACGTCGATGCAGACCGCATTAGAGGTAATATAGCAGCCAAAGCACAGGATTAAGTACAATGCTATGCAATTTATTTTTCTATGTAATGTACAATTCTATGCAATTTATTTTTTCTAGGTTACAATAATAGAGGGTTGTAAAAAGTTTTAAGGTGATATAGTTGTTCTTATTATCTTTTTAATCTTACTAGGGAGGTGAAGATGATGGTGGTGTTGAAATGGATCAAGATTTTTGACCTTCTTTTTTTTTATCTCTAGATGAGCGAGGGAGGCCAACTAAAAGAGCAAATTGTAAAAGCTGGATTGTAAAAAAGCAATGGTATAGTCGGGATGTGTTCGCGACGCAACCGGGCGTTCTTGAGTAGAGTGACGAAGATGAAAGGGGAGTTTGCGAGGAGGAATAAGAAGATGGATGGATCTGGCAAAAAGGCGGCTAAAAGCACGGCGTTTGCGGCAAGAAGGTTTTGAGATTGTACCAAAGAGAACCTCGTCCGGGAATGAAGAGGATTCATCTTCATCTTCGATGAATTCGGAGGATGATCTCGATGATTACAAAAAGGTGAAGTACTAATGCTAAGAAGATGCCGAGGAAGAAAAGAGAGAGCGTTGGATGCTTGATGATGCTCGCTAAACAAGCACATGCTTGATGACGAAGGGTTACAAAACCGGTTTGTTGAGCCGATGAAAAAAGGCATAGGCAGCCGTGAAGCCTCCTGGCATACGTGAGGAAGTAGCTGCGATGAAGGCTCAATTTAAGGAGATTGATGCCCGCCCATCCAAGAAGGTCGCAGAGGCTAAGTCTCTGGCAAGCGTGTTGCCATGAAGAAACTTGACAAGGCACGCCAAATGTGAGATGCTATAGCGGACTAGAATGACATAAGCGACGATCAAAGAGGAAAGATGATTGGACTGACGTTGTGAAGGCGATTGCCAAAGAAGCCTCCGAAGGAGTATGTTGTTGCAAAGAAGGTGGGCCCGTGTGAGGGGCGGCAAAGGGAAGGTGTTGGTGGATCCACTTAATGAAGAAAGACAAATGCGGTCCACCGGGACCGGCAAGAAAAGGGAAGTAGGGCGGCAAAGGCGCCTAAGGTTGTAAAGGCATGAGAGGGAAATTTGGGAAGAAGGCGGGAATGCCGCAAGGTAAAAAGCGAAAAGCTAAGCATGGTTTTTGGAATGTTGGATGCCCTCCCATTTGAATTTTTGTTTTGCGTCTCACCTTTACCAATAGGCAGATGTTTTGAAGTTGTGTTCGAGTTTTGTAGCGTGAGTTATCTGGTGGTCAGAATTTGTTTCAAAACTAGTGGTCGCCGAAAGTGTCATTACTCATAATTTACGGTAATTGTTATTCACATACGTTTGGACGCATGTTACCGCAGCCCGCCCCACTCTGACCGCAGCTTCCGCCTCCCGCTGCCCGCTCTTCCACCGAATGCTGGCTCCTCCTACTTCCTTTCTTCCTCCCCGCTCCCTCTAGTTTGTTGTTTCCCCGCCCTCCACGCGGACGGCCCGGTGGATCTCTTCCCTTCCTTCTCCTCTCTCCGCCCGTAGCGGCCAGCGGACCTCCATGCGCGGGTGAGTGGGGCGACATCCGATTCCGTGAAGCAGCGCGTCCCTCCGACCTCTCTCCCTCCGCGTTCCACGAGCTCCGTGCATGGCTACCGGCCGAGTTAGGTGAGGTTGGTTGAATCTCAGCCCTCCCTCCTTCCTTCACCGGCGTTTGGTAAAACCTAAATTCTGGGTTCGTTCGGTAAAAAATAGTTCGATTTCAAAAACCAAAAACCGATTGGTTTTGGCAAAATCCTAGCCCGACCAATTCGGTTTTGGTTTTTAATTCGGGTTTTCAGTTTTACCAAAAAAACCGATTAGCAAAAACGTTGAGTTGTTGAGCCCAGCGGCCTCCTTCTCCGCCCAAGCTAAGCCGGCCCGAGCCTATGGCCCCGGAAACATTGCCGGGTCTACGCCCCCAAATCGACGCATGCCAGGTAGGGGGTAATGCCGCCGCCGAATTCTTTGCTAGATTTGCCTTGCCGCCGCCGGGTAGTGCTTGGCGTTCTCACGCTAGATTCTAGGACGGGGTTAGAGCACCGCTTCGAGATAATGTGGTGAGTCGGGGGTCGCGTTGAGGATGGGGACCGGGCAAGGTGGTGGGCCCGCGGTTATGGGCTGTTGAGTCGTTGGGGGCATGTCACGGAAAAGTTCTGTGTAATTATGGTAACTCGTTTCAGTCGGTTTTAGTTCGGGCTATCGATTTTTGAAAAGTGCCCGGGTTACTCCTCCTTCTCCTCCTCTAGATCTGAGCTCTCCCCCGCCTTCCACCTCATCCTCCCTCTAGATTTGAGCTCTCCTCCGCCTTCTCCCCTCCTCCTCCCTACTTGTACTCTCCCTCCTGTCCGGGATCTAAGGGGTGTGGCGAAGGGCTAGTGTCCCGTCGAGATTTGCTCGTCATGTTGCAATGTTTATCTCCGGATGTTGCAAGAGAGGTTCGAGTTGATGTTGCAATTGTTTTGTTTCGGTTGTTACAATCTCCAATGTTTTATTTGTTTGCTTCCGCTTGTTTCAGAGGTCCTGTTTCAACCGAACCATATGTATGTTGCAAAAGTAGATCGAAAGTGTTTCACATGTTGTAGAGATATGTTTCATCGATGTTTTAGAAGGGATGTTTCAAGTGTTTCAACTAGTTTGGTCATTATGTCTCAACTGTTATTTTTGGATGTTTCAAAAGTAGTTCGAGTGTGTTTTTCTAGTATTTGAGAATGAAAGTATGTTTCAATTGTTATTTCCGGATATTTTTAAAAGTAGATCGATTGTGTTTTTCTAATATTTGATTGAAGTTTCAAGTATTTCAACTACATTCATGTGTATGTTTTATCTCACATTTGGTTACCATTTATTTTAAAAGTAGATCGAGTGTTGCTTCTTCTTCCACCCTTACGCTACATGCTCTCTCTCATGGTAGAGCCGAGGTCAAGCTCTGCTACCTCATGGTTGGGGGTGGCGTCGGCTAGTAGGTGGGGCAAGTGGGGGCAGGCGAAAGGCAGGAGGGAGGGAGGGTGGGGTGGGGCCCGATTGGGGCTGGGAAGAAGCAGGGGGCGCGGCGTCCGTCCGAGACATGTCCGGGCGCTATCGCTCCCATAATTTGCACATTTCATAATCAATTATCCAAACTTGTAGCTCCCTTAGGGACATCAAAGTACAGGACATACGGATGTCTCGTGTATTTCCTCAGGGGCTGAAATGATCAGCTGCTTGTGCATGAGAGAGCAGCAGCATGCACGCAAAAAAAAACCAGTGGCATTGTTGGCATTGTTAGATTCAGTGTGCTCCTGAAATGTGGTGTACAGGACTCCAGATTAGGCCAAGCTCCATCTCGGATCGGTTATGTGAAAATTAAAACACAGGCGGACCAGAATCTAAAGCTTTTTCTTTTCTTCTGAAGCGGAATGCCCTCTACTTCCAATTATCATATGTACGTGGGTGATTATGTGGGCTCCAATCCAAATACCAAAATTATCTCCTACTTCCAATAGAAAAAGTTTACACTCTATTCCCCTGATGTGGAAGGCAAGTGAAGGCGAAGAACAGCGGCCCGGTAGCCCATTTAAATTTGTTGAGGACGACCCGTTTCGGCCCAGCTAAATTTGTTCTTTTTAAACTTGGCCCAGCTAAATTTGTTGGGTCTAATCTCGGAGACAAGATAATCGCCGCGACACAATCCCCGCCGACCTTCTCTCCGCTAGCCCCTAGCCGCCGACCGCCGTCTTCCGCGGCTCTGCCGCCCGCGGACCTCCACTGCTCCAACCTGCCGAGCGCTCTCTCCCGCAGTGGCCTGCATCGTCTTTGCCACGATGTCGTCGGAGCCTCCACCCGCCCCTCCACCGCCGCGGCAGAGGAAGTAGCTGCTGACCTTTCCGCCGCCACCCTCAGCAAGAAGCAGCAGAAGAAGGACGCCAGGAAGGCGGAGAAGGCCGAGAAGGCGGCGCAGCGTCAGCAGCAGCAGCAGCAGCAGCTGCAGGCGGCCGACGCCGAGGACCCTTTCGCGGCCAACTACGGCGATGTCCCCGTCGAGGAGATCCAGTCCAAGGCCATCTCCGGTCGCTCGTGGTCCAAAATCGGCGACCTCGACAAATCTTTTGCGGGCCGTTCCGTGCTTGTCCGCGGAGCCGCGCAGGCTATCCGCCCGGTCGGCAAGAAGATGGCTTTCTTCGTGCTGCGCCAGAGCGTGAGCACCGTGCAGTGCTTGCTCGTCGCCAGCGCCGACGCCGGCGTCAGCACGCAGATGGTGCGCTTCGCCACCGCCCTCAGCAAAGGAGTCTATCGTCGACGTTGAAGGCGTCGTCTCCATCCCCGAGGAACCCCTCAAGGCCACCACACAGCAGGTTCGTCTGACCTGTCTCCTGATTTGGATGGAATTCATCCCTGGCTGCACGCAAATATGATAATTTCTTATCATCACGAGTAGTAAAACCGGTACCAAATGATCCCATACATGTTAGTAGTATATTTACTGGTGTTTGTAGCTAGGCTGATGAATTAACATGGGATCACTAGTTGTTTGTACATATGCTTGTTGGGTTGCTGTCAGTAAAGGTTCGCTGATGTAGCCTAATCCATGCTTCAATCTACTGCATGCTTCTGCAAACATGGTTTGTTTCGATTCCATGACTGTCTATATTCAACTAATGAATGGATTGTCTCTGTGGTCGCTTTGGATGTAATCTATAGGTTGAGATTCAAGTGGGGAAGATCTATTGCATCAATAGGGCTATCCCGACCCTTCCAATTAACCTTGAAGATGCGGCTCGGAGTGAGGCAGATTTTGAGAAGGCTGAACTGGTATGCCTTATGCACATCCTATTTCCCTTGCATTCTGTTCAAGGAAGCACTCAAATTTGGTGCTTAGCTTTTCATGATTCGTATGATTGAAGGCTGAGAAAAGCTTGTTCGTGTTGGTCAAGATACCGCTTGAACTACAGAGCTATTGATCTACGGACACCAGCGAATCAAGCCATATTCGGATCCAGTGTGAAGTTGAAAACGTGAGTGTTCCATACTATTTTATTTTTTAGTTTTTAACCATTCATGTATGTATTGTGTTGCACGAGATAGCATGCTGTATGATTTTATGTTTTAGGCTTTAACTAGGATCATGCTGGAAAAAATGATTTCATGATTCCACGGTAATTTGAGTTTAAGCGACCAATAAAAATGTTGCTTTGAACATGAGGTTCACAACATTCAGTCAGTAGTCAATCATCAATATTACATGAGTTTCCACGAATCATGAGCAATTATAATTCAAGTTTTAATATGAAATACAAACAATCTAGTTTGTACCATAAGCTGAGGTGGATCCAGAAATACATAAGCTGGCGTGGATCCAGAAATACATTTTTGGGGGTGGCAGTAGTACAATTTGTTTCAAAATTTAGTCAAAATAAAAATCCCCCTTGTTCGCATCCTTCTTAATCGATGTTTTGACTAGGAAACGAAATTCCTAGTGTATGTACTATTTATCGTTAAGGCCATACAAAAACATTTCATACAAGAAGCATATCCAATTGCACATACTCTGCAACACAAATCCCTGGTCCATGCAGCCATAGAGTGTAAGTAGTATGGATCCATGCCAATATGTAGTTGTGGGCTTTAAAATCCATGTTTCCCTTCGAAAACAAATGTGGCTCATTAGATTTTAAACATTTAGTTGATGAAGCAGGTGCAATAATTTAATCATGACAAATGATTAGTTTGTTGTATCCATGCCAATGTCACTTTAGCGAGTTACCCTGTCTCTAGAAAAATTTTAACAGTAACATCAATAAAAGTCTCTAAGTTTAATAAAAATTACTAAATACAATATATAGGTGTAGAGTGTTCGTAAGCAACTCTGATGGTCTTCTTTTAAAGGTTCCCTTTGCCTGTTTCTATTTGCCCAGAACATTTATATAACTTTCCACGTTGTTGCTTAGCTTTTTATTTTGCTTAGGTTGCTTTTTTTTATACACTCGTTGCTGTAAGTGCAATTTTTTTCTCTTAATGTATGTGAGCTTTTATGGGAAGTGCCTACCCACTTAATTGACTTAACCAGTCCAGAAAGAACAAAACTTGTTCCAAGGCCACTTTTTAAGTGTGTAGACATTAGTATTCCTAGAAGATAGAGCTGTTTTTTTCAGAATTCCATGTGAATGTGGCAGATAGAGCTTCACTTCAACCAACTATGCCAAGATAGCAGACAGATGTGAACTAATGAAACTACCCCCAGAAAAAAAAAAAAAACCATCGGCAGATCAACCTAGCAAGCATATATACATGACCATGAAAATACAATTAGTCATCACATCCATACCTGGGTGTTGTGTGCCTTGTGTGTTGATATGTGTTCAGGCTAACAACCACCACGATGTAATTAATTAATTAAACACATGGAAGGGTGAGGTTGTGGTGACTTGAGGCATTTTACATCAGTGGTGTGTCGAGGTGCCAAGCATATGGATTTCTTATTATCTAAATTTTTAAGTACTGAATGTTGATGTATTCTTTTTCTGAACATGTGCAGAAATTCAGAGAATTTTTGTTGTCAAAGGACTTTGTTGGGATCCACACCCCAAAATTGATTTCTGGATCTAGTGAAGGAGGTGCAGCTGTATTCAAGCTTCCGTACAATGGTCAACCTGCTTGTTTAGCACAGTCTCCTCAGTTGTACAAGCAAATGGCTATCTGTGGTGGGTTTGAAGCAGTATTTGAGGTTGGCCCTGTGTTTAGAGCAGAAAATTCAAACACACATAGGCATCTCTGTGAGTTTATTGGTCTTGATGCTGAAATGGAGATCAAGGAGCATTATTTTGAGGTAAGATTTTTAAGAAGAATGCATTGTTTAATTGTCTGAAGCAGTCATTGTTAATTATATTTTTTTACACAGGTCTGTGACATTATAGATGGCTTATTTGTATCAATATTTAAACACTTGACTGAAAACTGCAAGAAAGAACTTCGAAACAATAAACAGGCAGTATCCTTTTGAACCTCTGAAGGTAAAGATTCTTGCTTGTTTTCTATTTTGACTATGCGGTTCTCTGGGTTCTGTATAGCTCAAGCGATTGACAGGTCACTAATAATGTTATGCAGTATCTGGACAAAACCTTGAAGCTCACTTATGAGGAAGGGGTTCAAATGTTGAAGGTACATACTTACATACTTGCTGTTGCAGCTGTCTCTTGCATAGTCTAGGCTTGCTCTGCATATTGTATATAAATATATGATCATGAAATAAATCTAATTGCTATTTCCTCTGATCCCCAATATGAGTCCATAGCCATCTCAGACTCGAACCGTATACAGGTCCATCAGCAAATCCATGCAACTTTTTTTTTTTTATCTCCATTTCCCTGTGTTGCCCCTATTTAAATACACCTAGTAATACATGACATGAAGTAAACAAGCTAACCGTTTTTTCTATTCTATAGCAATGATAGCAGCAATTTGGTCTTTTTTCTCCACCTACCTTAATTTGTGTACACAAGTTTAAATGGACTTATATAAGTCAGTGGAAGTAGTTACTACTGCCAATTTTGTTATAGTTAAAATCAGACAATAAATTGTTGATTTATCATATCAACAGGAAGGGAACAGAAATTGAGCCTATGGGTGACCTCAATACTGAAGCTGAGAAAAACTTGGTCGGCTTGTGAGGGAAAAGTATGTAAACTCTACAGCCCTATTATGTTTCACTAATTTATAGTTCAATAACAACTTTCTTTGTTATTTGTAGGTATAACATTTTTTTTTTCATCTTGTATCGGTATCCGTTGGCTGTACGTCCGTTCTACACCATGCCCTGCTATGACAACCCAGCTTACACCAATTCTTTTGATGTCTTCATTCGAGGTAAGCACTACAATTGCAAATGTTGTTTCTGAGGCCATGTAGTAATTTGGCATGCCTCGTGATCATGTAAATAAGTGTACTTAGGCAAGCCTTTTCTTTTTGTAAGTATATACGATGCCTCTCTTTTAATGCTGTAGTGTTTTATAAGCAATTATGCACAAAGAAATCATTTGATTTCTGGTTCCAATTTGTAACAGTAAAAGTAAACTATATGTGTTCTTGTTCTATTAATGTATCTCTATTGCTTTTTATTTATAATAAATGTGCATGGACAGGATTTGTTCTTTCTAAATTGTTAAGAGTTGTCTCCTTTTGGGTTTGAGATGTATAAATAGTTTGTTTTTATTGTTCAGCGTTACACCCTTACTGCTAGGGTTGTACTTTTTCGTTATACTTAGCTGCTATATTTACTTCAGCAAACTTAAAACATGTTGTTGCTAGACTCCTCTATTTTTGCTTGTCTTCTGGGAATGTAATTTGACCATGAAGTCATGTTTCACTGGACGATCTGTTCACTTTCAGCTATTTCCTAACAAATCCATTAGTGTTAGCATTGTCAAATAATTGAGATTTTTGTTTTGACATGCTGCAGTTTAAGCTTCCTCTAGAATTTTTTTTTTCACTTGAGCAAATGTATTTGTTTCATTAAAGCAAATGTGCGCTTGTTCCTTCTGAACTTCAAACATAACTCATGGACATCCAAATAATGAGCTGAACCAATTTCGCTGATATTACAGGCGAGGAGATAATATCTGGAGCACAAAGGATACACACTCCTGAGTTGTTGGCCAAGCGTGCAACAGAGTGTGGAATTGATGTGAGCACTATCTCGGCGTACATTGAATCCTTCAGGTATGTCGGTGCCTATATGCCCATAATTTTTAATCTTGATCAGTTGGGGGTACACTTTCTAGCCTATCCTCTCTTGTTTGGTACTCGTGTTGACATATATGTTTCCCTGCCCATTGTAGCTATGGTGCACCTCCCACACGGTGGTTTCGGGGGTGGGCTTGAGAGGGTCGTGATGCTGTTCTGCGCCCCTAAACAACATCAGGAAGACCTCAATGTTCCCCGTGACTTGAGAGGCTTACGCCATAATTTCCTGTTTTCCAAGCCTGAGCCTGCAAGTGGTGTCACTAAGGGTGGGTGGGGTTCCGATATTCTACCATCATTGCTGCGGTTCAGAGTTCCTGTTAATTTCACAAAGCTTACTTGTATCTATCAGATTGCTGAAACCAACAACAATACGATCCTTTTTGGGCTTTTCTTCCCGCCTCATGTGTTGCTCTGGTCTGATTTCTTGTTAAGTGCAAGTATTGCTCAGTTCTTTGTGCTCAGGTCTAATCCTGTTTGTTGGTACATGCCAAGAGCTTAGGGCTTAAGTTCTAAAAGTTTAGACGAGTGATTTTTTTTTTTTTTTTTATTTTTTATTTTGGAAGAGCCTGCGATTGTTCTGTCCGGCGTCTATTGATAGGTAGTGAAGAAGAATTGTACCACGATATTGTTTGGGATGGGGACGCAAAAGATATATATTTTTTTTTTTTTATCTATCCCTGTGATTAAGATGATCATGAAGATTGTGTTGCCTGCACTTTGATGCGAAAGGAAGGGAGAACGAACAGCTAGGTGTTCAGACGGACCAAATGGATGAAGATTTGGAAACTCCTGCTCCTATCTAATCTAAGATTAATGGATGAAGATTTGGAAACTTCTGCTCCTATCTAATCTAAGATTAAAAAAAACTTCAAACGGCCCAGATGAGCACTGATTTGGAAACTCTGTCTTAGACTGCGGCTGGTGCTGCACTCAAATTTCATTGTGTTCGAGGTGCCAGGTGAAGATTCAGCCGGTTGGCAATATCCGGAGAAGAGTAGGACACCTTGATACGATCTGTGGAGTACAAACGCCTTGATGAGCACTGTTTCCTCATATGCTGCGGCTCGATCATACTAGAGGAGTTTTGACTCACTCGCAATCCCCGCGTGTCATGGTGGAAAGAATTCTAGCCATTTTATCAAAAAAAAAAAAAAAAAAAAAAATCTAGCCATGGAAGAGGAGAGTTACATAACATCGCTAATTCTTCTCTGGTAACGGTGGAATGCAATGAAAGCGGGGGACATCAGTTTCAGTTCCAGTGAAAAAAATGAGTGTCAATCCTTTGTTCGAAACAAAAGTCACTACTACACAACTGACCTTTACTCTCGAGCACAAAAAAGCGGTTACTCCGGTTCGAAATTGAGCGGGGAGTAAAAGGTTTTTTACTCGGTTGAATCCCCGGCCAGCGGAGTAAAAGGCGGCCGGGCGCGCCCGACCTCGATGCGTCCGGCACCACTTTTATTCCGGTTGGGGACTCTAACCGGGAGTAAAGGTAGACCTTTACTCCCCGTTCTTCGCCCAAACCAGGGAATAAAGCTTTACTCCCAGTTGTTCCCCCAAACCGGGAATAAAAGCTAGACCTTTACTCCCCGTTCTTCACCCAAACCGGGAATAGAAGTTTTACGGGTATTTTTCGTTCACACCCTTCAATCTTCATTTTTGTCCAAACAACTTTGACAATTTTAAATGTTCTCAATCCAACCTTGGTGTAATCAATGATTACGTTTTCAACTATGGAAATCGTACTTGATTGGAAATCGAGTAACCGAGCTACTTTTTTGGACCCCTTGGTGGCTTTAAATCGAAAAGTCTTGAATACCACGTTTGTATAACTCTTCAAGATCTACACTCGTATATTGGACATTTTAGGATTTTCCAGATTTTTGAACCATCAAAATTTTGAATTTCCAAAAAATTAAAGAATTTTCGATTTTTTCAAACCCTAAATGTTTTTAAAATAAAAAGTCCACGAATACCAAAATTCATAACTCATCGAGATCTAGAAAGTTTATTTAGGTCATTTTGCATTTGAGAAAGTGTTTGGAAAGTATAGTTGTAAAGTGACGATTGTATGTAGTAGTTCCATCAACTCTCTCTTAGATTCACGATTTTGTCACTAGTGTTTCCAAACACTTTCTCAAACGCAAAAATGTCCTATATAAACATTTTTATATCTTGATGAGTGCTAACACGTTTGTATTCAAAAGTTTTTTGAGCGAATTCATTCCGTGCTCCGTTTGACCCGAGGTTTGACCAAGTCAAATTTTTAAATTTTAAAGTGAAGAGAGCTTCGAGCTACTTTTCGGACCTCTAGGTGGCTTCAAATCGAAAAGTCTTGAATACCATGTTTATTTAGCTCTTTAAGATCTACACTCGTATATTGGACATTTTTGGATTTCAGATTTTGAACCATCGAAATTTTGAATTTCCAAAAAATTAAAAATTTTTTAGTTTTTGAACCCTAAATATTTTTAAAATAAAAAGTCACGAATACCAAAAAAATTCATAACTCATCAAGATCTACAAAGTTTATTCAGGTTATTTTTGCATTTGAGAAAGTGTTTGGAAAGTATAGTTGTAAATTGACGATTGAATGTAGTAGTTCCATAAACTCTCTCTTAGATTCTCGATTTTGTGACTATTGTTTCCAAACACTTTCTCAAGCGCGCAAAAATGTCCTATATAAACATTTTAGATCTTGATGAGTGCTAACATGTTTGTATTCAAAAGGTTTTGAACGAGGTCATTTCGTCTTTGTGTTTGACCGGGTTTGACCAAGTCAATTTTTTTTAATTTTAAAGTGAAGAGAGCTTTGAGCCACTTTTTAGACCCCTAGGTGGATTCAAATCGAAAAGTCTTGAATACCACGTTTGTTTAGCTCTTCAATATCTACACTCTGTATATTGGACATTTTTGGATTTTTCTGATTTTGAACCATTGAAATTTCGATTCATACACGGGGAAAAAGTTCTCTATTGATGCAAACGCTGTACCTAAAGGATAGGGATAGAGGAGGAGGGAAAAATCTAAAATGAAATAAATAAAAAGAATAAAGCCAAAAAAAATAAGTCGAAGATAGAAGAGCCCAGATTCAAAATGAAGAAATGGAAACTTCGAAAAGGATCCAATCTTGATGAGTTCTAACACGTTTGTATTCAAAAGTTTTCCGAACGAGGTCGATTAGTGCTCCGTTTTGACCACTTTTGACCTAGTCTAATTTTTGAATTTTTAGATAAATACTGACTCAAGCTCTACAGGCTTGCAAATGTCCTTTGTGTAGCAACCACCAAGTTTGAAATTCAAAATGGTGTCAAACTTTGTTAGATGCATGATCTCTTGTGCCATAGGAGAGAAATATTTTTGGAGGTCAATGTAGAAATCTAGTGTTTTCAATCTATAATTAACCATATTTTCTCTCACACGTCATGAAAAATATAATAATAAAAATAATTAATAGAAAAACCTAATATCTTATGTGTAGTAAATAAAAACAAATCTATATATTTTTAAAAATGCCTAGTATTTAATTTACTACACAAATAATTTTTTTTGACATTTAAATTAAAAGAAATATATAAGAAAAGACTAGGCTGGTTGGAAGTGCCCTTTGGCGAAAATTTGATGATGTATTTTTTTAGTAGCCAGCCAAAATTTACCGCCAACTAGAAACAAAAGAGTAACCTTTAGTCCCGGTGGTGGCGAAGCCGGGAATAAAGGCTTTTACTCCCGGACGGTGGTAGAAACCGGGAGTAAAAATCCTCGGTATATTACTGCTCCTTCTTCCCCTACCATTATGCTCGTCTTTTTTTCTTCAGATCCACCGCCACCTGCGCCGCCGTCCTCACCACGCTCTGGCCTCCACGCCCACACGCCATCGAGGAACAAGTCCGGCACCAGTTCGTCGGGCGGTGGCGGCGGCTCCGGCAGGTCGTCGGGCGGGCAGCTCGTCAGGTGGCGGCGCGGCGGCAACGGCAACTCGTCAGGCGGCAATGGCCCCGCTGGCCACCGGCGCAAGCGCGCCCTTGCTGGCCACCGGCGCAAAGCCTCTGCCCCTTCCTGCTCCCCACGCGACACTCCGCTCGATGGATCAGGCCCCCATGCCCCAGCGGACAGCGCCGCCTCTGCTCTCCAGGCTTGGAGCAGTAGGTCGTCTTCTCAGGTAATTTGGAACTCGAGATGTGTTGTAATCGATATTACCATATCCGTAGCAATTTGTTTCTTGCCTTTGCGGACGCCTAAAGTGAATCTTCTGTGCAGCACAAAGCCGGTAAAGGCAGATGTCATCAGTATTGATCTAGGCACAACGAATTCCTGTGTCTCTGTCATGGAAGGAAAGGTGTGTGTTTGCCCCTGTTCGCTCTGAAATCTGCCATATTATGTTGTTTGTAAATGGCTCGCTGTATCCATCCGTAGTAGATGCCATGCCTGAATGCTGAAATTGGTTTGGGTCAGCTGATGTTTCAATCTATACGTAATGTCATGGCTTGCAAGTTGCAATTACTGCAATTTCAGTACATGTTCGATTCGATCCGTAGTAGACGTTCGATTTGTTAGATCCAAGATTAATGCTACGATGTGTTGTTTAATTAGTCATGTTCCATGCTTTTATTTGTATATATTGATTGCAGCCACGTTGTAGTCAAACTATCTTTGTATAATTGTATTACGATATAATTGCATCCAAATGTGGGTTCCATGTCCTTAGATACATAATTAAGACTGCTAACTAAATGGTTTAGAATGGCTTACTTGGATATGAAGTGTATATGAACTATTAGTAACATAGACTGCAATATTTGTGCTTTTACACTGCTCTGAAATTCTTCATTCGTTAGCTAATATCCTATCAATATTGTTCATTAGTTATCTCCATGGAAGATAGCTCTATGCAATAAATGTTGGAATTTATGGGTCACTTTCCTTGTTTAATATTGCACATGTGTCATTTTCAGGGGAGACAAGTACAAAGACCGGGAACTTGATGCAATATTTTTTTTTTTTGAAGGAGTTTCGGCTGTCTGCAGTCAATTGCAAAATTTTGATGCAAATTTGTATGGACAGGATTTACTACAATAGTGTTGTGCTTGTGTTTGGATTTTGGTGTAAACTTGTAAATTATTATGGATATGTCATAATCAGTTGGAATAAATATAAATGTTTATATTAAGGTCATGTGTCTGTGACAAGAATTATGAAAATTGTGGATTATAGCAAGCATTTGTTTTTGTTGGCAGCAAGAACTGAAATGAAACAAAAAAAGGGAAAAAAGTATATATTGGCTCATATATACGTGCGTGTTGGCATATATTATTGGCATCGCGCAAAATCCATATTTGAAAACCTATTTAAAAACCAAAACAAACCATGAATTGAAATGAAAAAAAAAAAAAAACCTTTACTCGGTTGGTGGTGGTACCAACCAGGGAATAAAGCCCATGGCTGGCACGTGCACAGCGGGGACCTTTTACTCCGTTGGTACCCTTTGGAGTAAAGGCCCCTACTCTTTCGCGTCGGTTCATTTACCTTTTACGGCCCTCACTCCGCACTCCCTGTTCTACAACCGAAAGTAAAGGCCCATATGGACCGGGAGCAAAGGTCGTTTGTGTACTAGTGAGTGTTTTGCTAATGAAATGTGATTTTTTTGTGCTTACAGAGAGAATATTGGATTGCTTTGCATTAACACGTATTTGCAACCAGAGAGTAGTACAAATATCTGCAGGGTTATGATATTCTTCTGCCCTTGGAAACTTGCTTACTGACTTTTATTAGAAATTGCAACACTGTTTTCTTCTGGCCTGAGCTCACTTCAGTTCTGCAATCTAAACAGCTTCAGGATCAAGTTCCAAGTTCATTATGGGGTTTGCTTTTTTTCGTCATGAGCTTATAAGTTGGTCAGTATTTCATGAAATATATATGCCTACGGCATGTTCGAAAAAAAAAGTTGGTCAGTGTTTCAATGAGTATATAGTTGTTCCAAGTTTTGATTGAGTGCAAGAACTGGGTTGCTCCCGGATGGCTAGCAGCGACCGTGCTCACTCAGCCCACGCGAGTTCGAATCGCTAGGACCGCACTCGCGTGTCTCACCGGTGGCAGTAGGCCTCCAATAAATCCTGGCTCTGAGGCAGTAGTCCTCAAAGCTCCTCTCATATGGCTTGTAGATAGATCTAGAATGTGGGTGTAGGTGTGTGAGTGCGTGCGTGTGTGTGGGGGTGTGAGTCTGTACTCATGTTCAGATACTATAACATGGGCAAGTCAAGGAGCTGCAACAAAAAAAGTTATGATTGAGTGCACACTGCCTCAAGATGGTGGTCAAAAGCCTAGCTACACATGCCATTTACCTTGATGGCCTGAGCTTAGACATACCAATTTCCTGTAACAAATTATCCGATCTTTTGTTTTTGCTCTTGGACAGTTCAATGAATTAGAGATACCAATGGCATGTATAACAAATAAATGTGCCATTCTCGTGTTTCAATACATAATAAATTTTAGTGTTTACTTATATATTTGAATGTTGCCTCTCACAACCATAAACACGTGTGCTTTTATTAGGTGTCACATTGACCTAACTGTTACAAACATACCAGTGTTGTGACAGGAGATATTGCCAAAGAAAAGGGCACATATAGCTGAAAAGAGGATAAGAAAGGTGCAAAGACTGAAGCCCTTCACGAAGGTATTTAAGATGACAGTTTTTTAAGAATTTTGGCCCCATAAAGTGCAAGGTAGAAACTTCAGAAATTTATATTTTAATTATTGACCTTGGCTGATACAGAAAATGTACAAGTTGCTAAATGATTAAAAAATTTTGTTGTACCATGATAAATTATGTGCACGGATTGGAGAAAAAATTACATTATAGGAAATTAACTTTCGAATTCATTATTATTTCTCTATTATATATGAAATTTTATAATTTTTATAAACACATGTGTGTCGCACGTGCATGATTACTCATGATTACTAGTAGGAATAAAAGAGTATAAGAAAAGAAAAAAGAAAAGAATAAGAAAAAAGTAAAACATTAAAAAGGTTACTCATCCGGCCCAGCTAATTCACCCGAAGTAACCGAGCTAACAGTCCACTGGCCCATGAGAATACAGCCCAGCCCAACATTGGTAACCCCTTTCCCGTCCCCTCACAACAGCCAAGCCGGCGGCAGGTCCTCAACGGCAACCCGCGCGCCCCTCGCCGACGCGCGCCGCCCCCACTCAAGTCAGACGGTGCTCGGCGGTCTCGGCGGCGGCGCATTTCCCGGAAGGCGCTCGGCGTCATCGTCTTGTTCCCCTACAAACAGCCGGTCATTATAGTGAGTGCAGCTAGAGTGTCCACGTCGACCAAGCTTCCGCAGCGCAAGTGCAGCCCATCCAACCGCCATGGCCGCCGCCTCCTCCACCGACACCTACGACATCCCGTGGGTGGAAGTACCGCCCTACCCGCGTCGCTGACGTCGTCGGCAACTCTGATGCCGTTGCTCGCCTGGAGGTCATTGCCCGCGACGGCAACATGCCCAACCTCATCCTCTCCGTAAGCGCCATTTCCTCGAACACCTTCCCCGCGCAGCACGGAACAGCGTAGCTCAACCTCTCTCTCTCTCTCTCTTTTTAACGTCCTTTCATGCAGGGGCCTCGGGGACCGGGAAGACAACGAGCATCCTGGCGCTGGCGCACGAGCTTCTAGGGCCCAGCTACCGCGAGGCCGTGCTGGAGCTCAATGCCTCAGATGACAGGTTTCTGCCACCGTGACATGATTTTGTATTGGCGTTTCGGGGCCGCCTTGAGTGGTGTTTGGGTTGGATGCCTGATGGTCGATTCGTGCTTTTGCAGGGGTTTGGATGTGGTGCGGAACAAGATCAAGATGTTTGCCCAGAAGAAGGTAACCCCTGCAGCCAGGGCGGCACAAAATCGTGATCTTGGATGAGGCTGACAGGTAAGCCCATCTGCAGGGCGTTTGCACTATCATCTGTGTTATAGGTGCAGTGCTGTATTTACCAAAACAAGTCTTTTTGCATGCTTTTTTTTTCTCATTTCGCCATCGGTTATTTGTCTGGACTTGAGCCAAGAGCTCAAGACTAGTACTATGAATTATTTTGTTG
>JADLZK010008321.1:0-157193 GCA_015847255.1 Hyparrhenia diplandra
AAACGTCTAGCGTGAATATAGAGGGGAGTCGTGCTCAAAACATCGCTGTAAACTAAATAAATTCTGATATTCTAAGGACGACGTGACTTACTGGTAGTTACTTGAATACTTGTAGCCTGGCTCGTATTATATCTCAACCAGTCCTGAATTGAGCCTGCATGAGTTGATGAGTAGTCTGCGGGACAGATTTCTTGCATGCATGCTGACTTGTGTGTGCATCCTTTGGACCTGGCTCACGAGAAAGGAAAGTCTCGTGTGTTTTTCTAGCGCGAGCCTAACTCAAGTTCTGTACAACCAAACAAATCAAAGTCGCATGTGGTGGCCTGGCCTGCATAATTTACAAAAACATTTGCAATATGAGTTGTATTGTATAGATATCTTTAAATCTTGTTAGCAAAGTACATTGTTTCATTCAAATTTGATCGAGGATCACCACCCCTTCTATCCATCGATTCAAACAAGTGATTATGATATTATGGACTATCTAGTCTCACTAATTCAACCAAACAGGCAAACATGATACTGTGAGATTATCCTATCTCGAGCATCTCCACGAGCTTGGCATCTCACCTTGGCACCCTTCTTTCTTTTGGCAAATGAAGAAAAATAACCTCTAACCATTTGGCAACCAACTTAACATTTTTGGGAAGTTGACAAATTCTATGCCTTCGACACGCATATATGCGCGTGGATAGGCATTGCGGTCTCTGGCGGCGCTTGCGACTCTCGGCCAATCTTGCGAAAGCCGCCCGGGCTCACCCCTCCCGCTTCGCGTAGATTTACATATATGGGCTTGGTTAATTTACGAAAAGTTTTTTTATTCACTTTGCAAAACCTCCTTTCTATCTTGGGAGTGAATCATACCAAACTATTGGAGATGGACTGTTTTTAACTTGATATATATTTACTTTTTGTGAGTTGCCAAGTAAATTTTGGCAATCTCTTGGAGATGCTCTAACTTAGGGATAAGGTCAATCTATCACGCTTTTATTCGGAACCAAACGAACCTGTATACTTACTCCTCCTTGGGGTATCATAATGTGTAGGTCCATGTCTAGAATTGCATTTTTTTTTTTTTAGGAAAAGAGTATACTTTTTATTATCAAGGCAGCCATAATGGTCAGCTCAATATTTTTTTATAATTTAATAGAAGACAAAAGAAAAACCAACATCTATGTAAGTACGAGCCATTGCTAAAAGGTTATTATTGGAGAGGTTGGTTTTAGAGGCAATAGCTGACTTATACCATTCTTGGGGTGCCTCAGTGGGACACGAGTATTATTTGGACACGAGTTAAGGAGAAACCTTCCACTAAAAACTAATGTCTAAAAGATCCATTCCAACAAATTCACGCTATCCAGCAGCATGACTGCATTGATTACTGAGATAAGAAAATCTTCGTTTTGACTTTGTTTGCAGATAAAAACAAAAACAAAAGAGTGGCATGCATGTGTGCTCTCAAGGCGTCCACCACCGCGTCCTGCTCCGTACCGGTACTTGTATGTGTGGCCGTATGGTCGACAATTTTGAAAATTTGGCCATTACCCATATATATGTTGACGTGCAGCTGACGTACGCTCTCCGACATTAAGATATAAATTTTGGTAGTTTAAAAAGTAAAAAAACAAGGAAAATGGAATTGAAAAGAATAAGTGCATATCTAGATTCATGTATCTAGAAATGACAAAATATCTATAGTTTAGAATGGATCGATGAAGTACAAGCCAAGGGTAAAAATTTTTGATTAGTCATTACAGGAGACCAATGGATGCAACTTAACTCGACTAATTTTCTAAGTTATCTCGAAACCCAAATTATGGGATGTCCGAGATTCACTCCGTTGCCGTGCAAGAAACACTTGGCTTGTACGTTCAGCTAGTGCTCACTCTTTTCCCGCCAAGAAACAAGGTTACATATATGACCTGGCCATCTGCATTTTATTTTATTTTTAAGTATATTATTATTGTGATTATTATCCGGCCACTAATACTGTATTCATCATAAATAAACTCATCATATACAAAAACTATAAAAAAACGAAAAAAATAGAGAAAGAAAACCGTGGCGTGGTCGGCAACGGCATCCAATCACACGGGCACGCGACGGCCACGTGTCCGTGCCGCAGCCGCGTGCGCTTGCCCGTCACGCACCGCCACCACCCGGTCACCAAGCCCACCCGCCACCGGTCGCCGCCGGTCACCTCCGCGGCCGCGCGCACACACGCCACGGATAAATAACATCCACCCCCTTCACTTCTCCGCATTTCTTCTCTTCTCCCCTCCCTCGCTCTCTTCTTCTTCCTCCTCCTCCTCAGATCAAGAAACCGTGTCCTGCCCTGCCTGGGAACCATCGGGTGGGACTCAATCAATCGCCCTTCCCCGGCGCCTCAGATCGTCCAACGACGGCGGCGGCGGCGGCTTTCGGAGGTCTCCGTGCTCTTTTCGGCGGATCGGGCGGTTTCTTGTTTTCCTTCCTTCCTGGTTGACGGCGCGGCGGAGGCGGCGTTGTTCGTCTTGGATCGGGAGTGGTTGAGTAGGTTCCCTTGCTGAGAGGTTGCGGAGATGGTGGCCGAGGCGGAGGTGATGCATCAGGCCCCCGTGCCGGTGCTGGAGGTGCAGTACCACCACCGGTGCGTGACGACCAAGGGTGTTGACGACGTCGTCGGGATGTCAGCGGCGGCGGCGGCCGTAGCCACGCCGCCCACGGAGGTTGGCGTTGAGGTCGAGGTCGAGGTCGAGGTCGCCGTGGAGGTGCCGCTCTCATGGTGAGTTCCTCAAGCTCAGGCTACTTCCTACCGCCTTTGACTGGGAGCATTTTAGCCTTTTTTTTTTTGGAAAAGATTTGCTTGTAAGTTTGCAAATCAAATTTCATGTTAGGCGTTGTTGTTACTACTACCGATTACTGCTGCTACCGTTGTGATACTGTTGTTCAAGTGTGTAGGACAAGCTCAGGGAGTCCACTTTCCATCTCCCTTTTCGATTTGGGGGGAAAAAAAGATCTGCTTGTTGTGGATGCAAAAGGCTCATACACTTGCTTGCCAAAAAGTAGTAGTAGCTCCTTTCTTGGGGGGAGGAGGAGCTCTCTAGACTAGTGTGGTGGTTGTGCACAGTTGTAGGCCTCATCAGGGTTCACAGAAAGTGGGTGGTGAATTATTGGACCCCCATACATATCTGTAGTGAAAGTGTTTGGTGGTAGTTGAGTTTGTGCTTGCTTTTGCACCAGTTCAGATTACCAGATGAGTTTGGCTTAGTGGTTCGTAATCTGGTCATTTTATACTGCGTGCCTGTTACTGCAATAGAAAATTTGATGTGCAACACTTGTAGTTTCTTTAACCTGATTGAGCATACAGTGGGTTATTAGTGGGTGAACCATATGTTCAGTGTGTGGCATGTTCTCAACTGTTTAGGTGTGTAATTTGTCAACTGCGGAGACCCGCCGAATGAACTTTTTTGGAAACTGAGGTGAGATAGTTTGGCCTGGACACAGGGTGGTGCTAATTTTGTTAATTAGGAGGCAACAATGGGCTGCTCTTCTTACTGCTTTTCTACCATTTGACAATCAAGGTACTAATTGTATTTTATTGTGTGTGATATAGGGTTTGGAACAGCCTGATGCTGCACCAAGTGTGTCTATGGAGGTGCTACAGTTTGTGCCCAACATTCGGTCTGGTAGCTTTGCCGATATTGGTCCTAGGAGGTACATGGAGGACGAACACATCCGGATAGATGATCTTTCTGCTCATCTCGGCTCGCTGTTGGTCTGCCCTTTGCCTAGTGCCTTCTATGGGGTAAGTCATTTTTCTCTGCGAATTATCTCTCCAGCACCTAGTGTTAAAACACTGCCACAACTGATTGTTTCCCTCTGTGTTTTAGGTTTTTGATGGCCACGGCGGGTCCAGATGCTGCAGCCTACATGAAAAGGCATGCAATGAGGTTCTTATTCGAGGATAGTGAGTTCCCACAAGCATCTCAAGTCGATGAGATGTACCTTCAGTCTGTTGAGAGCTCTGTTCGCAGAGCTTTCCTGCAGGCGGATCTTGCTCTGGCCGATGATTTGGACATCAGCCGCTCATCTGGAACAAGCGGCACTCACTGCATTAGTCTTTGGGAGGTATAATAAGCTGTATAAGCAGTGTGACAACCATTCGAGTCACTTCAGCCACATTGATCTTGTCTCAAAACATTCCTGTGCCTCCTTCCATCCTTGCAGGCAACTACTGGTTGCGAACGCTGGGGACTGCCGTGCGGTCTTATGCGAAAGGAGTCGCGATGGAGATGTCTCGAGACCACCGCGCGCAAACTACGTCGAGGAGTGCGAGAGGGTCGCGCTGCATCGGGGGGGATACATCGAGGGCGGCTACCTCAACGGGTCCTCTCCGTGACGCGCGTGCCCTAGGCGATTGGGACATGAAGGCGCCCGACGCGGCGGTGTCCCCGCTTATCGCGGAGCCCGAGTTCCGGCAGGCCACGCTGGGCGAGGGCGGCGAGTTCCTCATCATGGGCTGCGGCGGGATCTGGGGCGTGATGACGAGCCAGCACGCGGTGAGCCCGTGCGGCGGGGCCTGCGGCAGCACGGCGACCCGCGGTGCGCGAGGGAGCTCGTGATGGAGGCCAAGCGGCTGGAGACGGCCGACAACCTCACGGTCATCGTGGTGTGCTTCGCGTCGGAGCTGGGGTCGCAGCAGCAGCAGGAGCAGCCCACGAGGCCGCGGAGCTGTAAGGGCCTGTCGACGGAGGCGCTGTGCAACCTGAGGAGCTGGCTGGAGACCGACCACCGCTAGAGCTGGAGGAAGAAGAAGAAGAAGCAGGGGGTTCGGGGATGTGTAAATACTATGCTGACAACACTGGTTGACGCATGATGAGCGCTGGGCCATTTGTTGAGAGGCGGCTGCGGATTACGTAGGCAGGTTAGCTGCAGCAGCAGCAGCAGCAGCAGCAGCCAGCAGTTTTGTAGGTTATTTTTCACTTTGTTCTTTATTATTTCACTCTTGTTATTTAGTTGTTGATGTTATTGTTAGCACCACCTCTCTGTTGTACATATATGTATTGATGATGTTGATGACATGCTCCATTGCCACTTACCTTGTTCCAAGTTGCTTCTGTTGTTATAATGCTGGAACTGCAGGGAATTGGCCGTTGGTGCTGAACAGTGAAGAGAGATGTCTGATACAAACATGAGGCAAAGAGGTTGAGGGTTAACTACAAACAGTGAACAGCCTTGAGGCGACGTGAAGCCGTAAGAGCATGCGTTTCAGTAATTCCAATGGCACCAACCACAGAGGGGCCGGGGCCGGGGCCGGCCTTTCAAGCAAAGTTCCTTTCTACGGCTTGGAGATGATATGGCATGGCCAATTGCCAAGACACGACACAAGAGTCTATCTACGGCTGGATGTGTTTATACCTGCGCCGAGAGCCGCCAACTTCAGTGAGTGAGAAAAGGAGAGCAGAGCCACTGCATTTGACCACGCAAGTGCTGAGCACAGTTTCAGGCACAGCGACACTGGGAAAAATCAAATCAATCAATCAACTTTGTCTTAGCCGAGCAGGTAGCAGATGGGAGTGGACTAGTGCGCACCTGTGCCAATCGCACACAATTCCGGCGACACACCGGGTTTGATAAGTCGTATAGGAGACGGGGGCAGGTTTGGCTGCCAAATCCCAATTATTTACATACATACTCTACTTCAAAGTATAAGACGTTTTAATTTTCTAAATACAATTTCCAGATATTGTGTGTATCTAAATCTAAATATATAGCAAAAAGCTATTTATCTAGGAAAACTAGAACGTCTTATAATTTACAAGAGAGAGAGAGAGAGCATGTAAAAGTAAAAACGCAGGAATAAACACGGGTGGTGGTTAGAGTTCAGGTATCACAGCTTGTGAATTACAGTACTTCCAAACATCCGTGTAAGTTATCTTTGCTCTCCCCACACTAAAGCTAACAGTCTCTGAGAATGACAGCAAAGATTGTCTGTTCTCACAGCCTACGAAGATGCGGAGGAATATCGCAAGCTGAGACAAGCCGGCATCACGGTCGCAAGTATTTCAGCTCCAGTGAAATTACCAGTGGCAGTTTGTTCAACAGATAACCATGACTCGTGCTAGACAGTGACTTGTATTTACTCTGTCAGCTCAGCCAAGTATCAGATCAGATCCTACGAAAAGTAGCAGACGATTCACGCAGCTTTCAGAATACCGATTCACACGGCTCCTCGTTTGGGCTACATCGGCGTGGTTGCCTGGACGGATCTTCCGAAAGGAAGGAACATGTCCACCATGGAGTCATACTCCTCTCTGCTAAGCTGAGCAGCATTTAACATCTGCATCGCACATCGCGTGGGGAAACAAATCAGATGTCACCAAAGCAAAATAAGATACGTTCTTCAACTGAACACAAAAATCGTCAGTGCAAGGTAAAATTGGTTACTCACCTTTTGCACAAGCTTTGTATTTGAAAAGACTGGAGCAAGGGCAGGAAGCTGATGAACGGAGAGCGCATCAAGCATTACCAGAACCACAGCCTGCCACTGCCTTGAGCGCAGAGAAGGCAGGGCGTCAACAAATGACATTGTGTCAATCAAGTAACCCTGGTGGCAAAGCAAGGCACACATTAGATAATCCAAAAGCAAGCACATATACGGTGTAGTTTCATGTGTTATGGCCAATATAAGTGTCAGCCACCAGCATCAAGCTAACCTAGCACTCTTGTTTTGAAAAGGTATAATCTGCTTGGTAAAGCTGAAACATACCAGAGTAATCTCAATCTTGAAACCGGTATCTGCAATCTCAAGTTTGATATGAGTACTGGCACGGCGTTACAAGCGCAAGAATCTAGAGCTCTTCTAATCTCCGATGAGAGCCCATCCCTCAGAACTATCTTCTCAGGATATTCCCTCCCATTGGCAATCAACAACTCTTCCACTGAACCCCTTTCAAGTCCATACACATAGGGCAAAAGGCGACCTGGATATCCATCCGAATAGTGCAGCCCACATTGTTCGAAAGCAGACAGCTGAAAAGAAATGTATATTATGGTGAGACTGGATTAAAAAGAAGCAAAACTGGTATTTCTCTTTTTTTCCTTCTTAATAATACTTACAGTTAGACTAAAACCTTCTGGAGGCGTGTCATGCCAAGAATCATCAACTTCAAACATGTCCGTATCCAGAAGTACAGGTTTCTTAGGCCACTTGATAACATCCCTATCTATCTCAGGGTCATCACCTTCGCCAGTGTTTTTGGCATTGTCATATTCTTTCTGGTTAAGCACGTCAGGCAGAATGATGATTCCAGAGTTTGAAACTGACATTAGAAAAGCTTGCGTCAGTAGCAATCAATAACAAAAGTTGTGTGCCTCAAAGAATAGCAACTGTGTATAATGAATACATGCTCACCTGCATCTTCTGCTTCTGCTGTGCCTGAAGAAATAGCTTCTGCTGCCTCAATAAGTGCTGCAGCACATGCCTCTGCAGATGCACGCCTTAGTGAACTGTCTATTCCTTCCTCGGGTTGTTTTACGCTACTTGAAGGGCTTTTCGTATGCTTTTACTTGTTTCTAGAACATTGCCATTCTCATCTGCCCATGTAACAGACTGTCTACCACTCTTAGACCCATTAACTTTCAACGAAGACTTCAATGCAGGCCTCATCTTTTCATCGCTTGTCAAATCATTTCCAATGTTCACTGCTTCACTGAATTCTTTCGCACAGTTGTTCAGCATAAGCTTGCATTGAATCTTTTGCTGAAGATTGAGATGATGAGGATGATTGTCTACCAATACAGAACTTGACAAGTAGTTATACTGATCCGTAGCACTTCCCTCCCTGTTTGTTGAAGCATCCCCAATAATGATGGTACTCGTAAAGTCCACCTCATGGCCAGCAGACCTTTTTCTAGAATTACTCTTCTGTGTCCTTAATGATGCTTTACTCACTTTATTTTTCTTACTGCCTTTTCTCTCTTCCAAAACTACATCCTCGAGCTGCTTCGCAAAAGAATCAGATATGCAAGATGACACCATACTGTTATCTTCCTCTTGCTCCAACATCTTTGATGGAGTTTCAGTTTTTCTTTCTAGGTGTCTTTGTATTCTCACCAAGAACCAGGTCGCCCATTCTCTCAGCTATTACTTGTGCTCATGTGTGTTTCAACCAATGAAGGTGAACTTGTCATGCCATCTTCACCAGGAGCAGTAGTCCTAGAATCCACATTCTCAGTTCTGGACAGCTCAGGTCCAGCAACTTTGTTCTGCTGAGCCTGTGGCTTTTGCCCTGAAAACAGAACATAAGCTCACTGTATCTTCAATTGTTAGAAATTTAAGACAGGTCGAACAAAGGGCAAGAATGGAGTTAAGCATCCTTTCATGTACAGAAATGTGCCTGCAAGTAAAACTACCGTTACTCTGGTAAACATTGTTACTTTCAGTTACCAGAAAATTAGTGTCACGAAAATCTATATCAATCCAAAGATGCTTGCAGAACCCAGATTAAGGTTTTATTGTGCAAGTTTGCTAAGAAATATAATACAACACTCGCAAAGTTGAAGACCATATAAATTGCCAGTGTGCTGTAAAGAGCAGGCTGAACTGCATCACTAGCAAAGTTATGATGTGTAAATGCAGCAGTAGACTAAATCAAGTGTACTGACTAAAACTCCAAGGGTGAAGTGACTAGGTCAACTTTTTCCTACTGTTTTGCAGATTTACAACATCTCCATTCAAAGGAATGGAGAAAGCGTCAGAAAATCCTTGACCAACAAGCTCTATTATTCAATTTTCTTTAATTCTACTAGTTGATACACTTGAACAAAACCACCTACATCTGCTGATTGACACAACGCAACCATGTCGACAATATGCAGGTAAAATCAGAAGCGGAGCTAGAAAACATTTGAGCGAGGGTGGGGGGCTGGCCTTGTGGGTGCATAGGATTTTTATTATGTGGGTGCAAACATGGATCCTCCCTGGGTAATATTGAGTTTGATTCCTTTCACCCACATAGTTCTCATGTATACAAAGAGGTTGATAACTAGAGGTACTGGCAGGTTGCAAGTCAACTTATTCTGACCACGGGTAAACATTATTTGTAAAAAGTAACAAAATTAACCTCGATTATCCTATTCTAGAAACCAATTCAGACTACCTAATTTATTCATGAGCAATCACCTATGGTGATCTGTATGACCAAATACAACTTGCAACACTAATGCAACATATCACAATGCAATACTTCAGCGTTAGGACCATGGGCAATCAATTGATACTAACACCATCAGGCTGTTCTTGCCCTTCCTTCATTCAATCAATTGAAATTTACGAAATAATAAAATGCAATGCAAGCACGGGCAGGCAAAGTATGGAATACTCACCATGGGCACTGCGGTCACGGCGCGGCACATAACCCTCAATGGCATCGGAGGGCCCAATCCAGTCCTGCAGCGAGATCTCCCCAGCCCCGGCGACCTCCTTCTCCTTGATCTCCACCTTCCTTCCCTCGTCCTTGTTCCTCGCATCCACGCCCTGAAACCCTAACCCGCTCCCGTCCCCGGCAGCAGCAGCGGTGGCGGCGCCCTCGACGAGCGCGACGACCGCAGCGAGGCGGTCGAGCGGGACCCCATAGGGCCGTTCATGCGGGAGCGAGGCGGCCAAAGCCTTGAGGAGACGAGGCATCGCTCGGAGCAGAACTTGCGCGCCTCCTCGAGGTCGTAGACGCGGTGCTCGCTGAGGGCGATGTGGAAGCGGGGCCCCATGGCGGCAGCGGCGGTGCCAGAGGGGAAAGGGTTGGGGCACGTGGGGTTGCCACAGGCGTCGGCGATGGTGCGCTCGGTGACGACGTCGTCGTAGTCGGCGCTGGAGAGCAGCGCGGAGGCGGCCGCGTGGAGGAGCGCCTCGTTGGACGCCGCAGCGCCGTCGAGCAGCGCCATCTGGATCCGGAGCACCGCTGAGGCCACCGTCCTCGGCGCCTCCGCAGCGGCGGCGGCGGCCGGGGAGCTCATCGTCGGAAGGTTCGAAGAAGGCGGCGAGGGGTTTGGGAAGCTGTCGACTTTGGAGTGGAGCCCAAGAAGAAAGGGCTATTTGGGCTTGTGCTGCTAAGGCGGTGCTTGGGCTCGGTCTTTTGTTTTGGAAAAAAAAGTCTACTTTCGGTCCTCCAACTTTTACGAAAGTCGATTTTGGTCCTCGATTTCAAAACCGGACAAAACAGGTCCCTCAACTTTTCAAACCGTGCAGATTTTCGTCCCTCGGCGGGTTTGGCCGGTGGTTTTACTACAGTAACTCCGGTTTTGCTACAGTGCCTGTGGTTTCGTTTTTCCCTTTTTCTTATTTATTTTAATTTGAATCTTTTCAAAAATCATAGTAAATCACAGAAAAATCGTAAAATAGAAAATCTAATTTTGTTGGACTCCACATAAGTAGAGCTACGCAATGAATATATAATATGGTATACTTTAATATAAAATTTTTGCTATGAAGGTTTTGCCTTTTTCTTTTTATTTATTTCAGCTCAATATTTAAAAAATCATAATAAATTATAAAAAATCATAAAAATTGAAAAACCAATTTTGCTAGACTCCACATGAGCATATTTACACAATAAAGATATATAGGTGTACTATTTAATTTATTGGCGGGATCCATCGATCGGGTTCACGGCTCGCAGATGTACGCATGCCAGTCAAGACAAACAAACCTAGCTAACCTAACCCAGCTAAAGAGCAACAAGTAACTACGTCTTTGTGTTATTGCGCGCCTCATGTGGAGTCCAACAAAATTGAATTTTTTTATTTTATAATTTTTCTGTAATTTACTATGATTTTTTAAAAATTGAGTAAATAAATAAAAAGAAAAAAGGCAAAACCTTTTAGTAAAAAAACTTTGTACTAAAGTATACCATATTATATATTCATTGCGTAGCTCTACTCATGTGGAGTCCAACAAAAATGGATTTTCTATTTTATGAATTTTCTCGTGATTTACTATGATTTTGAAAGATTCACCAAAATAAATAAAAAAGGGGAAAAACGAAACCACGGCCACTGAAGCAAAACCGGAGTTACTGTAGTGAAAACCACCGCCCAAACCCGCCGAGGGACGAAATCGGGACGCGGTTTGAAAAAGTTGAGGGACCCGCTTTTATCGGTTTTGAAGTTGAGGGACCAAAATCGGACTTTCGTAAAGTTGAGGGACCAAAAGTAGACTTTTTCCTTTTGTTTTCTTCTTGATGACAGGCTGCGCCTCTTTTGTTAGTCTGCCCTGGTGGGCTTATGTGAGGCCCAAAATCTTACGTCTAGCTTATTGTTTGGTGGCCCAAGATCTGGCCCACGTGCGTAAGTTGCCACGAAGACGACGACAATGAGATTTGCATGGCCCAATTCGAACTCAGAGCGCACGTGACCATGTGGGCTTCGTCCTGCTGCTGTGAATGTGTGGAGGCCCTGGGTCACACCAACTTCGGCATGATTTTGGCCACAATGGACAACTTAAATCTGCCAAATGTCATAGAGGAGTTGATGACATCAATGATTATTACATAGTACACTCTAGATCTGCCCCTGCTTGAGATACAAAAGAAGACAAAAATAAAGGGTCCCTTTATGTAAAAGTTTTCTTGTATTATTTCTCATGCATGTGATCAACGTTTCTGAACTGAAATTAAGGGCCTGGGTGGACCTGGAAATTAACATCGCCCTTAATTTGAATGGACTGGGCAGCTAATTGACGGTACGGTGCATGCCACTCTGCACTGCACTCAGGATGAATTCGGAGCTAGCTGTGACCGACATGTGCATATATGCATGTGTACTCCACACGACAGCGGACAGCTCTCCCTGATTTGCCCAAGCCAGCTACCCAATAATCTCATAATCCGACCTTATTCCACCATATATGCTAGCTCCAGGCATCTGAGCATCTGTAGTGCTGGCGTGATCGAGTGAGTGCACGCCCACGCCCTAGTAGCCTTAGCTGCTAGTTGCTCTCAACGCAGACGCCACAGCAACCAAATAATATATCTATGTACAGATGGAAATAAAGCGATGTCTCACCTTGCAAAAGGGAAAAGGTGACACAGTACCTAGTGTGCTGCACACATCTACATATATATATCCGGTCCACACCAATGCCAGAAGTGTGTGCATCATCATGCCATGCCATGATACCTCCTTTTAACTCCCCCATCATCTTGACTATATATACACAACATTCTTATATTATATCACTTCTCTTATACCCTCTGTTTCAAATTATAAGTCATTCTAAGCAATTGAAGAGTCAAAACATCTCCAGTTTAACCAAAATTATAGAAAAAAAAACTACAAATCATCGGTGAAGATGGAAGTTGCTGAAACGGATGAACAGAGGAGCAAATCGCGTGTCAAGATCAGTCCTCTGAAATATATCAACTCTATCACGACAAGCAGCATGCAGCTTTTATATATCTTGTCTAATCGGGACGCATGATTGCATCATGAACACAGTTTATAGGTCCACTACTAGCTACTCCCTCTGTCCCTAAATGTTTGTCTCTAGAAAACCGTGTTTCCCTCACAGACACGCTTCCCTAGCGACATACATAAAGGGACGGAGGGAGTATATGCATTTGCTTTCCTGAACCATGGCTACCTTTTTTTTTTGCTTTTTACTCCCTAGAGAAACACAACACTAGCTACCTACAGTAGCTTTAATTTCTTTTCCAGATGGCTTTGTTCTTTTGTTTTTAAAAAAAAAAAGCAGGGTGCTTTGTCGGTATATGTGTTTCTTAAACTTTTTTTTAACTGCTACCACTATATGTCTAAGTTAATTAAGCAATGGATAATGCTAGCTTCAGCTTTACAGTTGACGCTAATCTAATCTATCATGGCTGGCCCATGACAAGCCTGCTTTAGCAATTTCTGCACAACAAGCCAATTTCTATTTCCGGAGGCTGAGCAGTGAGCACAGCAATTTCACAGTAGCAGCAGCGGTAGTGCCTGGTCGAGATAGTGCGGACCACATGCATGTAAAACATGTGGCCCCAGTCCTAGCTAACTGAAGCCAGTACCAAGTTTGAATTAATTATTAAAACGGACAAGCAAATGTGACAACTCAAACAACTCCAAGTTATAGCCACAAATTTTTAAAAAGGAGACAATACATCAAGCCAACCATCGTGATCCTAGTCAGTCTCATCTGATCTCTACTAAGTAACAAGTCTCATATTATCTCTACTAACGAGTCTCCACTCATGGTTGTTTGGAAAATTTAGAAATTTGAATTTTTAAGAGAACTTCAAACATATATTTGGGCTACAAAACTATTCCAAATGAAAGTGATGAATATTTATAGGTCTCATAAAACTCTACAACTTTGCAATAATTGAAAAGTTTTGTAGTCTTACAGCGGCTGCTGCCTTGGTTGGTTGATCCATTGATGTAATCTTCAGTATTTTGTAGCACTGTCCATGGGTCAAATGGTAGTAATTATGACTTCTATTGTACATTGCATTGTATAACAGATTTCTATCTCAATCTTGACATCATTGCCTTAAGATCATTTAAACTAACTAAGAGGTATTATCAGCCTCAGGGGTATATCAACTATTTACACCAAGAACAGATAATCTAACCGAAATTAATCAAGACAACCAAACACCCTGCTTTTTACACCATAATCTAATAGAAATAGTCAGGACAACCAAACATCCTACTTATTTGGGACATCAAAATCTCCAAATTGCGGCATATCACATAAGCTTACTTAGCTTATAAGCGAGTTTCAGAAACACGTTCCCAAACAGGGTCAAACCCCAGAATAATCAAATCAAAGAAGGAAGAAATGAGTGGTGCCAAGATATCATGCATGCACATGTACTATGGCCATATCATATCCGCACCAACCATGCTATAGCTGGGTCACACACACGCTCAGATCATGGTGGGTCGACCCTTGACCAAGATGAAAAAATGCACGGCACTGCACCGTGCCATCATGATTACACTAAGCTTGACTATCACATAGTATACTCTGTTACACCCAACTCTAGCAGCATCTTTAATTGGGATGGTTATCATTGGTCCATGACATCATTTAAAAACAATATGTGCATCAACATATATATAGGCAACCTTTTTCTTCCAGCTGATTGCTGTTGTTATCAGTTTTTTTTTTTCGATTTCAATTTATGGTCAGATCAAGTACATCATGGTGGATGTACTTTACTAGCTAGTATATAATGGTCAGCTTTTACGGTTACCATGATTAATAGAAAGCTTATTAGTTGTACTATTTTTTTGAGGGCTTTATTAGTTGTACTATTGATGAGACGCTATCTAGTTAGTATTACAAAGTACAAATCTCGTTGCAATCATATCAATCATGCATGTATCTGAAAAGTATATAGTCATGAGCGAGCAACTCATATGACAAAAGCATCACGCATCTATATACCTCCAGTTAACAGCCGCCCCAGTTGGCACGCGAATATGTATGTACGTACTTGGCCTGAAAGTTTGTTAATAATTGATGCCTTCATGTTCCTGCTAGAGCTGCAAAGGAATCTGCTGTCTAAATTCTGGCCGGTGCTGTACACACCTATATCATACAAGTACTGTAGTACTAATTAAGCACATTTTCTTTGAAAGGCGCTATGCATATGCTCTCGAGCACTAATTTTTATGTAGCGGAATGCATACCCATATGTGAATTATGTGCATGAAAAGCTGCTTTTTTGATAAATGTACGCCTAAGTTTTTTAATGTCCTATGAGAGCTTATATTTTTATAAAGGCATTTGTACGTAGGTACTCACAGGTTTGCAAGTTGGAACGAAGTTTGGCCGTCGTATATTCTGCTAGCAAACAGTCCCCATCGGTCACATGGCCTAGCTATTCTCGGACGCTGGTCCTGATCGAAAGATGGGTACGGTTGATGCCTTGCTTATTGCCTCAGGAATCCATCTGTGCAGGGTTATGGTTTGGTAACAAAACCAGCAGTATCAGCAAGTACATGTACTCCTATTATACTGTATTAGATATCTATAAAACTTATGTTTGCTATCCTCACTAGCTAATTCTCTTGATATGCAAGCATACCACATCACCATCCCACTAACCCTTCCTTGCGTCACGTCATCAACATGCCCCTACATGTCTATGGGCATAAAAAAAGTTATAACTCATAAACCAAAAAATAAATCAAATTCTAATTACACCACTAAATTCATTTTAATAAATCTTTTTAAAACAAGATCTCACAGGTATATATTTTGATAAAATTATAAGTGGGATCCATTGATATAGAGAAAAAAGAAGAAAAAAAAAAGAAAGAAAAAGAATATAGGAAGGTGACAGTAATATTGTAACTCATAGAATTCTTCTTCGTACTCGTGGCCGCTAGGAATCCACTGGTCAGATGATTAGCATGCCTGTACTCGACGACCAATGCAGTCCTAAGTCCTGACATGAGCATCAATCGTCTAGATGCATGCATGCATGCAATGTATCTGGAACTAGCTACGGTATTTGGGGTGCACATGTATACTTATATTAAAATACTTGTAATTTCAAACGAAAAATGATAGCTAGCTATAAATAAACATAAAATCCATGCAAAGCTCAGGGAATAAAGCAGAATGCATGTTGGCATCTACTCCCTCCGTCACCAGACCGAGTTTGTCACCCCGATTCCGTGCCATCTTTTTCGATGCTTCGCCTTATTTAAATTTTTTGCACAAATATAATTTATTTTATTATGACTTATTTTATCAATAAATATACTTGAATATTGATTAATTTATTTCATAATTTGCATAAATATTTTGAATAAGACGGATGGTCAAACATGAAGTTTAAAAAGTCAAAAACGACAAATTCCATGCGACGGAGGGAGTATCTAGCCTGGCGGCCGGCTGCTACTGCTATATATATACTCCCTCCGTCCCTTTATGTATGTCGCCCGGGAAGCGTGTCTGTGAGGGAAACACGGTTTTCTAGAGACAAACATTGGGACAGAGGGAGTATGCAGCATGCATGGGGACCACACACACAGAGAGCGATACATGATGCAGGTAGGTACTAGGTAGCTACATGCTGCTAGCTGGAGTTCGTTTTTAGTTTTTTGTTTTTTTGACAACCTTGGAGTCCGAGTTGGAAAGTGGCTGGAATTGAAGCTCTTGGTGCTCAATTTGGGCACGGAATAAACATGTTGCGTGTCGCGTGAAGATTGAATAGCTAGAGAGATGATGATCGAGAGTGCGTACGTTGAACGTTAAACGGCAAAGGGATCAGAGTCCTGCCGGCTGGCGGCTGCTATGTACGTGTGTAGGTGGAGCGGCAAGCAAGCAAGCAAGCTAGCGTTCCTGGAATGAAGCTTGCATTGCTGCTGCATGCAAGCTGAAATGCATTTGGTTTGGGGTTGGCACAGAATGTAAACAAGTTGCGTGCATGTGATGTGTGTGTGGTGCACATGACCTAGCTACGCTACGTACGTTGAAAGTTAAACGACGGCCATCAGTAGGATATGGTATGGTGGACTAGATGTCGATCTTTTGTGTATAGTACACGTGTACAGATCAACATATGGCCTCTCGCACAAGTTTGTTAGTATCGTCGATCTCCCGTTGGTTCGATAAGGTAGTCAATGTGTCTTCTAGCAGCCTGGACGAATTGACCGCCTACTAGCTTTTTATATATATAGGAAGGAGTAAAATATAATGTACTTATATGTATGATGATGTAGGATGTCGACGAATAGGCACTTTAATTTGGACGGATGTATCAAACTCTAGCTCCAGTACGTTAGATTGGCCAGCTAAGCTAAACTCAGGGAATTGAAGATGCATGTTCTCGTTCACAGCAAGCCATCCAGAAATGGGAAGCCATCTCAGCTGACACCGATGGATTGATTCTCCGAAATGTCACGGTTACATCTCCCTCCCAGTGCGTTCCAACGAAATGTGTACATCTATATATTTATTTTAACATGTTTTATTTCAAATAATATATCTTACTCTCTCTATCAGCGTTAGTTGGACATATGTCCTACTCATTATGAGTAGTTGTGAGTTTGGATCAAATATTAAAATCAATTCATATTCCAATAATCTCTGATAAAACTCTCTGGAGGAAGAAATTTCCGCTCTTTAACGTACGTTGTGATGGTGACCGATGGATGGTGCGTGCTGTCTGTGTGTGATGTGTGATTTGCATTTACATCGTGGCGTACGTGGTTGAGGCACGGCATAATTTTAACGACGGATGGAGATGGCGCAACTGGCATGAAAATTGACAAAACCATGCATTTGGCCATTTGGGGATAGATGGGCCCGAGATCGAGATGCTGCCTTGCAAAGGCTGCAAATTTTGATACAAAATGGCTTCTTCAATCTCTCTGCAGCACTCGTTCATTCATGGGTTTGGAATAGAAAGTTTCATTTGGTGGCATGCATGCACACCCTACCACAGTACCAAGCATGGATGTCTATATACCATACGTAATTCCTATGTACCATAAGTGTCATTCTCACTTTCGTAATGAACTTATTTGCAGATATAAATATATTTCTAATACTCTTTTCCATAGTTTGATTGTAGCGACACGACCAAGGAAGAAAACCATTTGCAGAACAGAGACCCGATCCGATCCATCCATGTCCATCCACGTCGCAGAAAATTAAAGGTGAGAGCCACACAAAGGTATGCGAGTAAGCATGACTCTTTATCCATGTTGGCACACAATCCTCTTCCTTGTCTCACCGTTTTTTCAAACTAGCGCCATGTCTTTGCCACTGGCTTTGGCTAAGGATGCCTTTGGCTAGCCATGGCCACAACCATACATCCTCTGTCAACCACCTTGATAGAGAAAGAGCAGGTACCACAATAAGAAGCTCTTTTGACTCAGCCAAATAATTAGCGACAAAATGTTGCTAACCACCGCAACCCAATAATCAGCCACAAAAGTGACCCAACTAAATTCCACACTGACATCATCACATGCTCAAAAGTTTCTTCTATTTTGTCCCTTACACAACATCCGTGTGGTGAAAAGGTGTAAAGCATGAAAGCCTTTGTGACACATTATTCCTTTGCGACTTTTTCCCTCTTATTCAGCCCTGAGTTGATAATCCTCCAGAACCCCTTGATACAAATGTTGCCAATCCTAGCGGAAAGTTTCCTTGGCAAAATATATCCCACAATCAAACGATTCAAGACTTGATCACAAAGAAGGCAAACATGATAGTCAATGTCTCCCTATGATGACCAATTATCTAGCATCGATCAAGAAGCACAATATTAGATAAAGTTTCACTATAGAAGATGCACACATAGACTATTTGGGTATATGCCACTAGACTGTCTAGAGATTCTAGACAAACCTTTAAGTTTCAAATGAGGGGTTTTTTGTCTTGGCAAACCATTTGTGTGCACTAGGAATGCACCGAGGTACAATCTGAATGTTGTCAAGAATGGATTGGGCCAAGTCTTCAAGCTGGGGCTTGTCCCCTTGGTGTCAGGTACATTGGTGGGTTTGAATCTCTAAAATATCCATGGATAACCTACCATATTTTGGGGATTCTAGGTTAAACTCGTGGTTCGCTTTTTAGAGTTTGCCAAGAACTTAATACATAAGTTTGATCATGATCGAAGCTTTGGACCCTTAGTATGTGTAAGAGGCTGAGGTGGGCTTGATCCTTGGATCTTGCTCCTTTCTCTTTTTATGCACCAATTCTAGAGGTGATCACATGTTGCTGGTGAATGAGGTGTATTTCCACACGAAAGCGCTCGGCGAGAGGCATCAGTGATGGGGAAGGTAGGAGTGTGATCATGAATCGGCAACAAAGATGTGTGTCCAACATGACGCCTTTGACCCCCTACTCGCAGAGGAAGAAACAAAAGCGGCGGAGGTACCATGGGGAGCCACACGCTTACCCATATTATGATGTGTAACGACCTAAAAAATACAGGTGGCCTAATCATGAGCCGACTAAGTGGATGCACCACCGTAATTCAGTGAATCCATATGGTCATAGCATCGGACGCCACCCTAGGTGCCATGGAGAAGAATAATAGTGCGCGGGACATGAAGTCAGTCTCAGTGGAAGTTTCATCATAGTTCTATAGGGGAAAGTAGAGTATGACAAAGAAATTGTAGCCTGAAAAATGGCCACGTGGCGGCTGGTCTAGGTCACTGGGACAGGCCGGATGGAGTGGCCACACGATTGTAGATGCAGTTGATTAACTTGGCGCGCGTTTCCCACATGAGACAGTCAAGTACATATCGTTGTAGCTAGCTAGTGTGTGTCCTAGTGTCCCAACAACGAGTGGGATCGATCGATCAAGAACTGGGCATGCAAGCTTATGGTGTGTGCCGACCATACATGACCAAGCAAGCTTACAGATTAAGCAAGTGTACATGTGCCGACTGCCGACGGAATTGAAGGAACATCAAGGACGGATAACACGTATACGCGCGCGCGCAGGGATCGGAGCCAGGGACCGATGTGGATGCAACGACAGAGACAGACGCGATGGATCGGAACGTGGCAACCACCGTACGTTCTACCACCAGGCGCGCGAGAGGTCGGGAGACCAGACCATGCGTTACATGATTGTACAACGTACGCAGATGTGGTTTATTGTGTAGTGGATGGATGATGATATATGAACCGTCCATGCCATCCATGCATGCATCGCCCCCACGTGGATCACGGAGGTACCTAGCTAGCTTGTTATGCTACTATACGCGAATAGCCTTACAGGTAGCCGAAACCAAAACCAAAGGCTTGTCGCGTTGCAAAGTCATGCCCGGGAGCGGCGGATCGGATCCGTGACCACAAGACAGTACTATAGCATGCTGCAGTTGCTGTACCGTGCGCCGGTGTACATACGGTAGGTAGCAGGTTGGTAGAGATGGATCACGCACTCAGAGACACGTCCGTCCGTCCGTTCGTCCGTCCGTATGTCTCTTTATCTCTTTCCCCAGCGACTGAAATCGAGAGAGGGATATGCATGTGCATACTAGGAGAGATCGATCTGGGACCGTCCATTTTGTGCTTCATTGGTTGCTGTCCATCATAATCGTGACGGGCATGATTATTCGTTCCCAGAATACAAATACGTAGTACATGGTCGTCACCTACTTGGATGGGGATCGGATGATTCCCAGTGCAAAGGAACCAAGCAACCCCCATGGCCTATGAACATGCATGCATGGGGACCTCTCTCTTTAGGTACCAAAATTGTGCCGTACGTAACTACTCCGAACTATACGTGTGTACATACATCGTATAGTACTAGTATTCGCAAGCTAGCTTGATCACCACGTCCGTGGCGCCCCAATGGTCGGCAGGCTTTCGCTATCACACCATGAGGTAGCGATGAGCCCGGCCATGTGACTAGCTCGTCATCGGTCACCACACGACACGAGCCCGATTGTAAATAAATAAAAATAAACTAACTATTCGCTTTCGCACGCACGCTCCGATCCTCCTCGCATCGCATGGCAGTTGGCACCTAGCTCTCCAATCCATCCAGCAGCCGGGTCAGCGAAGGTGCCAGGCAACGGCAACCAGCGCGCAGCCCCCTGCGCCTAGTAGCCAGCCATCAGCTAGCTGACGATATAAACCCCCCAACCCCACGGAACGCCAGCAGGCCGCAGCAGCGGAAGCCAAAGAGCCACACACACTCTCACACACACACAATCTCTAGCTAGCTAGCCAGCCAGCCAGCGAGGTGCCGCCGGCAGTTGCTTTCGTCCAGCCATCCGGTGCCCTTTTCCTATACACCGACGACAGGGGCCCGGTGGTTCGACGACACCTTCAATTCACCACGCTCGCGCGAGCGAGATGAAGGTGTCGGTGCGCATGCCGGCGACGGGCGCGGTGCTACTGGCGGTGGCGGCGGTGTTGCTGGTGCTGCTGCCGGCGGCGGCGGAGGCCTCCTCCCACCTGAAGCTGGGTTACTACAAGAAGACGTGCCCGGACGTGGAGAAGATCGTCAAGTACCATGTCGCCAAGGCCATCAAGGCTAACCGCGGCGCCGGCGCCGCACTCGTTCGCCTCATCTTCCATGACTGCTTCGTCAGGGTACGTATGTACATGCTAGTCGTCCAACAACACTACTGCACCCAACATTTCTTTGTTATATATGCACAGTATATATACTCTTTTACGTTCCTTCCGTTTCAATTTATAAGTCGTTGTTCTGAGTTATTACAATTAGTTTACGACACAAGGGTAGGTTAACTACAAAATATATATGCTTATTCAACTAGTCAGTAAGTGTTCATCACAGCTACTCATCAGTGAATGAATGAAGCTAGTGATCAGCTAGTACGAGTTCCACTATTTTTGCTAGCATAATAAACTACTACGTCGGTGCAATAATCGTCATGAACAGTGATCATCAGCTAACTGTATGCCAAGATAAAAAGATAACACATATGCAAGCACGGCTAGCTGATGCCAGTGACTCGATCTGTGCACTGTTCTGCTGCTGGTCACTTCTTCAGTACAGTACGTACAAATTAATAAAGGCCAAAGGCAGCACACACAAATCAAATAAAGGTCCAAACTAGAGGTGCCTACAATGCACGTACGCTCGCACACATGCACGGACTGATCGACAAGCAAAGTAGTTAGCGATTGGCCGGTGATCACCAAAACTATCAACGCCTAATAATAACCGTTACTTGTTCAACAACCATCGACACACAGAGTACCCAAATTGAAAGCAACCATATAATGCATATTAGTACTCTACTAATTATCACTGAAAGATGAGAGTCCTAACGATGCACTCCATCATCACATCTTGTACACCTTTTAGCTTCAGCATAGAGAGAGACTATAGCTGCCACTAGCAGGAGGTCCATATTCTCAAACTAAAGTTTCGTGCGCAGCTTGTTCACTCCAACTGCATTATGGTGCCAAAGCTAGAAAGAAAGAAAAAACCTTCTTCACTACTTCTCTTTGTAGCCTAGCTGGAAAGAGAGAAATGCTCGGTCAGGAAATAAAGACTAGGAACAGGAATGTGATACTTTCCTTAAGCTTGGAGAGTATGTACTTATTACTACTAGCTTACACATACATATATCCAATGGACATATGCCAAGGCCTCCTTTTGTGTAGGACCCCCTATATACAGTGCATGTGTCTCGTCCCTGTCCTTGCTGATTGCAGCTTCCATGTTCATCCTGATTGCAAACTGATAACTAACATTCAACCACCAGGCACTTATTTCTTGATGACTCTTTCACTAGTACTACCATTAACCAGTCACATTGATATTATTATTATTACGATATATATCTTTATCCTGATAATGGAAAGAATAAATTATAATCTTTTGGTTTTTGGAAAATGTGATAATTGGGCACATGCTTGTAGCAAATTTTGATTTTTCTTGACCTACATTATTAGCATGTGGCATAGAACGAATGGATGGATGTAGAACTCTGGATAGATGGAGATGCTTAAACTTTTGTTTATGGCATGAAAACTAGAGTTGGAAAGATCTACAAGGAAGAGAGAAAATTGAGATTGGCCGCCGATGACTAGCATTTAGTCAGACACAGTCATCTCCACGCCATCAATCATTGGTTCCACTAGTCCCCTAAAAAAATAGAGTACTTAGAGGAAACCTCCAAATTAAAGGCTCCAGCTAACAATGCAGTGCAATGCAGGGCTTTTCAGCTTTTGCATTGCTATTATATTTATAGGAAAGCAAAAAGGCATCCATTTGGATTTAAATTTTAATCATGTATAGCGCAAATCCATATGAATACATAAACTCTCTATGTACTCCCTCCGTTCTAAATTATGAGTCGCTTTGAATTTTTTGGTTCATCTATTTTACTATGCATCTAGACATATTATTGTATCTAGATACATAGCTAAATGGATGTAAAAAAAGTTAAAACGACTTATATTTTGTAACAGAGGAAGTACTGCACATGCCCATCAGGTAGGCCATTTCAAAATTAATGGTCTGACAGTGTTATTTTTATAGTAAGTATGCATGTTGCACAGCCTGAAAATAAAAAGTTGTTCATTACCAGTACAATAAACAGTGGTGCATGAATAATAATGTCTCAATGTATACACAATGCACAACAACCCATGCATCATCCTCTGCCGACACTACATATGGACATCCCTTTCCAACAACTAATCCGATGGAGAGCGTGTTTGAGATTAAGCTAGTATTATATAATTAAAACCTCCATTTGTACCTACCTACCACTACCGACGAAATGACTTGCCATGCACACTTGACACGTCACTCTACAGCAACAGCAACAGGTTGTTACACTACTAGCAGCTCCTACTAGTACTTAGTGAGTAGTTGAGCCATTTAATTGCATTGCATCAGTACAAGATTCTGATCAGTTGGGGTTTAATTTAATTCTTCGTAATTAACAAATAAATGAAATAATATTATGTGCAGGGGTGCGACGGGTCGGTGCTGCTGGACCCAACGCCGGGGAACCCAAAGACGGAGAAGACGGCGCCGATCAACATCGGTCTCGCCGCCTTCGAGGTGATCGACGACATCAAGTCCGCGCTCGAGTCCCACTGCCCGGGCACCGTCTCCTGCGCGGACATCATCGTGTACGCGTCCCGCGACGCGTCGAGCCTCCTGAGCAACGGGCACGTGCACTTCGCGGCGCCGGCGGGTCGCCTCGACGGCGTGGTGTCCCGCGCCGCCGACGCGCAGCGCGAGCTCCCGGACTCCACCTTCACGATCGCCGAGCTGATCCGTAACTTCAAGCGGAAGAACTTCACCGTCGAGGAGCTGGTGATCCTGTCGGGCGCGCACGCCGTCGGCGTCGGCCACTGCTCGTCGTTCCGTGGACGCCTCTCGTCGCCGCCGACGCAGATCGTGCCGGCGTACAGGAACCTTCTGTCGGCGAAATGCGCCGCCGGTCCTGACCCCGTCGTGACCAATAACGTCCGCGACGAGGACCCACGTGTCGTGGCGGCGACGTTCCCGTCGTTCCTTAAGAAGCTCCGCAAGGCCAAGGATTTCTTGGATAATAGCTACTATCACAACAACCTGGCAAGGATCGTCACCTTCAACTCCGATTGGCAGCTGCTCACGGAGAAGGAGGCGCTGGGACATGTGAAGGAGTACGCTGAGAATGGCACGCTGTGGGATGAGGACTTCTCGGATGCCCTCGTCAAGCTCAGCAAGCTGCCCATGCCGCCGCACAGCAAGGGCGAGATCAGGAAGAGCTGCCGCTGGGTCAACCACCACTGATATGATGATCCGGCCGGCCAGTTGATGTGGAGAGCGTGGGTGAATGCACCGGAAAGGAAATTGTGATTACTTACTACACGTAGTATACAAGATGGATCATCATCATGTCGATCGATGGATCGGTTCAATTTGATTCTTGTTCTTATGCTTCGTTTTTGTTGGTGTATGTTTGTTTGATTATTTATTTGCTGCCATTCATGTGTGATGGAATTTCATAGACTGATACACATACTATGGATGTTTTCATCTGGTAGGGGTTGTTGGGATTGATTGGTTCATCTGTTGTTGTATCTTGTTGTTTTTCTTGTCAGGAGTATGGACAAACTAATAATAAAAAGAAATTAAAGGTGGATGATGGTATGCATGTGCCTCGGCGTGCGTGATTAAAGGGATGATGAAATGGTCGTCGTCCAAGAATCCAAGAAAGTGGTTTGAATTGGAGCCGGAGCAAGCTCTACCAAATTAAACGACACACCATTAAGACGAGGAGTGTTCCCGTTGGCTCATTTGCTTGCACTGGGAACAATCAATCAATCAATCAATCCTACTGTACATATAATCTACTACTCCCTCCGTCCCACTGAGTTTGTCACCCTGGATTCCGTGCCATCTTATTCGATGCTTCGTTTTATTCAAATTTTTTGCACAAATATAATTTATTTTGTTACGACTTATTTTATCAATGAAGATACTTGAATATTGATTAATTTATTTTATGATTTGTATAAATATTTTGAATAAGACGGATGGTCAAACATGAAGTTCAAAAGTTAAAAACGACGAACTCCATAGGACAGAGAGAGTAGGTAAGATCATGCATAGTACTATATCTGCATGTCATGATGCTGGGTGGATATGGAATATATTTGGGGGTCTGAGCACTGCAGATCCTTGTGCGCACGCTCTGAAAGAAATCCATGATAGATGGCACTAGAATAGTATACATGGGCCGCACATGCTAGCTACAGTACTATATGCTACAGCTACAGATGCTGCTCCACTACTCATTGCTATTTAGAGCTGCAGATACTTTGGGTGTATGCACGGCACAACCACAACCAGCTAGACATGCATCTAGCTACCATTTATATACGATTAAGCTGGAACGGCGCCGCCAGTGGTGCAAAGCTAAAGCAGGTAGCCAAAGCGTGGAATGAAGGTCGTCAGGCACAGGCATCATCATCAGCGATCGAGCACATCTGCACATACATGCTGCATCGATCCGATTCTCTGCCTTCGGTCCCAGCTCCACAGTTATTGGGCACTGCTGAATGATTTTTCTCCCATGTCGTCGTCAGTAGGAGTTTCCCATGAATGCATGATCTCTCAGCTCTGATCTGATGACAGTCCCATGGACTTGTTTTGCATGCAGCAAACGACTGTCAAGGCAATATCATCAACCAGGGGCGTCCTCAGGCCCGTGTGGGCTGTACGACCGAACAGGGCCTCCAAAGATCATGGGCCTCAAGATTTACTAAGTGTACTAAACATATATACTAATTGCCGGCTTTGTTTTAATTAGAAAATGAATCAAAAGTTGTATTCTATGGCCCAAAACGTAGCCTTCAACTTCTGGAGCATGACTTATCCATTCCATCGTAGTTTTTCCTTCAGGAGGCCAAAGTCGAAAGCCCGTTGTTGGCTATTCTAGTTTCTCGTACCCCTTCACTTCATCACTTTGGACGGACTCCCTATTCCTGGCCTGGTCGAAATTTTAAATTTTTGGAGCGACATGAGAGTTTTCTTGCATACAGAATTCTATGACCATTCCAGTGACGGTTGCGTCTTAGGTATTAGGCCTCCACTTAGTGTTTCGAACAGGGCCTCATATTTTCCCGGGACGCCGCTGCATCAACATTGGCCACAGGTCCAATAGCCACCATTTTGTCCAGTCCATTTTTGAGGAATCATGGCCCATTTATGTCTGCAATATATTGGCCCAAACAATCCGAGCCTCATCTCTGAATGTAGTACGTGTGTCGTGTGCCACGTCCAACTGATACAAACAAACTCGTGGAGAGTCGTCATCATCAACAAAAAGGTGGCATATAAATTTTTAGAAAATTTCCGGATGCATGTCCTTCATTTGTGCGACTTGAGACATGCCGTCAATGAAAATAATGAGCAGTGTTTGTAGCAAATTGTGATGATTTGGTACTAATTTGTGGTATATATAAGCAAATTTGTAGCAATGCTGTGATGATTTGGCACTAATTCTTGAAGTTCTTTTTTGTCACTATGTTTGCTTCTAGGCTTGTGTCAGGCCCCACTTTAATGGGTCCTCACTACCGCACAGAGACCTCCACCGAGCGCCGGGGAAGTGTACCAGCGCCCTACGAAGCGCTCGGTAGAGTCTCCCTCTACCTAGAGCAGCTGTCGGAGAAAGAAAGCTCTCGGTAGATATTACTACCGAGAATCCTGCCTTTGGTAGCGTGGGCGCCCTCGGTAGAGTATGGCTCTACCGAGAGGCTTCGCTCCACAAAGAACCACTCTCGGTGGAGTTGGACGCCCCAAAGATCGACCCCGTCAACGGCGCCCCTCGCCGTCAACTCTACCGAGTGGGGGTAGGTTGGTGGTCGGTAGAATATGGTCATTCTACTGAGCGCTAATATGCATGCCCTCGTTAAACATATTTTGTCGAGAGCCTTGCCCATGGCTCTCGGCAAATTGACCATATTTTTTTTGTTTTCTGATTTCTCATTCCACCTTGACAAACACAATTTAAAACAAATCACATATATATTACATCCATACAAATATGCATAATTAAAAACATCCATAATTTAGAACAAGTCACATATATATCACATCCGGACAAACTTGCATAATTTAAAACATGCATAATTTAAAAAAGTCACTTCAATCAAAAGATGTTCTATTACAACTTCACTACAAGTTTCTACGATACGGTTTTGAAATAACTGGGTGAAGTGTAGGTCACCGATGTTGAGCACAGATCCCCGAAATGTACAACAACGTTCTAACTAATACATCCTCCTTTGCTTCACAACTACAACGACATGGTGTGCTGACGATGGTTAACCGAGCTGGACGTGTCAATGGGTCTCGAATCTTACGGGCAACCACCTTTGCCTGATATCCATCTATAGTGAGTGTTGGCATTGGATTAGCCTAGGTCCAAACATAACCCAATGCCGACATTGCTTGTGTTAGAATTGATGCATAACTACACCCAGCGTAGGTTAAGTGATACGCTTGAACCTGTAATTATTGGAAAAAAAATTGTGTGAACATATCGAGGTTACCATATCATTTCTAGATATAAGCTAGGTGATAAATTAACATATCGAGATTACCACATCATTTTGGTTCATCCGAGCCAGGTTTGCTGCCAATCCTGCAACATCATCCCTCATGTTGCTACTATTAGCTGTCATCAGTAAAGAGGAGAATGTGGGAAAAGTGTACCCAATTTCTTTAAGCTTGTGTACACATCCCATGACAGCATATTTTTGTGCAACCGATGGCTGGTCCGCAGGTGCTTTCATTCGAGCCTTTGAGATTTGTATAGGAATTCTAGTTCTCCTCCTCGGGCATATGGAAAAGCTAATTCGACAATGGATTTGTCGACCCAATTGACTATTAAGATCATGATAGTGCTGGACGTCCACTTGCTGAACCCAGAGTACGAGAGACAGTGTTTAAGCCAAGTGTTTTGGTCAAATGGCTGCAATACATTTAAAATTCATATAAATGGTAAATATACATCTACAAATATATTTGACAAATTAATTATACAAATACTTACTATTATTGGAACATTTTTCGCTATGGTGGGCAAACATCTTGGATCGGGGTCAAATCCCGGGTCGTTACATGGCCACTGGAACCTATGACTTCCGACAGTGGAAGATTACGTCCAACCATCTAACAAAAAGATACAAAAATTAGTTTTAGTTTTTTTTTACAACATAACTACTACTAACATTATATAGCACAACATTTATTATTATAAAGAAACAATAGAAATATATACCGAACACAGATTTGGGCGATTGACGGCGTCGGGTGGGGTGGGGTGGGGGGCCGGCGTTGGTGGGGGTGGTGGCGGCCGACATTAGTGGTGGTGGTGGTGGTGGCGGCCGGCGTTGGTGGGGTGGTGGTGGTTTTGGGGGCCGGACGGGCGTGGGCGGCAAGTGGCACTGGGCGCGGGTGGCGGGCGTGGTGGCGGCGGTGGTGGTGCGGTGGCTGCTCCGGCGCCGGCGGGCGGGCGAGCTTGGGGGCGGTGGCGGCGCTGGAAGGCAGCTATGGCTATGGCGGTGGCGGCGGGGGTGCAAGCACATGTGTGGTGATAGAGGAGGGGGGGAAGATGAAATGACGGCTGGATAAGGTTTTACCGAAAGTGTCAAGTGCCCGCTCTCGGTAAAAAAATTGATTTTTTGAATTTTGGACTCCAAATTTTTAATTCAAAATTTTCCCCGCCCGACGTGGCACTTTACCGAGAGCATGGACAAACCCTCAAGTAAACTTTGGTCACTTTATCGAGGGTCTTTCTGCAGTTCCCTCGGTAAAGGATTTTTGCTGTGAACAACTATTATGGCTCTCGGTAAAATAACCTTTTTGTTTTTGAATTTGGCTTCCAAATTTTTGTGTGTGCTTCCTACATTGCCTCATAGTTTATGTCCAAATTTGACATTTTTGAAACTATATAGTATATATTTTGATTTTATTTCTTTTCATTGAATTTTCTTTGATAAGTCAAATTTGAACAGGAAGCCATTCGAATATAGGAGAGACATGAACGGAAAAATGATATTCGTATTCGTGAGTGCAATGTGAGGCCTCATCAAGGGATAGACTCAAAACTTTGAACATCTCGTTAACGTAACAAGACCATTCACTTGTGGGTGAACCATCGGTGTAAAGACCAACATATTCCTACATATTGTTTCAAGTTATACTTCACTCAGAGCCTTCCTCTTCTCAGTTGCCTCTAGCACCCGAATCTCTTCCTTGAGTATCAATCTTTTTCTTCAACTCAGCTATGTCGGCTCATCTAATTGCAAATGCTTTTTGTATCATTTCCATCATACCAACTGCCCTTCTTGGTAGGGTATTTGGATCATCATTGTCCCAAGCTTCTTCCAACCGATCAGACCGACTAAGATAGTAAATTGTTTTAGTACAAACTTCTTGGCTAACCAGTTTGGTATTTCCATTTCCATGTAACAGCCTACTAGAGAATCTCTCATTGTTTCCTGCAAACGAAAAAAAGAGGCCTGAGACAAAGTTTTAATTTGGGATTTGATTTTCATTTCAGCTAAGTTGGAGTGCATGGCTGCTGCATCAACAAATTCTTATACCTGATTTCTTACTACTGGCTCCTGTTGAGTGTTCCATAGGATGTTCTAATTCATGGTTTGACACTAAGATATCTTCATTTCCTTTCTTGACGAAATTTAGAGAACCACTATTTTCATTGGGCACCTTGTCGATATTGCCAACATCCCCTATGACAATGCATGTATCCATTTCATCGATTTGTCCTTGTAAAGAGACCATCATTGGTTTGAACTGTAGCAGCATGAGTTAATACATCTGGCTGTCGCTTTAGAGTTGTGTCATCTAGCTACAAAGTCTGGTTTTGTCCCACCTCAGTGGCATAACATTCAAACGCACAGCTTAAAAGCATAGGAAACTGGCCACCGAATTCCACAACTACAATGCCTAAATTCTGAAACATTTGAAACCTATGCTAATTGGGCCAGTGTGGCCTGGTTGGGCTCCCGTTGAGGTTGAACACCTAGCATTTGCTGCCTGGAGCACCAATTGTTTTTGGCGGGTGACATTAACACCCATAAGAGCACAACCGAGTCCTGTTCTTCCTCAGCGGCAACCTAATCACCGCAAGCACAGAAGCAGCGTGTTGTGGCTCTGTTATCATGTGATGCGGAGTGCATAGCCATTGCCACTACAGCCTGCCAAGGTGTTTGGCTCGCTAATCTCTTAGCCGAGATCAAGGGAAAGGAGGCGGGCGCCTTCACACTTACGATCGACAACCGGTCCGTCATCGCTCCCAGCCGAAATCCCATGTTCCACGATCGAAGTAGGCATATTCATGTGAAATATCATTATATATGCGAGTGCATCAAGGAGAACAGGGTTCATGTTCAATCCACTAAAACGTTGAAATAGCTGTCGGACATCTGTACCAAGGCGCTGGGGCACGAATGATTCTGCGAGCTGCGCTCCAAGCTAGGTGTGTTCATCATGTAGGCAAGGCTAAGAGGAGAATTGTTAGATATTCCTTGCTAATTTTAGCTTTGCATTTTTCCTTTGTGCATCTGCGCACGAGCTCTGGGGTGTGGACGCCGTGCTCTACAAGATGGGACGTGGCCGAGAATAACTCGCCCTGAACTCTGGCTCTCCACTGTTCGCATCGTTGTGGGCGTAGAGATGGATGCGCAACCGCACGACGTGTGATGTTGGACGAACGACCTTGTAATCTTTCTATTTATACTCAATCAAGTGCATCAGAAAAGCTGCCTTTTGTAGCACCAAAACTTCTTGTGTCCAAGTAGTCTTGTTCTTCCTCGGCGGCAAATTGGTCACCTGGCAGACACAAAAGCAGTGTGTTGTGGCTCTGTCATCATGCGAAGTGGAGTATATAGTCGCTGCCACAGGTGCCTGCCAAGGTGCATGTCTTGCTCGTCACTTAGCCAAGATCAATAGAAAGGGGGCAAGCGCGTTCACACTAAAGATCGACAACCAAATTTGTCATCGCTCTCAGCTGAAATCCCATGTTCCACGACCGAAGTAAGCATACTGATGTCAAATATCATTATACCCGCAAGTGCATCTAGGAGAATAGGGTTCACGTTCAGTCCATTGGAATGTTGGAGCAACTGGCAGACATCTACACCAAGGCACTGTGATGTGGATATCGCCAAGATGGAGTCGAGGACGACTCCAATTCAAGAAAGGGAGGATGATAAGGACATCACCACGCTAGACGTGTCGACGCCAACATCACTCCTTCGGAACACATGATAAGTACCCAAGTCATGAGGACATGAAGAGCTTGGAACCATGGAAGCTTGTAGGAAAATGGCCAGCGCTATATTTAGCCAATAATCTTGCACAAACCACAACACCGTGTGAAAGCTTTTCGAGTAAAGCATTTGGAGGACGCCAACACTATGTTGACCGGACAATAAGCATGCATCCACGACCACCATCCATTGGTGTATGCATGAAAGCTATTCTAGCAAATAACCAATGCTAGCGTACAACTCCAGGATCTCCTAGCAACTGCCGTGACTCTAGGATCTCCTAGCAACCACGATATTTTTTTTCATTTGCTACGCATGTATTTAGACACATGGGTTGCCACTTTTTATTGGGGTTTTGTTTGAGTTGTGTTTTCCTTCGAGGAACTAACTATCTTCATAGCCATTGTAACGTCGAGTTCATTTGCTGTGAATCAGGGCCCCGTGCTTGATCTCCTGCACTATGTTGACTAGTCCTTTGGAACTGAGTTCTTGAACCCTATCAATCAGTTCACTTCATTTATATTTGAAATTATCAGATTGCGTGTTTACCTGTTCTTGCCGGTGTTCTTTGATTCACTTGTAGGAGAAGCCTTCTTAGCGAGGTCAATCAAGTCACGCTTGGTTGATAACCATCAGAGCTGTGGTGTAGCGGTTGCAGGTTTGGAATCGTCTTTATTTGATGCCGGACCGTCAACGTCGAGATCTCCACAAATTGAAATTACCATTACCTCACGGAAGATCAAACCATGTCTTATCACACTAGGGCACGAACAATTCTGCGAGCTGCACTTCAAGCTAGGTGTTCATCGTGTAGGCAAGGCTTAGGAGGAGACTGTTTAGATAAGCCTTGCTAATTTTAGCTTTGCATTTTTTTCCTTTGTGCATGCGCACATGAGCTTCGGGTTGTGGACTTCGTGCGCGCCAAGATAGGCCTTGGCCGAGAATAACTCCCCATGAACTTTGGCTCTCCACCGTTCACGTCGTTGTGGCGTAGGGACGGATGCACAACCGCAAGACGTGTGATGTTGGCCGAACGGCCTTGTAACCTTTCTATCTATACTCAATCAAGTGCATCGGAAAAGCTGCCTTTTGCAGCACCAAAACTTCTTGTGTCCAAGCGTCCGCGTTGAGTTCTGAGTGCTCACTCTTGTCATTGTTCGATCAAAGTCTGATGCTACTACAGAAGGAAGAAGAGAGCTCAGCTAGTCTGTTAGAACAAAAGCGACTATGCTTGGTAGCTAGCAGCCTGTGCTGCCAATTAGCTCGGTCCGAGGCCAGCGCTATTATTCAACTAAACCATCTAGTGTAAAGACCAACATATTTTTTAGATAATGGATATAAATCCGACTTCATCTATCATAAGATAGAATCAAGCCAATTATTACATCAAGTTTGACATGCCTACGCTGTCTGCATAACCGAAACAAAATAGAATTTAAGCTAAATGCGACCAATGTATCTTGATGAAAGCCATCCATTGGAACTAAAAAAATGCAGAGCAGAAGTCTCAAGGTGCTGTCCTGCTTGGATCAGCATACTCCTCTGATCCTCATGCTGTTGTAGATTTGCCCACAGCTATAGCCAGTATGTTCCCCAAAATATGACGTCCATTCACAATAGGAGCTTCGATACAATCAGTTTCCTTGTTGTCACATAATCCCATTGCTTTCCTTACAAAGGTTTCATCATGCAATTGAAATGGAGTGCTATTGAAGTCCAAATGCGTTATCTGTGAATCATCAGACATCTCCACTTCTACATATGCATCACGACGTGTCTGAGCTAGCATAAATGGCAGTGCCACTCGATTGGAAAGTTCATCCCCCGACCGCTGCTCATTTCGCTGAACCAAGTTTTGGACACATGCATATTGTTCTTCTAAATCCTTCAGATATGTTTTTTTTCAATCCGATCTTTCAGTCCAATGACCTTTGTCTTCAGTTCTTCAATATCATTCATTCTTGTCTTGGGAAGGCCTCTCCGCTGGATTTCCTTTTTATCTTTAGATATAATATTCGTAGCCCTTACGACATTCAACGCATCATAAACTGTTCTATGAATGTTTTTCTCATTATCACAATCTGGAGAATCTATATTAATATTGTGATTTGAAAACTCAGCAACCAGTTCTTCTACCACCTCATTGTAGGTTGTTATCCCTTTGCTTTTCGACTTTCTCGAAACTCTCATGCTAAATTGGCGCAATCTACCATCATTTTTATCTGGTGCTGCCCCTCTCTTTCTCTTCTTGCCTCTCGTTTTCTTCTTGCTCACGGCTGATTGCTGCGATGCGACGCCACCCCTATCCGAGGGGAGCGCCCCCACCACCGGTGGCCTTAGAGCATGGTCGGTGCCGAGAACATGGCGAGCTATTCCACCAACATATTCACGCTTATTATTTCAAGTTGTACTTCACTCAGGAGCCTTCCTCTCCTCAGCTGCCTTTAGCGCCCGAATCTCTTCCTTCAGAGTATCAATCTTTTTCTTCAACTCAGCCATTTTGGCTCGTCTAATTGCAGATGCTTTTTGTATCATTTACATCGTACCAACCGCCCTTCTTGGTAGGGTATTTGGATCATCATTGTCCCAAGCTTTTTCCAACCGATCGGACCGACCGAGATAGTAAATTGTTTTAGTACAAACTTCTTGGCTAACCAGTTTAGTATTTCTATTTTCATGTAACAGCCTGCTAGAGAATCTCTCATTGTTCCTACAAAGCGAAAAAAAGAGGCATGAGACAAAGTTTTAATTTGGGATTTGATTTTCATTTTAGCTAATTTGGAGTGTATGGCTCTTTGCATCGGCAAATTCTTATACCCGATTTCTTACTACTGGCTCTTGTTGAGTGGTTTGACATGCGTACGCTATCTCGCATAACCGAAACAAAATACAATTTAAGCTAAATGCGACCAATGTATCTCGACGAAAGCCATCCATTGGAACTAAAAATGATGAGCGAAGTCTCAAGGTGTTGTCTGCTTGGATCAGCATACTCCTCCGATCCTCATCTTTGTTGTAGATTTGCCCACTGCCATAGCCAGTATGTTCCCCAGAATATGACGTCCATTCGCAACAGGAGCTTCGATACAACCAGTATCCTTGTTGTCACATAATCCCATTGCTTTCATTACAAAGGTTTCATCATGCAATTGAAATGGAGTGCTATTGAAGTCCAAATGCGTTATCGTGAATCATCGAGACATCTCCACTTCTACATATGCATCACGCGGCGTGTCTGAGCTAGCATAAATGGCAGCGCCACTCGATTGGAAAGTTCATCCCCCGACCGCTGCTCATTTCGCTGAACCAAGTTTTGGACACATGCATATTGTTCTTCTAAATCCTTCAGATATGCTTTTTTTTTCAATCCGATCTTTCAGTCCAATGACCTTTGTCTTTAGTTCTTTAATATCATTCATTCTTGTCTTGGGGAGGCCTCTACGCTGGATTTCCTTTTTTATCTTTAGATATAATATTCGTAGCCCTTAGGACATTCAACGCATCATAAACTCTTCCACGAATGTTTTTCTCATTATCACAACGGAGAATCTATATTAATATTGTGATTTGAAAACTCAGCTACCGTTCTTCTACCACCTCATTGTAGATTGTTATCCCTTTGCTTTCGACTTTCTTAGAAACTCTCAAGCTAAATTGGCGCAATCCACCATCATTTTTATCTGGTGCTGCCCCTCTCTATCTCTTCTTGCCTCTCGTTTTCTTCTTGCTCACGGCTGATTGCTACGATGCGACGCCACCCCTATCTCGAGGGAGGCCACTCCTTTGGATTTCATTTTTATCTTTAGATATAATATTCGTAGCCCTTTCGACATTCAACGCATCATAAACTCTTCTACGAATGTTTTTCTCATTATCACAACGGAGAATCTATATTAATATTGTGATTTGAAAACTTCGACAACCAGTTCTTCTACCACCTCATTGTAGGTTGTTATCCCTTTGCTTTTCGACTTTCTCGAAACTCTCATGCTAAATTGGCGCAATCTACCATCATTTTTATCTGGTGTGCCCCTCTCTTTCTCTTCTTGCCTCTCGTTTTCTTCTTGCTCACGGCTGATTTTTGCGATGCGGCGCCACCCCTATCGAGGGGAGCCGCCCCCACCACCGGTGGCCTTAGAGCATGGTCCGGCGCCAGAGAACATGGCGAGCTATTCCACCAACATATTCCACGCTTATTATTTCAAGTTATACTTTACTCAGAGCCTTCCTCTCCTCACGTTTGCCTCTAGCACCTGAATCTCTTCCGTCGAGTATCAATCTTTTCTTCAACTCAGCCATTTCGGCTCGTCTAATTGCAGATGCTTTTTTGTCATTTCCATCGTAACAACTGCCCTTCTTGGTAGGGTATTTGGATCATCATTGTCCCAAGCTTCTTCCAACCGATCGGACCGACTAAGATAGTAAATTGTATAATAGTACAAACTTCTTGGCTAACCAGTTTAGTATTTCCGTTTCCATGGAACTGCCCGCTAGACAATCTTTCATTGTTTCCTACAAACGAAAAAGAGGCACAAACAAAGTTTTAATTTGGGATTTGATTTTCATTTCAGCTAATTTGGAGTGTATGGCTGCTGCATCGACAAATTCTTATACCTGATTTCTTACTACCGGCTCTGCCGAGTGTTCCATAGGTTGTTCTAATTCATGGTTTGACACTAAGATATCTTCATTTTCTTTCTCGGCGAGATTCGAGAGAACCACTATTTTCATTGGGCACCTTGTCGATATTGCCAACATCCCCTATGACAATGCATGTATCCATTTCATCGATTGGTCCTTGTAAGACACCATCACTGGTTTGAACTGTAGCAACATGAGTTAATACATCCGGCTATCACTTCAGAGTTGTGTCATCTAGCTACGAAGTCCGGTTTAGTCCCACCTCAATTGCATAACATTCAAACGCACAGCTTAAAAGCATAGGCAAACTAGCCACTTCAAATTCCACAACTACAATGCCTAAATTCTGAAACATTTGAAACTTGTGCTAATCTGGTCAGCGTGGCCTGGTTGGGCTCCCGTTGAGGTTGAGCACCTAGCATTTGCTGGCCTGGAGCACCAAATTTTTTTGGCGGGCGACATTAACACCCACAAGAACACAACCCGAGTCATGTTCTTCCTCGGCGGCAACCTAATCTCTTTGCGGGCATAGAAGCAAAGCGTGTTGTGGCTCTGTCATCATGCGAAGAGGAGTGCATAGTTGTTGCCACTGCTGCTGCCAAGGTTCCCGGCTCGCTCATCTCTTAGCCGAGATCAAGGGGAAAGGATGCGGGCCGTTGCCTTCACACTAAAGATCGACAACCAGTCCGTCATCACTCTCGGCCAGAATCCCATGTTCCACTAACCGAAGTAGGCATATTCATGTCAAATATCATTATATCTACGAGTGCATCAAGGAGAACAGGGTTCATGTTCAATCCATTAAAACATTGAAATAGCTGGCGGACATCTGCACCAAGGCACTAGGGCGCGAACGAATCTACGAGCTGCGCTCGAAGCTTGGTGTTCATCATGTAGGTAAGGCTTATGAGGAGAATTGTTAGATAAGCCTTTCTAATTTTAGCTTTGCATTTTTCCTTTGTGCATGTGCGCATGAGCTCTAGGCTGTGGACGCCGTGTGCGCCAAGATGGGTCATGGTCGAGAATAACTCTCCATGAACTCTGGCTCTCCACCGTTCACATCGTTGTAGGCGTAGGGATGGATGCGCAACCGCATGATGTGTGATGTTGGACGAACAACCTTGTAATGTTTCTATTTATACTCAATCAAGTGCTTCAGAAAAGCTGCCTTTTGCAGCACCAAAACTTCTTGTGTCTAAGCGTTCACGTTGAGTTCTCAGTGCTCACTCTCGTCGTTGTTTGATCGAAGCCTGATGCTGCTACAGAAGGAAGAAGGGAGCTCAGCCAGTATGGTACAACGACAACGACTTTGGCGTAGGCAAGGGACATGCCGGGTAGGTATTTGTCTCTTCTATTTCAATTTCAAAAAATGACATCTACACAATCGATCTGTAGAGTTTGAAGCGAGATAAGGACGACTATGCTCACTGGAACACATCCAGGGAAGGGAGGAGTGACAAACCTTGTAGTCCATCTTGTTCTTTCCAATAATCTTTTTCGTTCCGGAGGGCTTCAACGTGGAACACTTAGGAGGAGGACATGCTTCTCCTAAAAACATGTTTTTTTTTTCTGAATCAAAGGATTCAAGTCACGATCTGAGATGCGGTGTGGATGACGCACGCACTGGCCGGACGGCGTACAATACACCATGGTCCTACCTGCTCCTACCATGCTAGGTACGACCTCTCTAGGCGTCAGGCGTCGCATATGCTAGTGCCACGACCGACGGCCAACGCCCACCATCATCATCTGTGATCTGTTCACGGCGACAGTGACGTTTCCTACCGTGCATGGCAGCCGATCGACGGCCCGGAGCTGTCATCCCATCTCTGGTTCTCCCTGCGCCCGTTAGGCAGTGGGCCGCCACACGTTCACATATGACAGACCCGACAAACGAACCTCCCAGAGGCTGCCTGTAGGCGCTTCGTCCCTCGTGGTCACGGTTGCAGTCGTAGTGCCCTACCCCGTGCCCCCGTGTGCCCTACCCCGTGCCCCCGTGTGACCTACCTCGGCTGCCCCGATGGCCTGGCTGCATGCCTGCTATCAGCTCGGTCGCCCAGCGGCGGCCGTGGCGGTAGAAAGCCAACGGATGAGCGAGCGGTTCTTGAACGCTGTGAAGCTGATTAACTAAAACATGACAATCCGAGAAGCTGTAGGCTAATAATACTTAACTACCCTGATTATGAGAATTGAGGGGAGGAACCGGTTAAAACAAAATGAATGTTCCTCCAAGCATGGTAAAAATTCTGAATTTGAAAACATGTTTATTATAGTATTTCTAACCTATCTTTTTTCTCTCATGTGGTTAATATTTAGTTTTATGTATAAAAAATGTTAACAATTGAGTGAGTGAGGCTGTCGTTCAAAGAAAAATAACAAATAGGCAAACGAAATAAATTCTCTACTAGATTACATAACACGTAGCATCGCACAGACAACACTCAACTAGATATTTATTCTTACTAATTCAATTTAGTTTTTATAATATGTATTGTATTGACAAACTATTGATTTTATTGTGGAATGTTTTTTTGTTTTTTGTTAATTATACTTTATATATGCTAGTAAACTGTGGTCAGATCATGTAGAACTTCCTCTCCTATAATAATTCATATGAAATATAACCAAACACCAACTTAGATGTAGAGATATATGTAGGTTCACATCCGATCCTTCAAACAATCGCGCGCACACATATAGAATAGGAAGACCATACCTAGACATGACAATGCATATATGGGTTGAGTTGCTCAATCAGCTTGCACTTAGGCCCACAGTCACCAATTCAGCCATTTGCACGTGTACGTTCTCCCACCGCTGCACCTAGAATTAGTTAGATAGACATATTGCTTGTTCGCATCAGTTACTGTGCACACATTTTAGATGATGCAATGCAACATTATACAATAATATACGATACATTGAAATATAAGCAGCTTCAAGCCTTCATTTCCTTCTTGGTTTTCCCATTGACTCCAACCCATATATACTATATATAGAATCATGCCCGTGCGTTGCAACACAAACACAATAATATTATGAAAAATTTAATTAAGTTTGAAGATGTGTTGTACTTTCAGAGGAAAAAAATACTTTTAGCATAATCTTTGCAACATTCCATTTGTAGTTTATTATCCCTCTTCAGGAAGCATATACAATTTAGCTCATAGCCCAGCAATCAGAATAAGATTCTTAAATAAGTACATGCTTATTTGGTTTAAAGTTTTATCAAGTTGTATCTAAGATTACAATGAATAGGATAAGTAATTGTACATCCTTTTCAGCATCAGAATATCCAGGAAGCTCAGATACCTTTAACTAAAATTACCAACTCAAGGCGACATGCTTGCTATTTTCCAAATCTCAACTAGAAGTACAAAAACTCATCTGAACAGGCCAAGAGCACAACAAAAACTAACCTGAACAAACAATTTTAGTTGTGTTGTAGTGGCCATATATATAGCAAGCCAGAATAATTTGAGATCCTGCAAAGAAGACATGGCAGCCTTGAATGCGCAAAAATTCCAAAAAAAAAAAATGTCATGCCAATTGACACATAAATACTTGTCCGATTACTTTAATCAAGATCCAAAATAGTAGTACTGCTTATTTTCTTCAAATTACTATAATGGCCTATTTACTAGACATTGATGTAGTCAATTCACCCATGGAAAATAGATACAGTTTATCCACTAATAAAACAAATAATATTATCAATTGAAGTTCCTCAGCAAGAAATGTTCCATACTGCGTTTAAGTTCTGTGTCAACAAAAAACTCTTCATGTCTGCAACAAAACCTCCAAAGGAAAAAACAAAGATGGAGAGGTCCAATGGAAAAATACTACATGCAGCAACGGAGTTTGCATTTCATACATACTTTCTTTTTTCTCACAGATCACTTGCTTGCTTTCCTCTCAATGGGTGGAAATACTTATACTCCCATCTACATAAACCTTCACAACAAATCAGGGTTGCGCAAAAATCAGGGTCCAAAGATAAATCTAAGCTATAAAAACTGAAACGAAAGATCTATGTATCTGCATACAACATACAGATGGAAGTAGATGCCACTCATCTGGGGAAGATCGGTGGGCACCGCAGCGTATGGGATCTGGGGAATATGGGGATGATGCCGGCGGCACGGGGGATACAGTGATCCAGCAGGGCGGTGGCTTACGTGGGCGACCCGTTCAGGGAAAGGCAGTGCCGTTGGAGAAGGGATCTCGGCCGGTGAGGACGACGACGGCGCCCACGACGGCGAGGACGTAGCAGGAACCTCTGGCGGCCGGCCGGGGGATCCAGGGCGATGTCGGGGACGTCGGACGAGGATGACGATGCCCGTGCTTGCATTGACGGACGATGGGACGAGGCACACGCGACGGTGAGGACGGCGCAAGACTTTGGCGGGCGAAGGCCACGGCGGCACGAGGGACGATTAGGGCGCAGGCAATGGTGTACATATACACGATCGAGTTACAACAGCTGCAGCCCAACTGACTATCCTACAGCTCCGGCAGTCCACAACCACAGGCGGTACGTACGTGGGCGTCGATCTTGCGAAGACTGCGCTGCATCAGGAGATGGAATGCAAGCCGGGCATCACGGCATGCGTGGACGACTGCTTCTCTATCTGTTAACACATAAAAAGCGTGGCATATATTGTGCATGGTTCGTTTGTACCCTACCCTTGCTGCTGTTGTTCCTTTGCGCTTGCATTGGTGGTGTTGCCACGTGTGGCCTGGTGGCCTTCTGTTGTACTAAGGTTTGCAGCCAGTGTTAAGTCTAGACTATATCCTGTAGTGAGAAACTGGGATAAGTTTCCATCTTGTATTGTTGAGCTCTAGGCATTCATTTATGAATGCGCAGGATGGAAATGATTTATTCCATAATTAAAAAAAAAGATTGGATTCAAATATCTACCGCTAGATTTTAGTAGAATATAATCGTTATACATGTAGAGAATATGATTATATTCTCGGATTATATAATTCTTATAAAACTCTCTACAACTTTGCTTCAAGGCTCAAATACGTGCGAAGTCTCTAGTTAGGTCGTCATATCAAGTCAATAAAACTACTTTTAGGCTCACTAAGAGCAAACTAGCACTTGAAAACTTAATTACACCTAGTCACCAAAAGGGCATGTCGGCATGTCGCCGGACCCCGCGGCCCAGCCAGCCAGCCTATGGTTGCCTACGTGCCAACAGGACCTGTCACAGCGCCCCATTTGTTGGCTGGGACTTGTCATAGCCCCCTAGGTGTCGGCGGGGACCTGTTGCCCCCAAAGCTGTGGATAGGCCTGTGGGCCATTTTCGAGCATGACAGACATTTCTAGACTTTGGCCCTTAAACAAAAGTTTGTTCCTTATAAAATTCTCTACAACTTTGCTTCAAGGCTCAAGTGCGTGCGAAGTGTTGAGCTAGGTCGCCATGTCAAGTCAAACAACTCCTAGGCTGATTTAGAAGAAAAAAACATAATTACACTCGAAAGGGTCCATCAACACGTCGCCGTAAAGAGCGCCCACTATTGGTCGGCCTGTGGGCTGCCTATACCAATAGGGACCTGTCACAGCTCCTCAAGTGTCGGCTAGGACCTGTTAGCTATTACTACCCCTAGGTGACTGCAGAGACCGTGGGGCATTTTTTTAGCACATTTCACTTTGATTATTTCAACATGTTGTACTCATTGAATGTGTTGTATATGTACGTATGCATGACACATGTGTTTATTAAGACTTAAATACACCGGCGACACAACTTAACAAGTTTGTGGACCTAAGTGGGACAACTTAACAAGTTCGTAGATCTAAGTGGGACAACTTAACAAATTTGTGGACTTAAGTGACATATTGTACTCAATTTTGAGAGTTTACGAACCTAAGTGCCACAACTTAACAAGTTCAAAGGGTCAGATTTTGACTTTGAGAGTTCACGGACCTAAGTGTCAAAACACCACAAGTTTAAGAGTCGTCGATGTATTCAATCTCACTTGTTTGTGCGTTTTAGCTCTGTTTAGGCTCATTCTTGTTGTGTTAGCTTTGTAACGTTCCTGTAAGCTATGTGTTAGCAACAATCTTATCCATGTTATATGTTTTCACTTCGGACATTCGATCTTAACCTTTTTAGTAATCCATATTTTTAGAGCCTTCATGTTTTAAAAGTTTAATAATTCAGTTTTGTTTATGACTTAAGAATGAATGTCCAAAGTGCGGCCACTATATGACACAATACCAAATGATGAGATATACATATTTAGGTGTAAATAGCTGGATATCTATGGATTTGAATATAGATATATACACATTCAAAGGTGTACATGTTTATAACATCTGAAATTGTGTATATGACATTATAATAATCTCCCTATTTTTCTAAACAAAATTAATCCAGGGATTCTTTTTGGGGGTAAAAGCATAGTGTCTTTATCGATGACCCAACAAATATAATTAAAGGTATAATTCATTTTACTATCATTGCTAGCTTCTTACACCCTGATCAAATTTTAATGCAATTAAGCATCCCAGAGCGAGCACCGCGTGCATGGTAGGATACATAGCCTGAATGCAAGTGCTTCATTTTTTTTTAAAAAAAATATCCTGGCAACCTGGTTGTATTGTTAGTTTGACCAATGTTGATGATAACGTGCAGACATGGCGTACATCTTTTCTTTTTAAAATTTGGCATGCACGGCGTACCCTCCATTTTTTTTCCATTTGGTCAGCGCTTTGCGTTGGTATTTTGGCAACGTGGGCTGGTCATATCAAGAAGCTTATGCCAGTCCAGTTGATAGTTTCTTGTGGCGATGGAAGTTTACATTTACTGCTATTTATTTTAGGTGTCCAACATTATTTGTTCTGCTTGGCGAAACGCAGTCCCGTCGGCGAAGTCCCAGTTTCCTGTAGTGAATTATATTTATGTAACCACTATTGAGCACAGATTTTTTAAAAAAAAAAAAAATACCGCACAAACAAATGAAGGATCACACAATGTGCTCCTAGCTAGGTACCATACTTAAGCTTCTTCTCGGCCGCACTTCTTCAACAGCACGTCGCAGTCAATATTGTTAGTCTCGTGAACACAATCACCCCCTTTCCACTTTAGCAAAGTACGAGTACAATGTGGTTACAACCAAACCAAATGCGCTAACACACTCTAATTTAAACATCCGGCCTTTTATACCAAGGCTTACAACACACTGATATTTAAACAGAAACAGCTAAACACGGAATACAAGAGAGATACAATGCAACTGCCTGCAGCGCGTTGCATCATGGGCGCGGTCACCAGGCTCCAGCGCAACGCAACTGCTCCTTCCCTTGAATTCAAATGGCTGCCGCTCTGCTGCTTGCATATCCACGTCACCATGCCACTCTAGCAGGCTTACACCAACAGTGAATCAATTCGAATACACGGGCTTGATCCAGCTCGTATGACGAAGCTTAGCGGCGCCGCCGTCGTGGTGGCATCCCTCTGCTGCTGCTTCGTGCTGCTCGCCGTCGTCCTCGCCGGGAAGCCAACAGTGGTGGCCGGTACCTTGTCCGCTTGCTATTCCACGACTGGTGGGTAAATGTACGTGTAGGTGATAGAGATAGATAAATAGATATAGATTGTAGATATAGATGTGGATTATAGATTATGATCATATACGTTTATATACACAGTTCAAAGTTCAAAGAGCCATATATACACCCTACCTCTACGTATATATGGGAATAATAACTAGAGGCCAGGGAAATATTTGCATAATCTGTCATGCGCGTGTGAAAACTACTCCATCGTGATCCGTCGTGATTCGAGTCTCGATCTCCAACCCAAAACGTGCGTGCTACTCATCTTCCTCTGCTATCATGATCATAAGCTTCTCCGGCCGCGCATCAAGAGCACGTCGCAGCGAATTATATTAATTCGGACACAAGGGGTTCGGTCACGTACCTATGGCGAAGCATAGCGGCGCCGCCGTCTGCTTTGTGCTGCTCGTCGTCGTTCTCGCCGGGAAGGCAGCGGCAGCCGACGTCGACGGCGACTTCGAGAGGACCGTGTTCCAGCTAGTGAGCGCTGCCATCAGAGGCAACTCCACCGTCGCCGGCGATCCCCGCGTCGGCCCCGCCCTTATCCGCTTGTTATTTCACGACTGCTGGGTAAATGTACGTTACATAGGCGATCCTTCTATCCTACATATATCTATTCCAGAACTTGCAAATGTGCAGCCAAGAAATGCATGATAGATCGTCGTCTTCTTCTCGTTTAGGGCTGCGATGGATCCGTGCTCCTAGACGAGACTCCCGCCGATGGCACCGCCACCGAGAAGATGGCAGCCAAGAGCATCGGCCTGGGGGGCTTTGACCTGATCGACAGGATCAAGGCAGAGCTCCACCGTGCCGGCGGCGACGACGACGCCACCTCGTGCGCCGACATCCTGGCCTTCGCCGCGCGTGACGCGGCGTACATCCTCAGCGGCGGGCGGATCAGGTACGCTGTCCGCCGCGGCCGTGGGGACGGCGTGAGGTCCTCGGCGGCCGCCGCCGACGCGGCGCTCCCGTCCCGTCCCACGCGCCGTCCGGTGGCTTCGCCGAGCTGGAGGCCAGCTTCGCCGCCAGGGGCTTCGGCAAGGGCGACCTCGCCGCGCTCTCCGGCGCGCACGCGGTCGGCGTCTCACACGGCGCCTTCTTCGCCGACCGCTTGGATCCGTCCCTCGCCGCCGCTGGACAGATCAACGGCACGTACCAGCTCGCCCTCGTCGCGCGGCAAAGACAGCTGCTGTGAATTCGACGGCGGCGGTGGCGACGGAGAGCATGTGCATGAGCAACAACGTCCGCGACACGGAGCCGGCGTTCCGGGCGGCGTCCAGCTACAGCGGCGTCGGGGTGGACACGGCGGCGATCAACACCCTGGACAACAGCTACTACACGGCCAACCTGCAGAACATGGTGCTGCTCAAGTCCGACTGGGAGCTCACGCAGGACGACGACACCCTGGCTCGTCTCGTGCAGTACAGGGACGACGCCGACAGGTGGAGAGTGGACTTCGGCGACGCCATGGAAAGGCTCAGCGACCTGCGGCCACCCATGGGGGCGCGCCTCGAGATCAGGAAGAACTGCAGGCTCACCAACCTGAGTCCTGGACGAGCAGTCGTGCACGAGCTTAAACGTTTCTTGCAAACACGTTACAACAAGATATCTTGTTTGTTTAACTTTTTCAATGCAGTGTTTGTGTGATAAATCTGAATCTTGGGAGACATTGTATATCTACACTTCTATGTTCTTCATGCATGGTCATTTTATGTGAAATTACAAATAATTAACGAGACTAGTATGGTGTCTAGGACAACCATGCGAAGAGTGGCACAAATCAAAAACTTCAGAACAAACTGGGTCACATGGATTGCCAAAACCGAGGTATCTAGAAATTCAGTTCAGTTACTAGGATTACTGGAACAAATGAGATTTTATTTTTGCAGCCACTTCAGTTACTATAGGATTACTAGGGGCGACAATTTTAGTTACTGAAACTACAACAACAAATGATTTCCGGTAGTGTATGCATGCATGCACGCGCGCGCACACACACAAGCACACACACTTTATCATAATCTCAGGATCATAGGGTGATTTAAATTAAAGAAATCTCAAAACGATGATGTGTCTTTTTTGTAACATTTGTTGGGATAAAGGTGCAAGAACAAAGCATAATTAATCCCTCAACTTGTGACGAATCGTGAGGAGAACATCTACCACCAGACTGGCAATATTGACACAATGATTTACATGAAAACCTACTTAATGTGAGGAGTAAAAACCACGGGACCAACCGGCCCACTCCAAGCCAAGCTTCCGCTATAATCATTGTACAATGGGTACAAGGACCATTTAGATGTACACCAGCAACAACACATTAAATAAGTTACAACTTGGCAACAACCACAACCTTGTATCAAGAGAAATAAGTGCAGCCAAACAGAGAAGTCACATTTGCTAGTTTTGCTAATAATGAAGAACAAAATGTATCTCACATTTGCTAGTTCAGCACAATCCACCTCGGTAATCAGTTCATATCTAACAAATTACAGCTCCACTGTGCACAAATTTTGGTAGGCAAATAAGTCCCCTAACCACTGACCAAATTTTAGCTCAATAAGACACCATCTGATTCCTCAATCAATTCGTCTCCTAAAACTGCTTTGTTCTAAAACTATAGTGACGCGAACTAACAAAACCCCTCTCAAATCTATTGCTCTACTCAACCAATCCTCAAACAAACTGAACAGATTGAAGTAATCTAAGTGAGGAACGAGCTCACCAAGTTTGGTGTCAATCCAACCACGTTTGAGCCTCCAATCACCAGCTTGAAGACAGCAACGAAATCTGGACAGATTTCTCTTCTCCTGCTTCTTTCTCTCTTGTCTCAAGATGTGGTGTTCTTGTGTTGTGCTCTCTCTCTCTCTCTCTCACACACACACACAGAGCAGCAACAACTCTCTCTAATGTGTGCTTCAGCTGATAGAGGCTAGGGTTTGCCGAAATCAACGGTGCACAAACAATGGGCTTGTGAGCTGGTTTTATTGCTTTGCTAGGCTCCAAAGTCATCCTCCATGTGGAGGGATAGCCCAACAACATTAACATGATTTTTTTCAAACGAATAAGATAGTCCTTCTCACCAATTTGGCTCACACATTGTGGAATGGAACATCGATATGTCGTGTCCTATTTGTAACAAATCATCACATTTGTTCATTGCTAGATATAGTGTGAACCACAAACATTGTGTACATGTGAATTGTTAGCCTTTTTTATTTTCTATTAATTAGCATGACATTAGGACTCAGTAGAGGATCCAATAATAATTTGCAAATATATTGTCATTTTAACATTTGCTAGTTTAGCTAATAATGATTAACAAAATTGAATTGGAAAGTTGGAAATAGGATCATAACACATACATGATACATGAAAGCTAATAGTAGCACCTTCAATTCGACTCGTTCTACTTCTCTGATTTGCAGTTCACTCCAATTCTCTTCCGAATTGATATCCTACTAGCCCCATTAACAACTTTAATGCTTTTTCCTCTAATAGCAAATCAGAGTGATTATTTGGAAATAAAAAAAATAGAGGATAAGAAGGAAGCAAATAATATCTTACACCTTTACAGATCTTGATGATGGCCCAGTGAGTGCATCCATTCTCTGTGGTTGCGGGACTTACATACTGGGCCGGTGTTTTCCTTCCTCTCAGGCAAGACATGGGCCGCAGGAAGCCCCACCAGAAAAGCACAGTCTCACATGGACGTGCAAGTGCTGCGACTGGGGCCGGGCTCGCCGCCGCTTATGTTTACAGGCCTTGTCGGCCGAACTGGCCAGGCACTCCCTCTTCCCTTTATAATGCTCCCTCCATTGTAATTTATTTATAAATAATACTTCTAGTCTAATTTATTTAAGTTACACTTTAATCATCTATTTATTTAGTATAAATTTTTATAATCATTTTAAAATTATTTTATTATATATTTGATTACAGTCTTGACATTATCAAGTTTTATTATAATAATAAAAGAGTAAAATTCATTGTAGGTCCTTGAACTCGTCCCGCCATCTCATTCAGGTCCATGTACTTAGTAGACCGGGTAAATAGGTCATAGCAAATTTTAGAATATAATAATCCAATTTTTTAGACTTCACATGAGTAGATTTATAAGTAAATATTTGATAAATATGCCTATATGTTGCAACAGATCCTAAACTACTATCAAAATGATTTTCGGGGAGGATATCTTTTTTCTTAGAGGCAGGTCAATATACAACCCGAGCTGTCTCAAGTCAAGACGATTTGTTGTCCTAGATGCTTCTTAGAATTTCCGTATTTTTAGATCAAGACAAGCGCTATAAAAAAACTCGACGGACCGGGGAAAAAGACGCCCCACCCAGGCATTGTTCTTAAGAAGAAACCCGGTTTCCCCGACCAAAAAATCCCCCCGAACCCCAGTCCCGCCACGACACTAAGAGCTTCTAGCCTATGGGAACTCACGATCCTCAATCCATTCTCGAGAAGACCGCGGGCGGAATTACACCGAACCCTTTGAGCCCAGATACCAACCGTGAGCTCGGGCCGGACACCGTAACCCCTGTGGCGGTATACCAACCAGAGCCCTGACTCCATCCAACGGGGCCCTGGGCCGGCTCTTAACTAGTGCTTTGGCACACGAGACCGACGAGAGGATTTTTTAACCACGGCTGAAATTTGCTCCCACGGGATTCGAACTCGCACTGTGGAGTGCCGCCGAGAATCCTAACCACTAGGGTCGCCCTAGTCGCTTCTAAGAATTCCCCCTACTTTTAGAGGTGGCTCTAGTTCCAACCGCCTCCCATGCCCCTACTTTTAGAGCGGGTGTCTTCTATTGCAATATGTCTCAGAATTCAGCTTTGTACCAAAAGTTTGGGTCATGGATGAGACCGTAAACTAAGCAAGCAAGACTCTTATCCCAAATTCATCACATCTTGCTCCTCCGCAAATGTCCCGCAAGGGGTCCATAGCTCCGGGACTGCCTCGTTAGGAGATGGTCGGCCAACGGGGACGTACTCAAGCTCTTCTCGCCTACCGGTTGTTCTTGGCCGGGGGGACCGTGATTGTAATACCCCGGTGTTACTTTCACTAAAACTTGACATGTCATCATGATCATTGCAAAGCATGCATGATTAGCCCACCCCTGTGTTGCATTGAACTAAAATAAGTTTATTTTATGTTTGGATGCTTTGTCGGTCGAAAAAGACGAGAAGAATCGATTAGGAAACTATCCCCTTTGTCGGAAACCCTAGATTTCAAACCCTAGTTTGTCCCCTTTTATTTTATTTCAAAATTTATAAAGAATTTGAGGGTGGTCACAAAAGGGAAAAGGTAGAGTTTTCAAAGTTGAGCAAAGTTGGTATTTTGAGTTTTCAAAGTTTAATTCAAAATTTTAAAGTAATTTTGAATTCCGACAAAACCCTAATTGCCCCCTTTTACGTATTTCAAAATTTAAGCAAAATTTGAGAAAACTTCCAAAAGCTAGTTTGTAGATCTTGTTGAGAGGAACAAAAGTCATGTACAAAGTTTTTCAAGTTGTTACATGATTTTAAAAGTAATTTTGAATTCAAATTTCAAAATTTTGAACTGCATTTCAAAAGTCATATTTCTAGGCTGAATTTGAAAATGCTCCAATTGTGAAAATTGTAGATCTTGAAAAATTAAGGCAAGTTACTTTTTTGGAAATTTTTGAGTTTAGTTCAAAATTTGGAGTAATTTGAAATTTTCAAAACTAGGGTTTGAAATGAACAAGAACCCGACCTATCCTCCTCGCCCACCGCGCGTCAGCGTCAGCCTGGCGCCGTCCACCGGCGGGCGGCCGCGCCGACCACACGGGGAGGCCTTCGCGACCCCTCCGGCTACCTCCTCGACCTCTTCTTGCCTATAAATAGCCCTCCATCGCCGTCGTTTCCTTCTTTTTCCAAATTTCGCCCGCGCCACCCCATCTTCCTCGCCACGGCCGGATCCCCCACGTTCGACCTCGCCGTCGACGGCGTGCTCGTGAGCTTTGGCTTGCTTCTCTTCGCGTTTTCCTCCCTCTCGATGATGTAGTCGTGATCGGCTCGTCCTTTTCCCAGCCGTGACCCCAAAGACGCCGGAACGCCGTTGCGTCGCCGTCGCCGCCGCCACGCTTGCTCCGCCGACGACCCCTCCGACCTAGCCCGCCGCAGCCGAGCCCCGTCCCAAGCTCACGGTGAGCCCCGGCCGCCCTCCCGCTCCCCGTTTTCCTTTTTAGCCCAACACGGGCGCCGGGCGCCGGAGCGGGGGGCGTAGCGTCGCCCGGTGGTGAGCGTGCTCGATGGCACGTGAGCGGTGCCGGGCCAAGCACCGTAGCTCGGGCCGCCCAACATCATTCCACCGGGCGGTTTTGTCATTATTCATCGTGAGACCAGCCCATCATGAACAGTATCGGGCCAGGAACAGTAATGGGCCATGCACATGTAACAGGCCAAATTCAACCCAAAACCCTTTTTCAATTTTGAAATGTTTTATTCATTTTCATTTATTTGAATAGTGTCCGATTTTCCAAATTTTGTATAAATTCAAATACTAGCTCAAAAAATTCTGAAAATTTTTGTGTAGCCTTCCCATGGGTATGTCTACCCAGGAAAAAAATATGAAACTTGAATTTTGAATACTTTTGGCATGATTTAAAAATACAAAATTTAATTGAAAAATGCATCTTCCTTGATTTTTAATAATTATTTTATTTATCCAAAAATCATGAAAATTATTTTGGTACTGTTTTATGACATGATCTACTTGTACAAAAATTTTGAGCTTGTTTGGAGAAAGTTAAAATTTTTATTATTTCATGCCCTATTATTTTATGTGTTAAACAAATTGTTTAGCGCTTTATAACTTAGGGTTTTGGGTGAATTTTTGGATTGTTTTGTGAACCCTAAACCATGCCTTTATCAAGTGGTCCTTGAGAACTCCTTAGGCAATGGTGATGATATCTCGTAGAGTAGTTCAACAAGTTGGTTTTGTTGGATTGCAACTTTATCGTGAAGGAAAGTCGTACTCAAATGTTTATCTTTTCATGCACCCTCGCGCATCATGTTTATATACACGGCATCATGTAAAGCATATGTTATTCTTTTCGTATAGTAAACGAGGGTGATCGAGAAGTTGTTGATCAAGCCGTAGAAGAAGGCTATCGATTGACCCGAGTCCCGAATATCGTGATCCGTCGTCCGAGTCAAGTTTTTTTAGATCAATCAAGGCAAGCCCCGGTTCATTTAAACATTTCCTTGCGTTTTACAAAGCTTTATAACACCTTTGCTTTATGCTCGCATTAGGTGATAGGAGTTGAGTGACAACCTAATTGATGCATTATCCATCCTTGATTATTTCAATATCTACCTTGATAGCCCGTTTTGGAAAAATGTTTAGAATGCTTAGCCATGCTAAATAGTTAGACTTTTGAGTCAAAATGTGACAAGTCTCTTATGATAGCCCGAATGGGCATTTGATGAGAAAGGATGCTATATGATAAAACCATACTTTGGGATATGGTGTTTAATTTGAGACCCGGTCGGGTAATTTGCATTGAGAATGGAGTCTCGATGTAGCATTTCCGGCTTGTCGATTAAGGGACCGAAGCGTGTAGGCACGGTAACCGAGACTATGGAACGCATGTCGCGCCTAAGGTCTTTTGGCCAATGGCACGTCCGTTCGGGCGTCGCCCCGGGGACAGTCAAAACTAGTTTTGGACACATACTCCGGTAAGCCCAATCTCGGGGTGTCAAATCGGAAACGCGTACAACCGCCGCCTTTGGGAGTGGAGAGATGGCGGGAGTACATGTTACCCTCGTGGGTTAAAGTCCCGGATTGGAGGTGTACGGTATTCTCGGGTGGCGGGGCGGTTCCGTTTTGAGTATCCAAGAAAGGGTTGATATATGCAAGCTTAAGTGCTACATATGTCGTGGTGGAAAGAACTCCCAATTTGGGTTAATCGATTTCGAAATCGCCGTGCTTCTCGGATATGGAGACTCGGTTTCCCGACTTATATCGTAGATTAATTATGGAACAATTGAAGAGATGGAATAAGTGATGATATTTCTACAAGTGTATCTTTGTAGTTTAAGATCACCTAGAATAGGTGAGAAAATAAAATGGGTTTAAAATGTTAAAAGTAAGGATTCACTATTAGTAAGCTTTTTCCGCAAAAAGAGTCCTTGATTCTTGCTAAAAGCCTTACCTTGAATCCTATTAGACCAGCATTCCCGAGTCTTCTCCTATTTTTCTTTAGTCGGGTAAGTCTTGTTGAGTACTCCCGCACTTTCGGGGTTTGTTAACCCATGTTGCAGGACCGGTAGTCATGTCTGCGACTGGACCTTGTTGTATGACGATCCATCGAGGGAGGATAGTGGTGAAGAGTGAAATGTGAGACCCGTGGGCGGGTCCAGTTAGTGTCATATATGTAATAAACTTTCCACTACTCCTACTTTTATTTTGTAAAACTTGTTTTTAAATAAATGGTTGTAAAATTATTGTAATATATAAACCTTCCATTTGTTTACTCGATTATGTATGAAATTGGTTGTAATATCTTTTGCAATGACCTCGTAATCGATTCCTGGTTGGAATAGTTAATAGTGCTTTTCGGGTTATAGGTGCACATATGTGACTATTAAAGGTCGTTGAACCGATAATTAGTACATGTGGGCCCCGTAATTTGGAAGGTTACATTACGTGATCGGCGAGGGGGCAAAGGAGGGTTTGGGGGCCTTCGCCCGCCAAAGGTGAAGCTCTTCTACTAGCTTGCCTCGCATGGCCGACCCCCGGACGGCCGAGTGGAGGTGGCGCCATGGACTTGGCCCTCCGCGGCTGTGCCATGTGCTCACAAGACAACGAGTCCATCGACCACTTGCTTGCCTCCCCGTGTCTTCACTCGTTAGGTCCGACACCCACGCACTCTAGATCGCGGCCTGGTTTGGCACACCTCTACCCGCCCCGGCTCCTCCCTCATTGATTGGTGGCTCGGGTACGGAAGCTCGTGACACGGAGCTCAGGAATCGGCGAACCTTCAGCAGCCCGAAGTCGAAAGCTTTCCTGAACTCCATACCTAGGGCTCCTATGCTTGGGTTTTTTTTTTTTTTTTTTTTTTGGGGTTGGGGTGTTGGGGGGTGAGTATACAAACGAATGGATAGGGGAGAAAGTGACGGATTGAATCTGTTCTAATACATTTTAGAATAAAACTTGAACCAAGGGTTGGACCTAAACTATTCCAATTCCTAATAAGCAAGATGGTTCTTTAGGCCAACCAAATAAGATGGTTGTGGTAGAATCTTTTGTAATACAAAACATACATGAAAGAACAAGCTCATGTTGAAAAAAAAAAAAAATTAGCAATCAAAACTTTTGGGGATGCTTAAAAAGTTAAAGTTAACTTCATATGTATATAGTTTCTTTCTTTTACACTTCGCTGAGTTAAATACACTAGCGGAAAATTTGTGGTCATGTGCCCCTTAGGTCCACAAAAACGCCCTGACATTTTTTTGAGAACTTGAGATGGTTAAAAATAGACAAAACCCTAAATGAAGAGAGTATTTGTTGCATATTAATTTATTTTTGAAATGGTTAATAAAACGATAATTTGGAGATTAATTAGTAGACATGCACCACCATATACATGTACCCCGCCCTAAAATTGTTTCTAGTAGTAGCTAGGTTGCAACTAGTTGTAGCAGCAGCTTCGCATGCTGAGAATATCGTCAGTTCTCTTACTTTCTTTAAGGAAAGGAGTTTAAAGCATAGTGTGGTGTCATGATAAAAAAGGGCAACCTGTTGATCATTGCACCTCCATGGAGAACAAGATTTGTACAAATGGCACTAGGAACATATTTAAATAAAAATGGGCAAAAAGGATGAAATTACAATCCATTAATAATTGTACACCTTTGAAGCTAGAAGAAAACAAGAAACGAGAAAAGAAGCAACAAGAGATCGAAACAACAACTACTTCAAATTGCATTAGAATTAATCTGCAACACTCATATATATATATATATATACAAAGAGTAGCATGCATGCACCGAGCAACTGCTGGTGGTGGATATTGCTTCATGGCCTCATCAGTTACCGCTGTTGGTGGCACCGCAGACTCTCCTGATCTCACCCTGATTGCCGGTGAGCACTTGGATGCCTCCCATCTTGACCATTGCCCCCGCGAACCGCGCCATCCATGCGATCGGGTTGGCAGCATTGTCCTGCAACAATCTTATCCATGTTATATGTTTTCACTTCGGACATTCGATCTTAACCTTTTTAGTAATCCATATTTTTAGAGCCTTCATGTTTAAAAAGTTTAACAATTCAGTTTTGTTTATGACTTAAGAATGAATGTCCAAAGTGGGGCCACTATATGACACAATACCAAATGATGAGATATAGATATTTAGGTGTAAATAGTTGGATATCTATGGATATGAATATAGATATACACATTCAAAGGTGTACATGTACATGTTTATAACATCTAAAATTGTGTATATGACATTATAATAATCTCCCCATTTTTCTAAACAAAATTAATCCAGGGGATTCTTTTGGGGGTAAAAGCATAGTGTCTTCATCGATGACCCAACAAATATAATTAAAGGTATAGTTTCTTTTACTATCATTGCTAGCTTCTTACACCCTGATCAAATTTTAATGCAATTAAGCATCCCAGAGCGAGCACCGCGTGCATGGTAGGATACATAGCCTGAATGCAAGTGCTTCATTTTTTTTTAAAAAAAAATATCCTGGCAACCTGGTTGTATTGTTAGTTTGACCAATGTTGATGATAACGTGCAGACATGGCGTACATCTTTTCTTTTTAAAATTTGGCATGCACGGCGTACCCTCCATTTTTTTTTTCCATTTGGTCAGCGCTTTGCGTTGGTATTTTGGCAACGTGGGCTGGTCATATCAAGAAGCTTATGCCAGTCCAGTTGATAGTTTCTTGTGGCGATGGAAGTTTACATTTACTGCTATTTATTTTAGGTGTCCAACATTATTTGTTCTGCTTGGCGAAACGCAGTCCCGTCGGCGAAGTCCCAGTTTCCTGTAGTGAATTATATTTATGTAACCACTATTGAGCACAGATTTTTTTTTTAAAAAAAAAATACCGCACAAACAAATGAAGGATCACACAATGTGCTCCTAGCTAGGTACCATACTTAAGCTTCTTCTCGGCCGCACTTCTTCAACAGCACGTCGCAGTCAATATTGTTAGTCTCGTGAACACAATCACCCCCTTTCCACTTTAGCAAAGTACGAGTACAATGTGGTTACAACCAAACCAAATGCGCTAACACACTCTAATTTAAACATCCGGCCTTTTATACCAAGGCTTACAAACACACTGATATTTAAACAGAAACAGCTAAACACGGAATACAAGAGAGATACAATGCAACTGCCTGCAGCGCGTTGCATCATGGGCGCGGTCACCAGGCTCCAGCGCAACGCAACTGCTCCTTCCCTTGAATTCAAATGGCTGCCGCTCTGCTGCTTGCATATCCACGTCACCATGCCACTCTAGCAGGCTTACACCAACAGTGAATCAATTCGAATACACGGGCTTGATCCAGCTCGTATGACGAAGCTTAGCGGCGCCGCCGTCGTGGTGGCATCCCTCTGCTGCTGCTTCGTGCTGCTCGCCGTCGTCCTCGCCGGGAAGCCAACAGTGGTGGCCGGTACCTTGTCCGCTTGCTATTCCACGACTGGTGGGTAAATGTACGTGTAGGTGATAGAGATAGATAAATAGATATAGATTGTAGATATAGATGTGGATTATAGATTATGATCATATACGTTTATATACACAGTTCAAAGTTCAAAGAGCCATATATACACCCTACCTCTACGTATATATGGGAATAATAACTAGAGGCCAGGACTAGGGAAATATTTGCATAATCTGTCATGCGCGTGTGAAAACTACTCCATCGTGATCCGTCGTGATTCGAGTCTCGATCTCCAACCCAAAACGTGCGTGCTACTCATCTTCCTCTGCTATCATGATCATAAGCTTCTCCGGCCGCGCATCAAGAGCACGTCGCAGCGAATTATATTAATTCGGACACAAGGGGTTCGGTCACGTACCTATGGCGAAGCATAGCGGCGCCGCCGTCTGCTTTGTGCTGCTCGTCGTCGTTCTCGCCGGGAAGGCAGCGGCAGCCGACGTCGACGGCGACTTCGAGAGGACCGTGTTCCAGCTAGTGAGCGCTGCCATCAGAGGCAACTCCACCGTCGCCGGCGATCCCCGCGTCGGCCCCGCCCTTATCCGCTTGTTATTTCACGACTGCTGGGTAAATGTACGTTACATAGGCGATCCTTCTATCCTACATATATCTATTCCAGAATTTGCAAATGTGCAGCCAAGAAATGCATGATAGATCGTCGTCTTCTTCTCGTTTAGGGCTGCGATGGATCCGTGCTCCTAGACGAGACTCCGCCCGATGGCACCGCCACCGAGAAGATGGCAGCCAAGAGCATCGGCCTGGGGGCTTTGACCTGATCGACAGGATCAAGGCAGAGCTCCACCGTGCGGCGGCGACGACGACGCCACCTCGTCGCGCCGACATCCCGGCCGCCCAGCGCGTGACGCGTACATCCTCAGCGGTGGGCGGATCAGGTACGCGGTCGCGCGGCGTGGGGACAGCGTGAGTGCGGCCGCCGCCCGGCGCTGGCGCTCCGCCCCACGTGCCGCCCGGTGGCTTCGCGAAGCTGGAGGCCAGCTTCGCCGCCGGGGCCGGCAAAGGTGACCTCGCGCCGCGCTCTCCGGCGCGACGCGGTCGGCGTCTCACACGGCGTTTCGCCGACCGCCCGATCCGTCTCGCCGCCCGCTGGACGGATCAACGGAACGCGTACCAGCTCGCCCTCGTCAGGCGGCGAAGAGCGCTGCTGATGCTGAATTCGACACTACCGGAAACGAGCTATCCCGTGAGGAAATCGTTTCCGGTGGAAAACGCTCACGGGATAGAGGGCTCTACCCGTGAGCATACAAGAGCGATCACGGGGCAGCTCCACGGGATATCGTCAAAGGATATCCCGTGAGCATATATCACAGCTCACGGGATATCGACCACGGATATCCCGTGAGCCATATGCACAGCTCACGGGATATCAACCAAAGATATCCCGTGAGCAGCGTATGGGCTCACGGGATATCGGTGGTGGGACCCCGCCACCCGTGGCGTGGCGGGGACACCTGGCCGTAACGGGGCACGCCTATCCCGTGAGCTACCCCGTTGGGGCTCACGGGATAGAGGGGTCCAGAACGGGTTTGCCTCCGTCCCGTTGACGTCGCGGAGGCCCCCGTTAAGTCTTGCCCGTGGCGTTATGCGCTCACGGGATAGGATATCCCGTGACTATAGGCGCGCTCACGGGATATCCCGCTATCCCGATGATTTCTATCCCGTGCGAGGATATCGCGTGAGCAACTCACGGGATAGCCGTTCCGTGGGTGTAAGGGCTCATCCCGTGAGCAATGGCTCACGGGATATCTCTCGATTCCGGTAGTGCGACGGCGCAGCGATGGAGAGCATGTGCATGAGCAACAACGTCCGCGACACGGAGCCGGCGTTCGGCGGCGTCGAGCTACAGCGGCGTCGGGGTGGACACGGCGGCGATCAACACCTTGGACAACAGCTACTACACGGCCAACCTGCAGAACATGGTGCTGCTCAAGTCCGACTGGGAGCTCACCCAGGACGACGACACCCTGGCTCGTCTCGTGCAGTACAGGGACGACGCCGACAGGTGGAGAGTGGACTTCGGCGACGCCATGGAAAGGCTCAGCGACCTGCGGCCACCCATGGGGGCGAGCCTCGAGATCAGGGAAGAACTGCAGGCTCACCAACCTGAGTCCTGGACGAGCAGTCGTGCACGAGCTTAAACGTTTCTTGCAAACACGTTACAACAAGATATCTTGTTTGTTAAACTTTTTCAATGCAGCGTTTGTGTGATAAATCTGGATCTTGGGAGACATTGTATATCTACACTTCTATGTTCTTCATGCATGATCATTTTTATGTGAAATTACAAATAATTAACGAGACTAGTATGGTGTCTAGGACAACAATGCGAAGAGTGGCACAAATCACAAACTTTAGAACAAACTGGGTCACATGGATTGCCAAAACCGAGGTATCTAGAAATTCAGTTCAGTTACTAGGATTACTGGAACAAATGAGATTTTATTTTTGCAGCCAGTTCATGAGTTTGCGCGCACACACACACACCAATGGCATGGAGGACCCTTTAGGGGCGACAATTTTAGTTACTGAAACTACAACAACAAATGATTTTATTTTGGTAGCAGCTTCATCACACACGCATGCATGCACACGCGCGCACACACAGCACACACACTTTATCATAACTAGGGGATTTCCTGCGCGTTGCCGCAGGTAGGAAGGGGGTATTTTTAAAGAATTCTATTATAATTACAAAGAAATAAGATTACAATTAGCTGTTGAGTAGAATTACTTTGTGTTACAAACAAAGCAATATTGCACATCAAGCAGCCAACTAAGCCGCAGACAACACTAAATCGGATTTTCCATCAACTCACTGCAATATTTACACATATGGCCATCGCACGTCGTAATTCACTCACAGAAAACCAATCTCGAACTGCTAAACGCGTGGGACAATTCATCACAAAACTCAACGCCAATCTCGCACCGAAGCGCCTAAATAATGAAGCGCGATCCAGACGCCACCAGCAGCGATGCTAATGCATCCTGAATTAAAGGATCCAAAACTATGCATACAGAATTTTACATAGACTACTTGATATAAAATATGCAGTTTCTGAATCAACCTAGGTTTCAATTGAATTACAATATATAGAAAAATACCTTTGTCTTTGTATTGACTTCCCTACTGCGCATCAACCTCTCCACTTCAGGTGAAAGATCCCGCGCCATTTCAGCAGAGCAGATGTTCCCAAGAGCACACAGTGCAAGGCCCACGATGAACTGGTTTGTGTGGTTGAGATCTCTGCCCCAAATTAAACACTATCATTATTCAGAATTCAACACAGCATTTGAGCAAACAACACTACCCAGGGTGATACCCAGGTTGATATTGCAGAGACAGCATGGGCGGCCTACTGTTTGAGGAAGTTGGTGACGAGCATGAGCACCTCTTGGCGCTCGTCGAGGAGCAGCCTGAGGCCGAGGTAGCCTACCCGCTTCTCTGGGTACCCAGCGGCCGCGATGAGCTTGAGGCACTCCATCTGGGCGAAATGGGTGGGGTAGCCAAGCATGTGGATGAACATGAGCTTGGCCATGTTCCTGCGCCGGAGCTCGGGTTCATTCTCGCTGATGGCCGTGCGTATCGCCGCGCATTCCCGCCGCACGAGCGCTCGCTCCTCCGCCGCCGTCTTGCTCACGCGTATCGCGCGTATCATCTCCCTGCGGGAAGCTCACTAAGCACAGTTACAGCAATGGAATGCGCAAGTGGCGAGCATGACGGATCCAACGCTGAGGCTTGGGGAATTTGGGAATGGGAAGGGGGGGGCAGTGGCGGGGCCTCACCGGATGCTCGTCCCGGAGGAGAAGGGCCTCAAGGCGATGTCCGAGGCGTAGTCCTCAACGATCTTCCCGACCGTGTCCATGTTGAGATCTCGGGGAGGGCACGCCGCCGCGAGGGGAGAGCTCGCGGGATCCGCTAGCACGCAACGGCGCCCGGGCACACACCAGATCGAGGGGCGGCAGATCGAGGGTCCTCCTCCTGCGAGGACTCCGGCCTCGCCCGCGCCGCGTCGGCCTTCGCATCGGCGGCCATGTGGGAAGGAGGGAGGGGGAAGGGGGAGAGGGACGTGGAGGGGGCGAGAAGCTTCGAAAGGGAAAGGGGAGCGGAGCGCGTCGAAAGAGACTCCACCGAGCTGGAGGAAACGGCTGGAGATGGTACATGTACGTTTCGGGCTATACGGAGGAGGGAGGAGGGTGGCCGGCGATCTTTGGTGGACGGGGAGGAGGATGGTCGCGGGCGGACAGCCTTCCACAGATGGAACAGGAGCGGAAACTGAAACTGAAAGAACGCTGAATGCTATACTTCAGTTATCAGTGACGGGAACCAATCAGACCGATCGAAGGGTCGGTAACTCCAAAATAAACCCACAATGGGGGATACTCTTTATAAGTGTAGTAGATCTCAGGATCATAGGGTGATTTAAATTAAAGAAATCTCAAAACGATGATGTGTCTTTTTTGTAACATTTGTTGGGATAAAGGTGCAAGAACAAAGCAAAATTAATCCCTCAACTTGTGACGAATCGTGAGGAGAACATCTACCACCAAATTGGCAATATTGACACAATGATTTACGTGGAAAAACTACTTAATGTGAGGAGTAAAAACCACGTAACCAACCGGCCCACTCCAAGCCAAGCTTCCACTATAATCATTGTACAATGGGTACAAGGACCATTTAGATGATTACACCAGCAACAACACATTAAATAAGTTACAACCTGGCAACAACCACAACCTTCTATCAAGAGAAATAAGTGCAGCCGAACAGAGAAGTCACATTTGCTAGTTTTGCTAATAATGAAGAACAAAATGTATCTCACATTTGCTAGTTCAGCACAATCCACCTCGGTAATCAGTTCATATCTAACAAATTACAGCTCCACTGTGCACAAATTTTGGTAGGCAAATAGATCCACGAGTCCCCTAACCACTGACCAAATTTTAGCTCAATAAGACACCATCTGATTCCTCAATCAATTCGTCTCCTAAAACTGCTTTGTTCTAAAACTATAGTGACGCGAACTAACAAAACCCCTCTCAAATCTATTGCTCTACTCAACCAATCCTCAAACAAACTGAACAGATTGAAGTAATCTAAGTGAGGAACGAGCTCACCAAGTTTGGTGTCAATCCAACCACGTTTGAGCCTCCAATCACCCAGCTTGAAGACGAGAACGAAATCTGGACAGATTTCTCTTCTCCTGCTTCTTTCTCTCTTCTCTCAAGATGTGGTGTTCTTGTGTTGTGCTCTCTCTCTCTCTCTCTCACACACACACACACACAGAGCAGCAACAACTCTCTCTCTAATGTGCTTCAGCTGATAGAGGCTAGGGTTTGCGAAATCAACGGTACACAAACAATGGGCTTGTGGGCTGGTTTTATTGCTTTGCTAGGCTCCAAAGTCATCCTCCATGTGGAGGGATAGCCCAACAACATTAACATGATTTTTTTCAAACGAATAAGATAGTCCTTCTCACCAATTTGGCTCACACATTGTGGAATGGAACATCGATATGTGGTGTCCTATTTGTAACAAATCATCACATTTGTTCATTGCTAGATATAGTGTGAACCACAAACATTGTGTACATGTGAATTGTTAGCCTTTTTTTTATTTTCTATTAATTAGCATGACATTAGGACTCAGTAGAGGATCCAATAATAATTTGCAAATATATTGTCATTTTAACATTTGCTAGTTTAGCTAATAATGATTAACAAAAATTGAATTGGAAAGTTGGAAATAGGATCATAACACATACATGATACATGAAAGCTAATAGTAGCACCTTCAATTCGACTCGTTCTACTTCTCGATTTGCAGTTCACTCCAATTCTCTTCCGAATTGATATCCTACTAGCCCCATTAACAACTTTAATGCTTTTTCCTCTAATAGCAAATCAGAGTGATTATTTGGAAATAAAAAAATAGAGGATAAGAAGGAAGCAAATAATATAATATCTTACACCTTTACAGATCTTGATGATGGCCCAGGGAGTGCAGCCGTTCTCTGTGGTTGCAGGCCTTACATACTGGGCCGGTGTTTTCCTTCCTCTCAGGCAAGACATGGGCCACAGGAAGCCCCACCAGAAAAGCACAGTCTCACATGGACGTGCAAGTGCTGCGACTGGGGCCGGGCTCGCCGCTGCTTATGTTTACTGGCCTTGTCGACCGAACTGGCCAGGCACTCCCTCTTCCCTTTATAATGCTCCCTCCAGTGTAATTTATTTATAAATAATACTTCTAGTCTAATTTATTTAAGTTACACTTTAATCATCTATTTATTTAGTATAAATTTTTATAATCATTTTAAAATTATTTTATTATATATTTGATTACAGTCTTGACATTATCAAGTTTTATTATAATAATAAAAAGAGTAAAATTCACTGTAAGTCCTTGAACTTGTCCCGCCATCTCATTCAGGTCCATGTACTTAGTAGACCGGGTAAATAGGTCATAGTAAATTATAGAATATAATAATCCAATTTTTTGACTTCACATGAGTAGATTTATAAGTAAATATTTGATAAATATGCCTATATGTTGCAAACAGATCCTAAACTACTATCAAAATGATTTTCGGGGAGGAAATCTTTTTTCTTAGAGGCAGGTCAATATACAACCCGAGCTGTCTCAAGTCAAGACCACCGCTGTCCTAGATGCTTCTTAGAATTTCCGTATTTTTTTAGATCAAGACGACTGTAAAAAAACTTCGGGGACGGGTGGGGAAAGAGCCCCCACCGGCATTGTTCTTAAGAAGAAACCCGGTTTCCCGGCGAAAAATCCCCGAACCTCGACCCCCGCCCGACACTAGGAGCTTCTAGCCCATGGGAACTACGATCCTCAATCCATTGCGGAGAAGACCGTGCCGGAATTACACCGAACCCTTGAGCGGTATACCAACCGAGCTCGGGCGGACACCGTGTAACCCTAGGGCGGTATACCAACCGAGCCCACAACTCGATCCAACGGGGCCTAGGCCGGCTCTTAACTAGTGCTTTGGCACACGAGACCGACGAGGAAATTTTTTTAACCACGGCTGAAATTCGCCCACGGGGATTCAAACTCGGGGCGTGGAGTGCCGCTCGAAAATCCTAACCACTAGACTGTCCTAGCTGCTTCTAAGAATTCCCCTATTTTAGAGGTGGCTCTAGTTCCAACTGCCTCCCATGCCCCTACTTTTAGAGCTGGTGTCTTCTATTGCAATATGTCTGTAAATTCAGCTTTGTACCAAGAGTTTGGGTCATGGATGAGACTGTAAACTAAGCAAGCAAGACTCTTATCCCAAATTCATCACATACTGCTCCTCTGCAAACGTCCTGCAAAGGGGTCAGAGCTCGGGACGCCTCGTTTGGAGATGGTCGGCCAACGGGGCGTACTCAAGCTCTTCTACCTACCGGCTGTTCTTATTTGGCGGGACCGTGTCAGCGGGGGCAAAGGAGGTTTGGCAAGCCCGCCCGCCAAAGGTGAAGCTCTTCTGGCTTGCCTTGCATGGCCGACCCTGGGCCGGCTGAGTGGAGGTGGCGTCATGGACATCGGTCCTCCGCGGACTGCGCCATGTGCTCACAAGATGGCGAGTCCATCGACCACTTGCTTGCCTCCCGTGTGTCTTCACTCGTTAGGTCGACACCTACGTACTCCTAGATCGTGTCGGTTTGGCACACCTCTACCCGTCCCGGCTGCTCCCTCGTTGATTGGTGGCTCGGGGTACGGAAGCTCGTGTTTCTGGGAGCTCGGGAAGGCTTTCGACTTGGCTGTGCTTCTCGTCTCTGGGAGGTTTAGAAGGAGCGGAATCGGCGAACCTTCAAGACCGAAGTCGAAAGCTTTCCTGAACTCCATACCTAGGGCTCCTATGCTTGGGGTTTGGCGGGGTGGGGGGGGGGGGTGAGTATACAAACGAATGGATAGGGGAGAAAGTGACGGATTGAATCTGTTCTAATACATTTTAGAATAAAACTTGAACCGCAGTTGGACCTGAACTATTCCGATTCCTAATAAGCAAGATGGTTCTTTAAGCCAACCAAATAAGATGGATGTGGTAGAATCTTTTGTAAAACAAAACATACATGAAAAAACAAGCTCATGTTGAAAAAAAACTAGCAATCGAAACTTTTTGGGGATGCTTAATCTTTTCTTTATACTACCTAAAAAGAATGAAAGTAAGATCATTTTTTTGGTGTGGTAAAAAAACACTAAGACCATTCGGTCCGCCCGTGCGACCAAAGATCGCCGATCCCCTTCCCCCGTCGCTCCGCTTCCCCCGTGCGATCGGTCTCCTCGATGGAAGGCTCCGAAAAAAATGCCCCAAACCCACAAATCACGGCAACAGTTTAAGGAAAAAAGTCACGGTAACCCCCTCATCCCTCCCCTCCTCCCGTGCAATAAAAAAAGGAAATCCCCCATCCACAAATCACGGCAACAGTTTCAAGAAAAAATCACGGCAACCCTCTCATCCATCCATCCTCTCCTCCCATGCAATAAAAAAGGAAGACCCCGCTCCTCCATCCCATCCCGCTGGCCTCCATCGCGCTCGTCTCCAAGGACGCCGCCGACCTCCATAGCCTCCACCGCGCGCGCCGGCGGATCCACGTGCTCACCTCCACAGCCCCCATCACTTGTAGCGGCAGGCGTCAGGTCACCTTGAAGCGGGACGACAACCTGGATCGAGCGAACCGAAGCCATCATTTAATCACCGCGTCCCCGGCACCAGGTATGTCCAATGATCCACCGATGGGTAAATTTGTTGGCGGCGCTTGTCTGCGTTAGTTTCTTGGGATCGGCGGGAACCAATCCAACGACGGCCACCGCCGGACATGACACAGCCGCCCTGGCCGAGACCCCTGGCTGGCCAGCAACCAACTCCGACCAGCTACAACTAGCCAGTGGCCGACCAAAACCCTATGTGATGAGCTGATGTGAGACTGTTTTGGCCTTTGGGAAATCTGATGAGCCTGGATCTCCCACCTTTTCCACCTGTGCAGTGATGGAAAAAAATTTAGGCGCAACATGGGAAATTGAGTTTTGATCTTCCTGACACCAATTGTTATCGTATTCACTTCTTAGGTGAGCATGTCTAATTGTGTAGTGTATTTCAGTTTAAGTTCTTGTGATCCTATATGGAAGAGGTGTAAGAACACATTCAGTAAATATCCATGAAGAAAAACAAAGCTTCAACTAAGAGATTTATGAATTTTAAGTGAAATTGCATTTATGTGAACAATTTTAGATGTGTTTTTTTTAATATATGTGTTCCTGTGTTGATGAGCTACAATTTAGAACGAAAAAAGAGGGGAAATTTTAGATGTCAATCATTCCTGATAACTTGGCATTATGGTGCCATGTGTGTGTACCAGACTGCTGCTGTTTACAGCTATCTTGAACGTGCAAAAGGTCCTGAGTAGTCCTACCTAATTCCATTCAATCCAGAAAAGGCTTCTTTTATTAGAGATTGAACCTTGAATCTTTTTAATTTATCATCTCACCTAAAGATTGGAACCCACATATCATTTATATAAATTAGGGTATGATTGCATTTGTAAACTCTGAACAAACATAGTAATGCGACTGCATTTTTATGGCTGCATTTATAAACATATTTCCTTCATGTGTGTGTGTTTTTTTACTATGTATAATTGGACATCCTCCTCCTATATGCTAATAAACTTTTGCATCACAGTTCTTATTTTAAAGTCAAGTGAGAAGTTATATGATAAGATAGACCAGTTTGGGTGGATGCATACCTATTGAGATGGCTAAGACCGTTAGCAGTTTAGCACTCAGCAGGCCTTGACCAACAAACTGAAAGAGAAGCAGCCTTTTTAATTCATTAATTTACTACACAAGAAAATGCCACAGTAATAACAGGAACATGGAATATAATTATCTTATCAGTTGCATGAAAAATAGTAAGGATGAAACTGTGGTATAAATTGTCATGGATAATCGATATATGTGTATATGCTATTCTACTATTCTCAAGAAAAAATAAAAGTTTGATAGAACTATATCAGAAGAGCTATTTGGATCTTCAAAATATTCCAACAAACTCAGTATTTACCTTTTTTCTCTAAGGCATTCCCTAGAAATGTAAAAATCTTAGCTGGATTGTAGAGCATTATTATGGGTTTGACAGAAGAGTGTGTCGCCAAAACATCAATATTCTCATGGATGTGTGCAAGTTGTGTGCAAGTTTCTGTGCACCTGCCCACATACCAAAACTACTGAAGTACAACTGAAAATAGATGCTAGGCCACAGTTATTTTTCTTTGATTCCTGAGCCAGTATATTTTTTTGAGTTATGTATGGGGTCAGAGCAGCAGGTTATCATGTGCCTTTGGCCTTTGTTGCTAAATTAAAATGGATGATCGAGGCATCTCTTGGGAGGTCTCTGGGAATTGTAACATAGAAACAACACAATAGTTATGCAATGTCTGTTATGTGGTATATATCAACCGGAAAGAAATTGAAAAAGCCATAAATTTAATATGTTACTCAATTTGGCCTTGGAGCCCTATACTTGCGACAACTGTGGTATTTTTTTTGATTTTCACATATGTAGCCAAATTAAAAGCCTATTATGTTTGACTGACATAGTAAATGTCCTTGGACTAAACCTGCATGCAGTGAAAATAGACATTTGGAACTGACATAATAAATCTCACTGAGATTGTGTTCTTTTGATGTTGTTTGCATGAAAGAAAGGGAGTACCTGACAAATGGAGAGGTCACTGAATCGCGCCAGCAGGCAGCAATGAAAACTCTGTCTTCGGACTGGATAGGAAGAAGGTCACTGAATCGCTTTTTGTGAGAGATGCCTTGCAAGAGGTAAAGAAACACATAAGAGTCTATTTGTTTACTTGTATATTCTTGATAATGGTAAGTAATTAAGCAGCAAAAGTGGACTAGGAACTCCAAATCTCCAACACAGCTAAGCTATATATAACGAAAATGATGATCTATTAGCACCATCATAACAGAATCAATGACATGATGCGACTATGGATCAAGCTTCACAATAAAACATTTGATCAACTTAAATGGATGAGATTAAACAGATTTTTCGTGAATTAATTGCAGTATCCCCAAGGCTGGACAAGACCAACTCCCCACCCGCCACAACCCAAACATCTCTGCATTTAGGAGTTCCCAATATCTGCAGTTTGAGCGACTGACTCAACTACAGTCAGTGTTGGTGGAACCTGGAGGTTCCCACTGTGTGGCCTGTGTCTCCAGTATTATAGTAGTGTTATGGCCTAAAATAAGGCACATGACACGTTAGACTGGGGGTAGTAATACCAGTATATCACACATGCACGCTATCGCATGCATCCTATGATTGGACAAAGGTAGTAGTTATTATCCCCTTATACTATATAACCACAGTGAAAACAAATAGAAAACTGTTCTCAATTGACGGTACCCCTTGTACTGGCTATTGGCTAAACATTTCAACTGACAACCATGTGACAAAGCAGAAAATAACCAAAAAAAGAATGTACTTGAGCACAAACTCACCCAACCAGGAGGCAACTCTTGCGCATATTTATTCTGGCTTTCTTGTGAATCCACCTGTAGGTCAGTGGACAAAATGAATGACATTAATTAATACAAAAAATGTGCTAGGTAGATTATCAATTGCTCAAGTCTCTCATATGTGCAAGCTAATGATCAAAGTTCAAGAAGGCATCTTTTCTAATATTTTTCAGCATCAACAAATATAGGAGGACTGTATCATCAAACTTCCCACTGTTCTTTTGGATTTATGTAGGTAAATGCACTTTTAATCAAACATACAGTTCATGAATTCATATGCTAGATAATATCCTTTCCGTGCCCATGTGTCATTTTTTTTTTTTTTTTTGAACCAAAGGACAGAAGTTTGTAAAGAACAGAACCAGGAACAAATGAAGAAGACTACACCAGCGTACTAAGACCAATGACCTAATAATACCCTACTGCTGAATAACAAAATTTTGCTGGCACTACATCAAGGTTCTCCCAACTATCAGTACTTAGTTTCCACCTTTCCACTTTAGTTCCCAATGAAATTAGCAACTTACAGTCTGTGTACTTGTGTTGTTTTTATTTGCTGTCTCATCTTTGAGAGTTCCCATTGCCCTTAACCTCTGCTTCAAGAAATCAGGGAGATCGTTTGCACATTTTGCTTTATTATAGTTTAATCTCTAGGTTTATCTGAAGAAAAAAGGACAGTAGTTAGCCCTTATTTATAATAATGGAACAACAAGTAATTTATAGATGTGACATACTCATTTGAGCACTTGGCAAGTTTGCAACATAATAAGCACCACCTCCTGGTACACCATAGCCATTGCCAATTTCAGTGGCCTGTAAGCATGTTCAATCATCAGGTTTGGGAAAGAGATACCCCATTATGTACTTAAAGAAAACTAGCAAGGGGATCGCAACTTCATAGCAACGGACTGTGTAACAGAAAAATATATTAAATGATAACTACAATGACTACATTTAGCAGAAATATATACAAGTCGTGAGACCCAATTACTGATCTCCATGACTAATGCACTGAAATACAATGAACAAAAATAGAACTTAGATCCATTTCATCATTTTAGAGAGGATAATTTGTATTGCCAGATAGTCTATATGTGCCTTTTTTTTTTTTTTCTGAAGTCTGGGAAGAGAAGGGATTGGCACGTCTGGTGGTGCTCCTCGCAGGCCCCGTCCTCCCAGACCACGGTGATGGCGGATCGATGGAGGGTTTGGGTGCTCGGTTTAGCGAAGCAGGAAGGGAAGAAGAGAAGGGATTGGCACACCTGCTGTGCTCGGTCTCCAAGGGGCAGGCCGCGTCGGGAGCCTCCGCATCGGACTGAGGTCGCGCCGGGGATGGGGAGCAGGGCGGCCGCGCGAGGAGGAGCCGCCCGGCGGGGAGGGGCGCCCGCGCGAGGAGCCGCCCAGCGGGGAGGGGGCGCCCGCACGAGGTGCCGCCCGGCCGCCGTGCCCTGCCGCCCTGGGCGCCTTCGGCAGCGTCGGCGCTTCCCCACGGCGGTATACAGAGGGAGTGGGGCTGGCAGGAGGCGGGTCTTGTGGACCAGAGAGCATGGGGGCAGCCCCTGGCCGGCAGCAGCCGCGCACAACCTGGCTCCGGCGGCGTCGGTGCCCTCTTCCGTGGAGACGAGGTGGTGAGGCGCTCAGTCTTGGGAGCAGTCGACTTACAGGCAGAAATAGGACTGTTTTTTTTTTTAGAATAGAGTTCTGTCTTTTCGCGTAGGACAAGGAGTGGACAAACTGATCCAGAACACTAGGACAAGGAGATGGGAAGAAAAGAGTTTTTCTTTTGTTTCGTTTTTTATACACACGTATATATATTATTTATGTATAAAGCTCTATATATGTTTAGCAACATTTATAGGGAGGGAAAGGAAGTATTATTTTTCGTTTATATTATATAGTATAAAATTATATATAGTATGTTTAGCAACACTTAAATTTATTGATCGCAAAAAAAACATTTAAATTTATTTACGTGTAGATAAAAATACATCGTAATTTAGGTTTGACTAAATAAGCTAAATAATTATTCCTATTTATGTTTGGTTATTCGATTCTACATAACAAAGCTAATGATTTAGCGCTTAAGAAAACTAAATGGAACAAATATAATAGAATTTTTATATAGCTATATATCATTTCAATTTTGAATCAACGACATCTTTTATAAGTATGTTGGTACCTTAATCATTTCAAAAAATAGAGCTCTTTTACAATACTTGGAATTTCCTCTCATTTCCTCCCATTTCCTCACTGCTTTTTAATTATTTTGTAAACAGGGTACATTGGTCATTTTGATCTTGCAGCCCTGACCCGCGAGGCGCGACCCCCGACCCCCCGCACGGGCCGCACATGTAGCAGCGGTTGCTCCGTTTCGGATTCCCTCCATCCAGCCCTCACAAGGAGATCTCGCAAGGGAGCTCTTGCAAGGAGCCGCCGCCGCCCCTGATCCCGCCAAGCCGCCGGAGAACCGCCGCCATCGCTCCCCCCACACGACCCCCGACCGCCGCCCCCGTCCGGAGGCAGCGCCGTCCAGCCCGCCCCCGCCCTCGCCGGCGCCCGGAATGCGTCAGTGCCGCCCGGCTGGGACCCCAGGGAGGTCGCGATCCGGTGGAGTGGAGGACGTGGTCGCGTTCCGCCGGCGCTGGACCGTGGCAAGCAGCCCTGCGGAGGGTCCTGCTGAAGACCGGCGTAGGTGTTTCAAATTCATCAAAATCATCTGATGCCTCAAAAAGTTTTCCTCACTGTCATTTTCCTTCAGTTGGGTGCCACCTGAACTTGTATTGATGCTTTTGATTGATAGGTTCAATATGGTTTATTTATGTGCTCTAAGAACCGTGGATCCTGTATTGCATGGTTGTTACACTTGAATCTGAAAGTTCTCAAGTCTACTGGAATAGTGATTTATTTGTTCTACTGAAGTTCATGTATAATATACTGACAGATGGTTCATGGATTGCTTGCGGTTAGAAATCACAAATGTTACACAGGTGGTTATGATTAAGTCTGTAGCTGCTGATATTAGGATTGTGAGTACCCAAATCCCTAGAGAAAGGAATTAGCAGGGGATATATCTGCAACAGCCCACGCAGATTGTTCTATAATTCCCATATGTGTTTCTTTTGCCATATGAGTTACTTAGAAGTACACTGCAGTCCACTGCAATTCTATAATAGTGTCACTATAGTAGCATATATCTATTCTTGTTGATTGTAAGATGTGTCTGATCTCTGAATGAGCTTGTCCAGAGTAAAATGCTGTTACAGCATATATCTATTCTTGTTGATCTCTGAATGACCTTGTCCAGAGCAAAAATTTGGTTGCTGCATTTTACTGTAACTAGTTGATGGCTGTAGTCCCTTTGCTTGTACTGTTGCTGTGTCTTGCTTAACTGCAAAATGTAGTTGACTGAACAATACAGAAGCGCCATCTACTTCCTTCTTGCTGAATTAATCCTAGAATATTTCGTAGCTATTGGATTTTGCACAAGTCGATGCAGTCGACGTAGGTTGTTGGGTCAGCCTGCTCCTGCAGGGTGAGCATCGTCCTTGCGCAGCTCCGACGGCCCGTGATTCACCATTGGTAGTGCTTGTTGTTCTCTTTTAGCTGCTGATCAGATAAAGAAACAGTCCAGAAACTTCAATTTCTCCAAGTATTGATTTTAGCCATCAAATTCAGACTAGAAAGCATTAGCAAATGTGTGCAGTAGCCTTTCTGAATGCAATAACCTTTCTGAATTCGACTTGTAGTATTTCAGTAGTGATGCTATCTCCTACTCCGCTTAGGTTCTGTTGGTGCTGATGCTTAAGTACATCATTGTTTGTGTAATCACTAACTTGAGAACAGCACCAGATGATATTCACTCTATTCTACCATTCAGTTACCTTACTGGTGCTTCCTTGCTAGTTGCTACACAGCACCAGTATCCAGTCATAGCTACTAGTAATCTAGTTAAGGAAGGCACAAACCCAAGGCCGACAATCTTTAGTTGAGTTTTTTATATACTGGTTGCTTCCCTGATACAGATTCTGGTGGTTGTTCTTTGTACTCTGTATCTGATATAGCTCAAGAGTTCAGTAAATGGTTTGTCAGGCTTCTTCTACAGTTCTTTGTACTCTGTATCTTCCAAGTTGGTGGCTTAATCATCTAAACATATATATGTACTTGTGGATGCACGTGATCTTATATAATCTATTATTTACTTGTGGATGTTGCACAGTGCATAGCCGCTTGGGAGCTTGGATGCTGAGCACTATCTGCAGGAGTTCGGTGTAAAGGAGGAAGTCTGATTGACTAGTTCAGGATGCCTGAATAATCACGCTGCGTAATTGCACTTTTTTCTTGTGATTATGGTCGTCTAATCTTATAGTTAACTGGAAACTGATTTTGTGTTTACCGGCTAGCAAAGTAACCATTTTCAGTCTTCCTAGGTTCAAACACATGATCATTTGCAATTTCAGCTAACATACTCTCTCCGTTGTGATTCAGAAGGCTTTTGGAATTTTTGGTTTACTCAAACGCATGGAATTTGAAGCGTTTGCATGCACACATTGAAACGCTATTTGTATTTCTGTACGTGCGTGCGCTATACGTGCTCCGGCGACTCTAATCAAACTGAAGCCAACGAACGCACGAACGCACGGACGATAAGTACGAAAAAATTCCGCGGCCAACGCACCCAGTGAAAAATGACACAAAAATCCCTTTTCCAAAATCACCATAAGGTGAGGAATTGAACCAAGAACTGTAGGATCGATGGAAGCCTAGAGGGGGGGTGAATAGGCTTAACCCCAAAAATGACCTGTTAAAACTTCGTAGACTGTCAAGACACAAGAGGCGCGGCCTTTGCCGCGTCAAGTCGCGGCACCGCCGCGCGTGAACCGACCAACGAGACAGAGACAGAGACAGAGAGACACTTCTCTCGGCGTTGGCGGTAGCGCGGCCTTTGCCCAAGCGTGATCGAGCGGCACTGCGGCGTATCACCTGAACCGAGCACTCCCAAAAGCTAGTCCACGAGCTGGAGTTTGGTGCTCAAAGGTTCCCACTTGTTCCCGCACACAAATATACCACGTAGAAAACCTTCCAAGGCTGGCGAAACCCGGCAACCAAGTAGATCGGGTCGAAGCCCTTTCTCACAAGACAAATATGCAATAAAGTAAAGGGAGAACAAGTGAGACAAGGATTTGACCCGTGGTTCACCGCGCCCACACAGGCCGGGCTACGTCCACGTTGTTGAGGTTGCCACACAAGGCTTAGCTTGCCCACCGGCTTGCTTTTTCCCTCCTTCACAAGTCTAGGGAGTTAACCCTAGAGATGTGGGGTAATGTATTGTTGTAGAGTGAGGTTACAAACCTCCCAAGGCTGCCACACGAAGGGGGCAAGCTCAAGGGCGACGCCTAGCCGTCTAGGAGCAAGCTCCAAGAGTAAAGAACCCTAGGGTTCCGCCAAACGTGAACCAAATGCTCTTTTGAGTGGGGGAAGTAGTAGATCCGGTCTCCAATCGAAGTTTGCTTTGTTTCCCTCAAGAATGATGGTGGGAAGTGAGAGATTGAGTGGGGGAGCTTGAAGAACTTCAATGGAGGTGAGAGAGAGAGCAAGAGGTGAGTTCCTGGCTTTTTTTCGAGGTAGAAGATGAAGTGAACGACAGTAACCGTTGTGGGAGGGTAGAATGGGTATTTATACCCCACGGACCCAACGGTAGGATTTAAGTGTGGCATCGCCAAGATCGACACGCTGCTCTTGCCGCGTAGGGCGCCATGCCGCACCATTGCGGCGGCGCCGCGCCACCGACAAACAAAAGGGTGGAACAAGGTGTTTTTTGGCTTTGGCTGGTCGGGCTTGGAGTTGTGTGTGGTGTCCGGATTTGTTGTTTAGAGCACTTGGTCCCACAGATACCCGAGAATCCTATGATCCCTCTTAATAGTACGGCATTTCCTAAACTCAAGATTCAAAATATAAAATAATTTAAATGCCTTGATCAGGAAACACCATCATCTAGCTTATTTGGTACCTTTGGACCTGTTCACCAACTCCATATTTTAATCCCTGCATGTCATCTTCGTAAATCTCATTAGTCTCCTAATTCGGTGGTCATCAACGCCAAAAAGCACTTAGAGCTTGATTGCACTTACAATCTCCCCCTTTTTGGTGATTGATGACAACCAAATTAGAGCTTACATAAGATGTAAAGTCAAACTTAGATTACGAAGACCAAGGATGTAGGAACCTCCCCCTAAATATGTGAGTGAGTTTTGAATTCTCAATATTGACATAAAAGGTCAATTTCACATATTTAGGTGTAGTGAGGCCTCCCCCTAAATGTGTGAGTGAGATTTGAATTCTCATTTTGACATAAAAGTCCGTCACACATTTAGAAAGTGTGCAAGGCCTCCCCTACATCCATGGTTCTTGTGGGGTGCTCAACGAGTGTCATAAAATATATCCGTGATGCATATGACAACGGTGAATTGATCGAGCACAAAGGAGTGTGCATGCATGCGCGATGATGCGCTGCGACCTTTGCGCGCCGAGTGTGCGGCACTTGCCAGCGCCTATCAGCACAAGCATGCGATGCGAGCATCAACCACGGCATATATGACATGATATGAAAACTAATCAAGCAGCTGATTATATAACACAGAGTTTAAGCAATCAAACGACCAAATCTGAGAAGTAACAAGTCATAGGTGGCATTATTACATAAAATAGAGTTTCTCTCAAACTCTCACCTAACAAACTACTCTCAAAGGATCTAAACTCTGAAGGATCAGCTGCTGCAACATCCTCGAAACAGCTCCAGGGCGTCGAAAAAGTTTGACCCCCCTCCTTTCTTCTAATTTTCTCCCCCTTTGGCGTCAAGCACCAAAAAGATCATAGAAAAGAGAAGAAGAGAGAGCGGAGTCACTCCTCACTTTGGTGTCCTCACATTTGGAAAGCCGTGTCCTCGTCCTCCTCCTCGAGATAGCTGCGGCTGGTGCGTGCGGAGCGACGCAGTGGAGCGTCGAGCATTTCTGCCGAGAAAAACTCCCAAGAAGGTCGACAAGTCCCGATCCCGAGCTCTTGGTGGTGAAAGCTCTGGAAGATCATACTGAGGTGGTCTAGGGATAGAAGGAGGAACTGGGAGTCCTTGCTTCTCCCTGACACTCTTGAAGGCCTGTCTCACCTCCCTGCGCAACTCGTAGGTCTGCTGAGATGCGTATGTGCAGTGCCCAAATATAGCCTTGATCCACTTCTTCACCTTGGATCGAGACTTCTTTGTGTCTCCCTGGGCCTAGAGCTAGAGGGCTCCTCCAAGTCCTCTCTGCCAGCTGAGGTGCCTCCTGCTGAGGGTCTTGCCCGCCACTAGTCTTCCCACCATCCAAGCCATGGGTCTTCTCTATGTTGTAGGCGTGTGTGGAAGCAGTCCTTGGGATAGATGTTCCCGAAACCCTCTCAATCATGAACATGATGTAAGGAGCATATGGCAGGTTCCTCCTAGCATCATCCATAGCATTGGCTAGTTGTCTCCAAATGAACTTGCCCACATTGAATGTCTCGTCATTCCTGAAATGGGCAATCAGATTTCTAGCATATCCATTCACATCGAAGCTGCCCCATCCTTAGGATCAATGGTACACCCGACAAAGATTGTTCATCACATAGAAGAAGTCCTTCAACCCCTTCCTCTTGCCAAGCAATCCACGATCGGCCGCCCAAGAAATCCACGATGGCCTTGGCATCAATAGGGTCTATCTCATGGATATCACTGTGTACTCTACGTGGTCAGCCCCAAAACCAAGTATTTGACAAAAGGTGACAAAGTCAACTCTGTAGTGCCTCTGTCGGTCATCCAGTGGATGGTGTCGACGGCTTTGTCCGATAATAAGTGGCATGGAACCGACTAAGGATCTCCTCATTCCAATCATGCTTGAAAGACATGATATCCGTCGGCTCAAACTTCTCACAAGCTTCAATTGCCTCATTGAAGGCCTCCTCCTCCTTATCCGCCATCCTCTCAAAATCAATATAATGCATGGTTGTGATCTTGCTCTTGGTGGAGTGGAGGAGAAGCTGTCGGATAGAAATTGGAGTGAAATCTTTGCCCAAAACCTCTCATCAATCCCCTACATGCGCTCATCTGCATAGACATTGTAAGCTCTAGCATCCGCTACTTCTCTTTGCTTCTTGAAGTAGCTCACGACTGGGATAGGAGGATCATTGGCGAGGGGCTGTCATCTCAAACACACCCTCAACTTCTTTGCATGTATTTGTTATCAAACACTAAGGGGTGATCTAGAGTGCCTTGTTCACTGCGGGTACAATGGTGTACCCATCATCTCCGCTTCTTTGCTCCTCGGTGAGTTCAATTTGTTCCCTTCTTCTTTGCCACCGCCTGTTCGGGTACTTTCTCCCTCTGCCTCTCTTCTCCACAACTTTGACCCTCATCTTTCTCTTGCCCTAGGGATCACCTCCAAGGTCCATCTATGCAAGATTTAGAGTTTGATCAGAAACTGTCAAGAATAGGAAGTGGAATGACCAAATCTATGCAGTGGAAGGGTTAGAAAAATAAATTTTGATGATTTTGAGCAAAGCTGTCGAGGGGTCGAGCACGGGTTGCATGGCAAGCTTTGCCGCAGCAGGAGGCACGGCATCGCTGCCAGCGCAAGCACGGCAACTGCCGTGTCCGTGTCTCGCGCACTTTGCCGCTCCCCTTGCTCAAATGTCATCTAAATTTATTTTAATAATCTTTCTAATGCATCTACTTAGCACGAATCACTTGACTATCACAATTTCGGATACAAATTCGGAGCGGTGCAAAAATTCCATGGATTCAAAAAGATTAGTAGGAATCTAAGTGAAATTTCTCCAAAGTTTGGAGTCAATCAATTTCACGAGATCAATGAGTCAAGCAATTTGAGGGATATTTCTTTGTTTGATGCGACTAAGAACGAGTTATGTTCTATTTGGGGGCGGCATTGCTGCGCCCTCCCCTAAATTACCTAAACCATGGAAGAGTGAAATTGGTCGATTCAATCATCAAAGCTACTTCCCTAGGGTTCATACAACACTTAGAAACCGAAATCCATGAAAAATTGTTGCACATTGCGTAGATCGGGCAAGAACTTTGAGGCTAGGGTTAGGTTACCTCGTTGATTGGAGAGGAAAGAAGAGAAGCTGCTTTCGGAGGAGAGGGAGGCGGGGGCCGGCCGGGGGACGAGGAAGATGGCCGGGGGCGCGGCGGCGCGGCCTCGCCCGGGGCGGCGGCACGGGCGGCGGCGGCACAAGACCGAGCAGGGAGGGACGACGGCGCTTTCGACCTCACGCGCGAGAGAGAAAGAGGGGGCGTGCGGGCGTCGGGTCGGGGAGGAGATAGAAAACCGATTGGGCGAGGGGTAGAAAAGGAAAGAAGAAAATTTGGCCCAAAAACGGTTCGGACGAACAGGTCACGGGGAAACCCTAGGCGCTGCATTGCCGGCCGGGGCACAGGCGCCGTGCCACACGGCTGTACCGTGCCCTACGCACCGCGTGCCCACATGGCACCGCGCGCCAGGGCCGCTCATTGCCGCTCCGACGTCTGCATATATATTGCCACTTTTTAACCTATTTCTCCTCAGACTTGATCACAAAGACACCAAAATTCATTGCCAGGGACAGAACAACAATCTGAGAACAATGGCATTGAATTTCGGATTAGAATTTGAAATCCTTTTGAAACACAATATAAAAGTTTTCACAAACTTTTCCTATGTCGAACTAGTGTCTCAAGCAGATTGCATGTGTGCTTTGGAATTCAAACCAAGTTACGAGAATCGAGAATGTTTAGCTCACTACGCAAAGCACAAAACCTTGACTCATCGAGAGGCTTGGTGAAGATATCGGCTAGTTGCTTTTCGGTGCTCACATGGCGAATTGCGATATCTCCTTTGAGTTCGTGGTCTCTCAAGAAGTGATGACGGATGTCTATGTGTTTTGTTCTAGAGTGTGCTACTCGGGTTATTTGCGAGTTTGATGGCACTCGTTGTCACAAAGAAGAGGTATCTTTGTGAAATGACATCCGTAATCTTTTAAGGTTTGCTTCATCCAAAGTAGTTGAGCACAGCATGCACCGGCTGCAACATACTCGGCCTCGGCGGTGGAAAGGGCTACACAATTTTGCTTCTTAGAGCTCCAAGACACTAAGGACCGTCCAAGGAATTGACATGTCCCTGAAGTGCTTTTTCGATCTACTTTGCAACCGGCATAGTCAGAATCTGAATAGCCAAGTAGATTGAACTTGGAACCCTTAGGATACCACAAGCCAAGGTTAGGAGTGAGTACTAAGTATCTCAAGATTCTCTTAACAGACCACGTTGTGACATTCCTTTGGATTGGCTTGAAAAACGAGCACACATACACACACTAAGCATTATGTCCGGCCTAGATGCACAAAGGTAAAGCAAAGATCCAATCATGGAGCGATATACCTTCATGTCCACGGCTGGACCCTCCTCATCAAGATCAAGATGTCCATTGCTTGGCATTGGAGTTTTGATTGGCTTTGCCTTAGCCATATCAAACTTCTTTAGCATGTCGTGGGTGTACTTGGTTTGGCAAATGAATGTCCCTTCCTCCATTTGCTTGACTTGAAACCCGAGGAAGTACTTTAGCTCACCCATCATGGACATCTCGAATCTCTTAGTCATAGTCCTACTAAATTGCTCAACATACACATTGTTAGTGCTACCAAATATTATGTCATCGACATATATTTGGCATACAAATATATCATTGCTAACTTTGTGAGTGAAGAGAGTAGGGTCGGCTTTGCCTATCTCAAAGCCTTGTTTGAGCAAGAATTCCTTAAGGCATTCATACCATGCTCTAGGTGCTTGCTTAAGCCCATAGAGCACCTTATGGAGCTTGTAGGCGTGGTTGGGAAACTTGGGGTCTTCAAAACCGGGTGGTTGCTCAACATATACTTCCTCTTGTAGTGGGCCATTGAGGAATGCACTCTTGACATCCATTTGGTACAGCTTGAAGTCATGATGGGGCGAAGGCTAGAAGAATGTGAATTGCTTCTAGTCTTGCCACCGGTGCATAGGTTTCATCAAAGTCCAAGCCCTCTACTTGAGTGAAGCCTTGAGCAACCAATCTTGCCTTGTTTCTTGTCACCAACCCATCTTCATCTTGCTTGTTACGGAAGACCCACTTGGTGCCAATGATGTTAGTCTTGGGTCTTTCCACCAACTCCCAAACTTCATTTCTTTTGAAGTTGTTGAGCTCTTCTTGCATGGCCAACACCCAATCCGGATCCTTGAGAGCATCATCTACTTTTCTGCGGTTCCAAAGATAAAACAAAAGAGAAATGTTGATGTAAAAGCGGCTAGATGAGATCGAGTAGTAACTCCCTTTCGAAGACTCCCAAGGATGTTATCAACGGGGTGATCCCGTTGAATTTGTTTGTCGTAGTCGTGGGTGATCAACGCCTTACGCGCATTTTCTTCTTGATCTTCATCATATTCATCATCGGCTTCAAGAATTGGAGCAAGATCAAGTGGTTGAACGGTGATGTAGGTGGATCGGTCGTTGCCGAGGTAGAAGGCGCGGCACTGCGTAGCGTGGAGTGGTGTGCGCACTTGCCGTATTTGGACACTTCGGCCCGGCGGCGCTGCACTTGGTCATCGAGTACGTCGGCGGAATCTTGTGCGGCAACAAGCGGTGGATCCTCCTCTCCATTAGCTTGATCTTCTTGAGGCCTTATGTCACCGATAGCCAATTGCTTGATTGCCTCACAAGGTGGATCCTCCTTTCCTACAACACTTTGATCAACTTGCTCTACTTGAGAGCCATTAGATTCATCAAATGTCACATCTATAGTGATTTCAACCCTAGGTGGTTTGGTTGAAAAACACGATAGGCATGCTCATTTGATCCGTAGTAACCAAGAAGAAAACCTTCATCAACTTTAGGTGCAAATTTAGAGGTTCGGGGCCTTTTGTTGAGAATGAAACACTTGCACCCGAACACCCTAAAGTATGACACCTTAGGTTTGTTACGGTTAAGAGCTCATATGAAGTCTTCTTGAGTTTCTTGTATAAGTAGAGGCGGTTGATGGCATGACAAGCGGTGTTGATGGCTTCACACCAAAAGATGTCCAGAAGTCTTGTACTCATCAAGCATTGTCCTTGCCATCTCTATGAGTGTACGGTTCTTCCTCTCTACTACACCATTTTGTTGAGGGGTATATGCGGTGAGAACTCATGCTTGATGCCCTCTTCATCAAGGTACTCTTCAACTTGGGTGTTCTTGAATTCGGTCCCATTGTCACTTCTTATTCTCTTGACGGGGAGATCGAATTCTCTTTGTGCCCTCTTGATGAAGGTTTTCACCTTCTCTTGTACTGACACTTATCAAAGACAAAGAAAACCCAAGTGAAGCGGGAGTAGTCATCAACAATAACAAGTCCATATTTGTTACCCCGATGCTAAGGTAGGCCACGGTCCAAAGAGATCCATGTGTATCAACTCCAATGGTTGAGTAGTGGTCATCACGCTCTTTGGTGGGTGAGGTGCACCTACTTGCTTCCCGGCTTGGCAAGGTCCACATATCCTGTCTTTATCAAAATCAACATTTGTTAGTCCAATGATGTGGTTGTCTCTGCGGTTTGGCCAAGTTCCTCATGCCAACATGTGCTAGGCGGCGATGCCATAACCAGCCCATGCTAGATTTTGCCATTAGGCGGTATCAAGCTTAGCCTCACTTTTGTTAAAATCAACTAAGTAAAGCTTATTCTTGAGTTTGCTGTAAAGACAACAGAGGAATCCTTCTGCGAAAGACTTCCACACCAACATCCGTAAAGAGACAATTGTAGCCTTTCTCACACAATTGTGAGACCGACAACAAATTGTATCCCAACGAGTCAACATGCAAAACATCGAAATATTGTGCTCGGTTGTGATAGCGGCGTTACCAAGACCGATCACACTTCTTACATCATCATTTCCAAACCTTATGTTGTTCCTATCGTCATTGGTTTGGGAATATGATGAGAACATACTCCTTTCTCCGGTCATATGATTTGTACGACCCTTTGTCAAACACCCAACTTGACCCACCGGAGGAGTATGCCTGCAAAACAAGTTTAGTTCACAAGTTTAGGTCCCCTAAGATTCTTGGGACCTTTTACCTTAGTCACAAGAACTTTGGGAACCCATATAGAGGTGTTGCAATAAAGTTTCTTTTCCTTTGCCCAAGTACTTTGCAAACACCTCCCCCTTTTTGTTTGCCTTCACTTCAAAGCAAGGATTTGAGTCTAACTTGCTTGCTTTTGCCTTTGATTGATAGGAGTGGCCCTTAGGAACAGCCCGGACAAGATTTTTCGACTTACGGACCTTCTTCACGGGCTTTTGGACCATTTTCTTGGGTCTATTCGAGGCGAGGCGGTGTAGGTGACCTTCCCTTTTCTTGGGGGCGGCGGCTGCCGCCGTCCCCTCGATCCCGCCGCATCCTCCGACACGCCGCCCGTCCTCGCGGCATTGCCGCCCTTGTGCGCCGCGTGTGCGACGATGCATTCTCGGGTTGGCTTGTGTCCAACGCGCTGCGTGCGGCGGTCTCTCTGTACCCTCGCGTGCCTTTGCTCAAGAATTTGACACATTCAACACCATTGATCATCTTTCGACCATTAGTTTTGTTTCCATGCTTGTGTCCAAGTCCATCCTTGATTCTTGGATTTCTCCCATCAATGTAGTTGGGCCTTTTTGGGAGCCTCAATCTTGTTGCTCCTTTGTTGCCTTCTTTGGTTTCACCTTCTTTTCTTACCATAGCGGTGAGCCTAGTGATCTCTTTCTCCATTGCTTTCATATTGGCAAGGTTAGTGGCATAAGCATTCATATCAACATTATAGCATTTTCCACAACCTTGACTAGTGGAGGGAGTAGAGGTATCCTTTGTGGCTAGGAGATGTGAGTTGCTCTCACTAAGAATGCTATGTTCATTTTCAAGCTTTTTTGTGCTTGTCTTGCAAATCACAATATTTCCCATTTAGGGTGACCATAGCCTTCTTAGTAAGAGCATGATTTCCTTGCTCATTAGCTAGGCTCTTTTGCAAGGAAGCCACCTCACTTCTCTCGGCTACAAGAGCATCCTTGTTATCAACATAGAGCTTTTCAAGTCTATCAAGTTGACTATCTCTAGTTGCTAACTCCGCTTGGGTACTTTCTAAATCCGCCATTAGTTGAGCAAGAAAGCCTCTAGTTTTGGGATCTAGGTTTTTAGTGAGTCTAACATATTCTTTATCATCACTAGATTCATCTTCACTAGAGCTTTCACTAAGATCACTAGAGTCATCACTAAGAGAGGGAGAAGGTTTGGGTTTGGATTTTACCTTCTCATGCTTGGCCATAAGACAAACATGAGTGGAGTCATTGTCCTCATCCTCATCATCGGTCATGTTGTCGAAGAGCTTGGGTGTAGAGGTCTCTTGCATAGCAAATGTTGCAACATGGACTTCCTCTTCACTTGTCTCTTTTGTTGAGTCCCACTCATGGCCGATGTGAGCTTCACCCATGCTTCTTCCCTTTCTCTTGTAGTCTTGCTTCTTGTCCTTGCCATTGTCCTTCTTGTATTTGTTGTTCTTGTTCTCATAAGGACAATCGGCAACAAAATGCTTTCGGTGCTGCCACAATTGAAGCATGTTCTCTTTTTCTTGTTTGGGAATCTTCGTTGCACCATCTTGTAGCCATTTGCTTTCATCCCCTTCCCATACTTCTTCATGAATAGGGCCATGTCATCAATCTTCTTGTAATCAGCCCCATCATCTTCATCATCACTTGAGGAAGAGGTTGCATTAATATTTTCTTGCATCTTCTTCATTTCTTTGTCTAGACTTGTTGATGCTTGCTTGCTGCCCTTCATCTTGTTGGAGGAGCTTGGCTTGCTTGTCTTGGTTGCCTTGAGAGCCACATCCTTGATCTTGATGCCCTCAAGCTTGGCTTGCAACTCTCAAGCTTTCTTCTTTCATTTTGCCTCCTCTCTTTGCATGTCATAGGTGAGTAGTCTTCCAAGCACATCATTTGGAGTGAATTGTTCAAACTTCTTCTTGTCACGAATCAAGGTGACCACTATGTCATTTCTAGGTGTGTATGCCTCAAGCATGATCTTGACAACGGTGTGGTCATCTAGATCCTCATCTCCAAATCCTCTAATCTTGCCAACTAGCACCATCAACCGGTCAAACATTTCTTGGGCTCCTTCTCCATCAAGGATCACAAACCGGTTGAGCTTGGCCTTCAATAAGTCAATCTTGGCTTTTCTTACTTTGTCTACTCCTTCATGTGCAAGTACTAGAGTGTCCCAAATCTTCTTTGCTTCATTGACATTCATCACCCTATTGTACTCATTGCCTTCAAGAGCACTAAGGAGGATGCTTGTGGCTTGGCCATTGATGTGTGGGCAGCTGCTAGCTCTTCGTTCGTCGGCTCCTTGGGGTTCACCGGTGGCTGAAATCCTTTGCACACAACCTCCCAAAGACCGGGGTGAAGGGCGCTAAGATAGGCTCTCATCAAGTGCTTCCACTTGGCATAGTTGGTCCCATCGAAACGGGGCAACTTTCCCGCGGGTACATTGATGAAAGACTTCTTATCGCGGTTAGTCAAGTAAGAAGAATAATTAAAGGATATGGCGGCGAACTTGTTGTTGTTGACGCTGCCCTCATCCTTCTTGCTTTCCTTCTTCTTCTTCTTGTTGTAGGAGATATCATCATCTCCATCGTCGGACTACTTGATAGCTCACTTGACTCCGCCTCTTCTTCTTGCCTTTTCTTCTCTCTTGCTGCCCTCCTAGCAGCTCTTGCCTCACGAATCATCTTTCTTTGATCTTTTCTTTGAAGCTTCTCGGCAAGCTTGACACTAGCTTGCTCTTCTAGTCTTTTCTTTTCTCGCTCTTGCCTTCTAGCGTTTCGCCTTGCTATTCTTGCGGTCTTTCTCTCGGCATCGGTGGCATCACCCTTGATGGTGCTCTCAGCGGGCATGTCGAGAGAAAGCTCGCCGCCGCTGGCCTCCCTCCTCCTCCACGGGGACGGTGGACTTGCCTCCTTTGTTCGATCCCTCCGGTGCCTCCATACTTCACGCGGTGAAGCGTATCGAAGTATCCTCGCTCGATACCACTTGTAGGATCTGATGGAAGCCTAGAGGGGGGGGGGGTGAATAGGCTTAACCTCAAAAATGACCTGTTAAAACTTACGTAGACCTGTCGGTACACAAGGCGGGCCTTTGCCGCGTCAAGTCGCTTGACTTTGCGGCGTGAACCGACCAACAGAGAGAGAGAGAGAGAGACACTTCTCTCGGCCAGTAGCGCGCGGCACCGCCGCGTGGATCGAAGCGGCACCGCTTGCCAGTATCAGCGAACGAGCACTCCCAAAAGCTAGTCCACGAGCCGGAGTTTGGTGCTCAAGGTTCCCACTTGTTCCTGCACACAAATATACCACGAGAAAACCTTCCAAGGCTGGCGAAACCCGGCAACCAAGTAGATCGGGTCGAAGCCCTTTCTCACAAGACAAATATGCAATAAAGTAAAGGGAGAACAAGTGAGACAAGGATTTGACCCGTGGTTCACCGCGCCACCGGCTGGGCTACGTCCACGTTGTTGAGGTTGCCACACAAGGCTTAGCTTGCCCACCGGCTTGCTTTTTCCCTCGTTCACAAGTCTAGGAGTTAACCCTAGAGATGTGGGGTAATGTATTGCTGTAGAGTGAGGTTACAAACCTCCCAAGGCTGCCACACGAAGGAGGCAAGCTCAAGGGCGACGCCTAGCCGTCTAGGAGCAAGCTCCAAGAGTAAAGAACCCTAGGGTTCCGGCCAAACGTGAACCAAATGCTCTTTTGAGTGGGGAAGTAGTAGATCCGGTCTCCAATCGAAGTTTGCAGCTGTTTCCCTCAAGAATCCCAGGTGGGAAGTGAGAGATTGAGTGGGGAGCTTGAAGAACTTCAATGGAGGTGAGAGAGAGAGCAAGAGGTGAGTTCCCGGCTTTTCGCTCGAGGTAGAAGATGAAGTGAACTGTAACCGTTGTGGGAGGGGTAGAATGGGTATTTATACCCCACGGACCCAACGGTAGGATTTAAGTGTGGCATCGCCAAGATCGACACGCTGCAAGCGTGGGAGGGCGCTTGCATCGCCGCACCATTCGCTGCTTTGCCAGCGCCATGACTGACAAAGAAAAGGGTGGAACAAGGTGTTTTTTCGGCTGGGGTCGCTTGAGTTGTGTGTGGTGTCCGGATTTGTTGTTTAGAGCACTTGGTCCACGGATACCCGAGAATCCTATGATCTCTCTTAATAGTACGGCATTTCCTAAACTCAAGATTCAAAATATAAAATAATTTAAATGCCTTGATCCAGGAAACACCATCATCTAGCTTATTTGGTACCTTTGGACTGTTCACCAACTCCATATTTTAATCCCTGCATGTCATCTTCGTAAATCTCATTAGTCCCCTAATTCGGTGGTCATCAACGCCAAAACCCACTTAGAGCTTGATTGCACTTACAAAGAACCTCCAACATCGTGTGCCTCAAGACAAGGCTGCTAGAACCAATAGGACTAGACAACGTTTGTTGTTAAAGTGCACCCTTCTTATTTATTAGGGAAAATATGGAAAAATTACCCCTAATTTAATGACTCCTTGGTACACACAATCATGTCCTCACGACCTCCGATCCCTAACCGGAGGGAGTATAGTCATGTGAGAATGTGGTGATACACATCCTTCACAACCATGAACATGTCTCACATAGAGCCATGTGAGTCGGCGAGAGAGGTTTATGGTTGTGATAGATCCGTCATTGTCACTTTGTCCAAATCATTTGAAAAATTAATGACAAGATAAAGACAACAAACTATGATGTTGTGTGGATTTATATAATTTTCTAAAAAAATTTACCTATTATTGTGATTATTTTATGGTAAATTGAAGGAAAAATGTAAAAATACCATATGCTAGGTGGAAAAATATAAAAACTTGCATGGACCACTCATTTTGGTGTATGATCATGACATAAAATTTTCAAATGATTTAGAGATTGTGGTGATACACATCATTCACAACCATAAACATGTCTCGCATAGAGCCATATGAGTCACCGAGACAAGTTCATGGTTGTGATGGATTCGCATCTTGTCACTTTGTCCAAATTATTTGAAAAATTAATGACATGATAAAGACAACAAACTATGATCTTTGTGTGGAATTATACAATTTTCTGAACATTTTTACCTATTATTGTGATTATTTTATGGTAAATTGAAGGAAAAATGAAAAAAGTACCCTCCACTAGGTACAAAAATCTAAAAACTTGTATGGACCACTCATTTTGGTGTACGATTATGACATAAAATTGTCAAATGATTTAGACATTGTGGTGATACACATCTTTCACAACCATGAAGATGTCTCACATGTAATCATGGTGTAAGTGAGAGATGGTTGCACATGGTTCAAATCATTTAAAATTTGAATTACATGGTCGTACCCATATGTTTAAATTAAAAAATGTTAAAATAGCAAAAAAAAATCAAATTAATATATGGAAAGGGAAATATGAACAAATAACTAAAAATGTTGTAAAAAACAAAATACCCATGGGACGACCTTAGGTGTGGACGATTCAAACTGAAGGAGTTTTACCATTGCGCTAGGCAATTGCATTCGTTAATGGATCAATTCTGTTTTTCTTTTAAAAGCGCAATAGGGGAAACTACGATCCTAAAATTATGAAATTATGGCGCGATCGCGGCCGGTTTCCCTCCTCCCGACTTCGCTCCGGACATTTCTCTGGCGGCGAAATTTTTGCCGTGACTATAGGATCACGAAAGTTTTTGCCGCCCACGCTTGAGGATCACGAAATTTGTACCCGCCACTCCGGACTATAAATAGCTATATCCCATTCCCATGTAACATTCAGTTTCTTCTTACTGCTAATGCTTCAGCATATGGGTAATGGAAGTACGTATTTTGAACAAAATAAACCTTTCAATGTCAATGGAAACATTCAGTTTTCAGAAACACTACAGCTGAAAATAGGCAGCAAAGATCATTGAAACACATTGGATTTGAGAATGAGATCGTTGAAAATTTTTCAGTAATCATTACAATGCGCATGGGTTTCCATGGCTTTTCATCATAACATAAGATAATTGAATTGATTCGCTAATCATCGCAATCCTTATTCTCTACATCGTGTTCCCAACACCAATCCATCTTTTACATTTTCTTCAAACTGTAGTCGGGAGCTAGACATCATCAGGTAGACATCTCTGCAAGTGCAGCTGCACGCTTGATGAAGGTCTGGCTTCAGGTTTTCGAGCAGCGCTGCGATGAGCAGTATTATGATTGTGAAGAGTTTGATGCTCCAGCCAGCATCACCTTGCGCCGACGACTTGTTGTTTGACTCATGAACCTGTGGCCTGCAGGGTTTTTGGAGCAGAATGTGAGTTGGTCAAGAACAGTAAAATGTAACTTTGGTTCACTGAAATCATCAATGCAAATTAAAGACATAGATTGGTTCCTGCCACTGAAGAGCATCAGGAAATCAGTCAGTCACATTTCTGTGCTGGCTTTCCGATTGAAATTCCCAAACCAGGGGGTTTAAGGTTCATGTTAGCACTGGGGGTTGGATCTGAACTGTTTCAGTTGATATCCCGAGCATTTTAGACATGTTTGTTTATTCATCAGCGCTGGCTAATTTTTATTAGCTCCAGTATAAAGTTTTTTGAAACTAGGCTAGCGAGTATATTCAAGATGTACTTAGCCAAGACACTATGCAAATCTAAGTCAACTTGTGTTGATCAAATGTTTTTGTAACTGCGATGAATGAACTACTCACCGAGCTGATAAAGTTGACAAGCGCGGCGTTGGCCTCGCCATCCCTCGCCCGGCGTGTCGATCTGCACGCCCACCGCCTAGTCCCCAATCTCTGAAGAATCTCGCACACAAGCGAGTCAGCAACAAGGAGGAAGAGGAACAGATAGATCCCCGTAACAGCAGAGATGGATGCGCTAGAAGGGGGGCGAGACAGACCGAACCTGGGATTGTGGCGACCTTGGAGCCGGGCCTGGCGTGGATGGATATGGCCACGGTTGACGGCAGCATCGGTCGGAGGCGCACCTCCTTCCTCTCTCCTTCAGGCGCGGCAGCGGCGGCGTCCCCATGCCTTTAGCTGCGTGGGGGAGGACTGGATCCGGCGTTACTCATTCTAGCGACCGGATCCGGGCGTGGAGGGGGGACTGGAGGGCCGCCGGCCCGGCGTCGGCAACGTGATGGAGACGGAGAAGGAGGAACCCTAGACGAATTTTCAAAAAAAAAAAAAAAAGTTAACAAGAACTCAACAAGAAAGCAAACGAATCATGATCTCAAAACTATACTACTCACAAAAATTTATGAAGTTACCGTTTTACCCATCATCTAAAAAAAGAACTACAACCATGCAATTACCGTCCGGTGTTAATCCCCACATTTGCGGAGGAAACGGGAGGAAATTTTTTTCCCCTGGCCCACCAACCATAGACACATCATTTTCCTCCCATTTCCTCCACCTCATTTCCTCCCCGTTTCCTCATGCCTTCGTTGTCGTCGGATCAAGAGCTCTCGGCCGATGTGAGCCATTGAATTTTTCCCCAATTATTATAAAAATTTCCAAAAAATAACCTATTTTGCGATCTATGCTTTTGTATATAAAATTTAGTTATCCCGTAGCAACGCACGGGTATTTAACTAGTAAAAGTTAAAGTTAACTTCATAAGTATATAGTTTCTTTCTTTTACACTCCTCTGAGTTAAATACACTAGCCGAAAATTTGTGGTCATGTGCCACTTAGGTCCACAAAAAAACGCCCTGACATTTTTGAGAACTTGAGATATGGTTAAACATAGACAAAACCCTAAATGAAGAGAGTATTTGGTGCATATTAATTTATTTTTGAAATGGTTCATAAAACGATAATTTGGAGATTAATTAGTAGACACCACCATGTACATGTACCCGCCCTAAAATTGTTTCTAGTAGCTAGGTTGCAACTAGTTGTAGCAGCAGCTTGGCATGCTGAGAATATCGTCAGTTCTATTACTTGAAAGGAGTTTAAATAATTATAAGTGATAACAAACACTATATTGCGATTTGGAAGCATAGTGTGGTGTCATGATAAAAAAGGGAAACCTGTTGATCATTGCACCTCCATTTGGAGAACAACATTTATACAAATGGCACTAGGAACGTATTTAAAAATAAAAAATGGGCAAAAAGGATGAAATTACAATCCATTAATACTTGTACACCTTTGAAGCTAGAAGAACAACAAGAAACGAGAAAAGAAACAACAAGAGATCGAAACAAAAACTACTTCAGATTGCATTATTAAGGATATTGCTTCATGGCCTCATCAGTTACCGCTGTTGGTGGCGCCACAGACTCTCCTGATCTCACCCTCGATTGCCGGTGAGCACTTGGATGCCTCCCATCTTGACCATCGCCCCCGCGAACCGTGCCATCCACGCAATCGGGTTGGCAGCATTGTCCTGCACCATCTTGTTGGTGGTAGTGCTGCTCGTTAGTGTCTGGTCCGACGTGAACATCACCTGCCCAGTGGCCAAGTTGGTGTAATACTGGTTGCTCAGCTGGTTGGGGTCGGTCACACGGTTGTTGTTCAGCACGGTGCCACCCCGCCTTTGCGGCGGTGGTGGGCACACTGCTTTGAGCCCTCCGCGAAGGTGGCGTTCATGGTCGTGTCCACGTTTGGGGTACAGCCGGGCGTGACGGAAGGAGCAGTGCGTTTGGCAAAGTGCGCGCCGGAGAGCGCCACCAGGTCGGTGGGGCTGAGGCCCTTGTTGTTGAAGCTTGTGATGAGGTCCTGTACCTGCATGTTTGGGGCAGGGAGATTTCCGGAAATGTCATTCAAGTTGGACACGAATCCGTCACGCCGGCCGCCGGGCATGGCGAAGGCGAAGCCACCGGAGATGATTGCGGAGTCACGCGCCGCGTAGGCGAGGATATCGGCGCAGGAGACGACGCCGGGGCAGACGGCCTCCACGGCCGCCTTGATCGTGTTCACTTCGACGTAACCGCGCAGCGGGATGGCGAACTTCTCTGGCTGTGCGTTGTTATTGGACTGATCGAGCAGAATGGAAGCGTCGCAACCCTGAAATGAAAAAACAATTCGTCTATGGTGAATTACGTATGCGTGTAGCGCTAGTGCATACGAAAACTATACATTTTTATTTTAACTATGTTTTGTTGTAATCATACAGACACTACGCTCACAATTTTCTATAAAGTATAATAACTATATCTATATTTATATGTACACACCTCATAATACTGCTTCTAGGTATCGGACAATGTATAGAGTTTCTTATGTCTAGAGTTGTATACATAATATAACCTGTGCTCATACAAAATTAGAATAGCTCTTGTCTAGCGCCATACAAAGTCCGATTTCAAAACGTATTGGGTCATGCCTGTGACCAAGATTCATTAGACATACTAACATGTATTAGATTTCAAACCGGGTCCTTGTTATCCAATAAAATTAGATTTTTTTTCTCCAGTTTCAATGTACGAGCACAGTTGCTAGTATATATATGTATGTGCCAAAAAAGAAGAGCAATTGATCATTACCCTTACGAAGCAGTCATGGAAGAAGAGGCGCACAAACGCAGCGCCCATGGTGGGGTCATTGTAGATGATATTCTGAGTGGCATTGCGGACAGCCTCCTCGGCTTTTGGGCATGACGAGCTGTAGAAGTCGTATTGCAATGCCGTACTGGAAGCCGTGCTCAGCGTAGCTACGGCGATCACCATGAGCACTAAGGCCTGGCATGCTGAGGTCGCCATGGCCATGTCTCAGTGTACGCTATGCAAAGCCTGGAGACAGGTTTAGGCTGTGTGTGTGTGTGATGAAAGAGGGACAATGGAGTGTTCGATGGTGACAACAGTGTGTGGTCTCTGCCGGTATTTATAGATAAAGACGCGAGGAAACAAACGTTGCTAATGCATCCCTGGAGTACGTGAAGCCAGTTCAGTTTTTTTTTGGTTTTTGCGTTGATAATGTATGTCAACTGCCGAAACAAATGATTTGCGAGGTTACTTGTAGCTAATACCGCACCATAAACTGGTTACAACTATTGGTAGGTCCAAAATAAAACAATATGATTTGGGAGGTTACTTCTAGGTAATGCTGCACCATAAACTGGTTACAACTATTGGTAGGTTCAGAATGCGGCAAGTGTTCTTGCCGTGTTGACATTATATATTTCCGATCTATCATACCTATACGTGCTTAATCACATTCAGGATTGGAAAACTAATTTGAGTGCATTGACATTTTGGTGTGAATGATGAAGAGAGTGAGAAAATTCAATGTCACTAAGAACGTAGCTACCTTTGGGCAAGATTCCATGTACCTAATCAAGCTGTATGTTGATTGCGACTCGGGAACTCTCTAACGACAGATTGATAGAATGGAACGGGCAGGCGGTTGACTAGCTATATATTCTTTTTTTTTTTTTTTTCTCGTATACGTAAAAAACATTTACACATTATTGTGTAATTAAAGAAAAATCTAATTAATCATATAAATTACACGCTTCTGACAAGTGCCGGCTGGACCGTTCTAGCTATATATATATTCTTATATGTCATGTACTCTGTTGGACAAGCTATATATATATATTCTTATATGTCATGTACTCTGTTGGACAACTGACAAACATATATGAGTCCAAGACGTTGTCTCATTTATTAATTTATTTATATCTAATACTATGTATCTTTTTATTGATTGAGGTCATATATGATTATACGTGGAGATATATATCTTATCATTTGCAGATTGTCCGTCAAGCTAAGTATACATTACCGACATTCTCTCTCCGCTAATTATCACATCAGTTTGTTAAGAAGAATGTCCACCAAATGGCGCGCGGGTCGTTAGCACATAATCCACACCCGAATATGCATATTCAGTGACGGAGCCAGCAAAAATATTTAGGACGGGCTAATAAAGCTTAAACCACGCTTAGCCCCTTTTAATCTCTATAATTATGCATAAAATGCAAGGAGGGGGCTCCACTTACATGTAGGGGGGCTGGAGCCTGGGCCGCCCCGGTGCTAGCTCCGTCCCTGTGCATATTATATATAGTTCTGTTTTTGTCTCTCCTCTTATTCACACATTGGTATATATAAATATATTTACTGTTCAGGTCCTTCTCCCACCCGGCAATGATTGGTGTCGTCACTATCGTGTCTCTCGGGATGACAATCACTGCTCGGCTCCATGACTCCGTCCCTAATTGACCGTCGTCGTTGGTTTTCGTGTCACAACATTGACTCGATTTGTATAAAATACATGCAACATTTATATTTCTAAATAAATTTATTAAAAACTAGACGAAAAGATCTTTTCGATGATACTAATTACTTAGCATAAATATTTATATATTTTAATATATAACTGCCGACAGTAGTAATTTCCGGGAAGCGAGAACCACAAACATTTAGGGACGAAGGGAGTACCCGATAATGGTGGGCTAGTATAGATGTAGGCTGGCTGCTTGGTGGGCCAGCAGTCGCCACTCACAATTCAAGCTATTTGACAATGTGACGATGCCTATTACAAAGAGAGACGTGCTCTGGGGATGTTTTGATAGTGACCACCCAAGCAAGGGTATTTGTATCTATATGGATGAGGACACGATGAAACAATAATTGAGAGATTAGTACCACACACATGCATACCACCGTACCTTATCATAATGCAGTCAGATGAGAAGCATATTACATTGCCACGAGATACATATTTTCAGGGTTGAAATTGCTTAACGACACCATGCTTCTCCAGGAACCGTTAAATGCCTGACATTACAAAAGCCCTATCTTTACAGTCGATGGCATAGTGTGGCTGCTTTACAAACCGGCTCTGAAGATCGTTTTTGACAGTGAGAAAAAAAAACTTTTGTACTGTAGTGTGTCATACTCCCTCCATCTCGGAATACAGGTCGTTTTGGGATGGAGCACAGGTACCAAGACTAGAGCCAAAATACCAATATACCCCTATTCTCCATCCAGATTAGTCTTGTCTCCACGCTTACTTCTTGGACACCACCAAGCCACGTACGTACTCCATGGTGGGAGGAGGCAAAGAGACAGAGTCTGCATGCCTATGGTGGAGAGCGGCAGTGCTCGGACCACACCTAAACGACTTGTATTTTGAGACAACTGCTCCAAGCTAAAACGACTTGTATTCCGAAAGGTGGAGGGGTAGTGTTTATTCCATCTTATAGCTCTGCTATGATGATCTCCATTAAGTGTTTCCACCTTGGACCAAAGGCTCCAGCGCCTTGGCCTGGCCATAGATCCACCACTAGATATGCCACTTTTTTCTTTTTGTTAATTTGTTTGGATTATTGTCAGATAACAACTGTTAGTTTGCCACTTGGGCGCATGCATTATATTACAGTATGCTTTCATCCGTTATTGGCACGTCAGGTTTCTTTAGTTTTAGTGTATTTGACTCCAGGTATGGACTGTGAAAGAAAATGTCACAGAACCCGGCCACTAGCAAGTGAGGACATGAGAAATTCTAGTTTAGAGTTAGCTGCTATTTGACTTCAATTTAGGAACTCTCACGCCGTAAACGACCAGCCTTTGTTATTCGTGGCCTTGCTAGTATCCACTCACAAGCTAGGCCCATTTGATTCCTGTGATGAACTAGCCTTTGTTATTCCTGCCATATGTGCAAGAATTTTAAATTGCATTAAAGACACAGCTAGGCTAGATTCCAGTTGCTAATCATCACTTCAGTTTGTTTGGCCGGGAAGTAGATCTCAAAAGCCGTAAACTACACTCTTTGGGTCAGGTCATCATCCAAAGAATGTCAACTTAACTGAAGTGTAGCAAGATACATATTATATTACTAAATAGCACAAAGAGCAAGGGGGCTTTGGGGAGAGTATATTTTAAATGTGCAAACTCAATGCTTAATCAGCAAGATGATTTTTGAACCCTACTGTCAAGATGGATGGCAGAATTGATCTTTTGTAAACAAAACATATATACACGAAACAACAGGCTCATGTTGAAAACAAACTAGCAATCCAAACTTTTGGGGATGCTTGATGAAAGTTGAATCGGAGTCCACTTCGTAAGTACGTACTCTGTATATAATTTCTTTCAATTCTTTCACAAAAATAATAGGTACAGATTATTAATCTTTCTATCGTAAAACTGAATTAAATTCCTATTTGGAATGCCAAAATGGCAGTTTTCGTACAGCTGTGTAGCTAGGCTGCCAAGTGGGTGGACCGGCAGTCGCCACTCACAATTCAAGCTATTTGACAATGTTGATGCCTATATTATATTATTACAAAAAGAGACGTGCTGGGAATGTTTGATGGTGTCCCACCCAAGCAAGAGTAGTTTTGTATATCTATGGAGAAGACATGATGAAGGTGAGCACAAACCTTAAAATTTATTTTTTGAAACAGTTACTAATAAAACGATAAATTGAGAGATTAGTACCACACACACATATACCACCGTACCATATAATAATTTGGTATATTGCCACTTGGGACGTAGAGTCAAGCATATATGCGTGCTTTCCTCCGACATTGCCGCTTAGTTTCCAATGCATTTGACAATTTCATGTACTGTATATATTATATTTATAAATGACATATAACTAGGCCACTAGCAAATGAGGACAGGACTAATTCTAGTCTATGGAGTTAGCTTATGTTTGACTTGAACTGTCGCGCCGAAAACGAGCAAACTTTGTTATGCTATCCTGTACTGTATGTGTACTCACAAGGCCATTTGGTTTAGTTATGATCAACTAGCTAACGCATGGCTCTTGGCTATAGCATAGCCTGCAGGGACATTTGAACTGTGCAAGAATTTCAGATGCCATAAAGCACAGCTTGGCTGGTTGAACAGGACAAGCTGCTAGATCTAGTCGAGCTATCACTTAAATTTCAAATGGCATAAAGCACTCCTTGGCTGGTTGAACACACATGGCTCTTTCGTACTCTTTAGTCATTCTCTCAGGCTTAAGAAGGTGCCATTAGCACACGTAATGCATATTAATTGTTGTGTGGACCTGGGAATCTATTTCTCTATCTTCTTGGTACACTTGCCATGCAAAGTACAATAAGCTCTTAATTTAAAATTAAAGATTACTTGTTTTTGGCAATATGCATGGTGAACATATATATAGGAAACATTATTGACGGACTAAGAGCATGTCCAAGAGACTAGTCAAAAATACTAGCCAAATTTACTATTTTAGCTACTCTCTAAAATAGAGTTGTACTAGAGTACTCCATGAGACTATATAAAAGATGGTTAGTGAGGTAGGCTCTCAAAGAATAGAGAGCGGAGGTGGAGGGATGGAGAGCTAACCAATTTGGAGAGTCATGTAGAGAGTCTGTTAGATGATGCATTTTCTTAATAATAGCTAATTTTAGATTTAGAAAAGTATTTGGCTAGTCTCTTGGACATGCTCTAATTAAAGTAGGACAAGTTATGCTAACCTAAAGAACAATGGTTTGCATATTAAGAAATTTAAATTTGGTAATAAATGTATATGGTTTTTTTCCCGCAAGGAGTTTACACATAATTCTTTGTCTTGCTCATATGGTTTGTTTGCATTGATAGTGGTTACCACTTACCACAAGGTGTATATATATTTGGTAATAAATGTATATGGTTTTTAGTTTTTACTCACAAGATGCATTGATAGTGCATATGGTTTTTGCCCCACAAGGTACATTGATAGTGGTTTTCTCCCACAAGGTGCATTGATAGTGCATAAGGTTTTTTTCCCACAAGGTGCATGAATAATGGTTTTTTCCCACAAGGTGCATGATAGTGCATATGAGCAAGACAAGGTACATGAAAACAAACCATATGATCAATGCACCTTGTGTGCTGATCTACTTGCTCATATGGTTTGTTTGCATTGATAGTGGTTACCACTTACCACTTTGAGCCTACTTCTGGGTCCAGTTTGCCAGTTGTTGTGATGAATTGATTTAACCGATGTATCGAAGGCTATAATTAATCTCAGCTGCTTCTACTTGATATCAGATTTTTATGACCATTATCATTGTGTCTCAGTAGGCAGTAGCTAGCTTAGTAACTTCCACACATATGAGGAACTTTCTAGAAAAGTGAGAGAGGTTCTGGCCTTTGCTGAGAGATTAAAGTGCAGACTGGTATTGTATTTCTAGCCACCGTTTGCCACTTTCAGTGCCATATATAATAATAATTCATATCCGCGTATGGTTGGTTCTCTCGAGTATGTGGTGATGGTTCTTAGATTATTGTAACTGCTTATATTACTGTATGATCTTATCAATGAAAGCTGGTAACGGATCTTTTGAAGAAAAAAAAATATTATTGTATATATGTTCACAAAAAAGATTATATTACTGTATATGTATATGAATTGGACACATGTGTATATATATAGCATAGTTAAACAAAAGGCAATTGTGTTCTATTCTTAGAATACTTGTAAAGGCTAGTGACCAGCCGATATCCGCTTCTAGCTGCTGTTGACGACGTTGCAGACCTTCCTGACCTGGCCGGCCGTCCCGGTGAGCACCTGGATGCTGCCCATCTTCACCAGCGCCGTCTGGAACTGGCTCATCCACGTGGCAGGGTCAGAGGAGCTGTTGGCCACCTTGGACGCCGTGTAGGTGGTGTTCATGAGCTGCTGGTCCGACACGAAGAGCACCTTCCCGGCCAGCAGGTTGCTGTAGTACTGGTTGCTGAACACATTGGGGTCGGTCACCCTGTTGTTGTTGACCACCGGGTTTCCGCCGCTGCCAGGCGGCGGGCACACCGTCTTGAGATCAGAGGCAAAGGTGGCGTCCATGGTGGGATCGACGTTGGGGTAGAGCCGGCCGTTGAATTGGGAGCAGTGCGCCTGGCCGAAGGAGTGCGCGCTGGAGAGAATGACGAGGTCGTCGACGTCGAGGCCCTTGTTGGCGAAGTTGTTGATGAGGTCCGAGAGCTGGAAAGTCGGGGACGGGATGTTCTGCAGCACGTCGATGAAGCTGGACACCGTCCCGTCGCGGCGGCCCGACGGCATGTCGAAGCTGGCGAAGCCGCCGGAGACGACGGCCGTGTCCCGCGCCGCGAAGGCAAGGATGTCGGCGCAGGAGACCACGCCGGGGCAGACGGACTCCACGGCCGCCTTGATCGTGTTCACGGCGGCGTACCCACGTAGCGCGATCGCCTTCTTCTCCACCTGCTTGTTGCTGCTCGTCGGGTCGATCAGGATGGAGGCGTCGCAGCCCTGCAAATGCAAAACCCCGGACCCATACATTAGCATATATACTACATACTCATAGGTACGTGCTGATCGCACTAAAAATGTGATTAGAGAAGTATATCGGATGTCCTAGCTAGGAACAATATATGACATGCTATATAAGATCCAGTTGAAATGCACGGTCACATTTTATTTGCTAGTATCTAAATAAAAAGGAAAGTTAATATAATACCCTGACGAAGCAGTCGTGGAAGAAGAGGCGCATGAAGGCGGCGCCCATGGTAGGGTCATTGGCGATGATCCCCGCGGTGACATTGCGCACCGTAGCCTCCGCCTGTGGACACGATGTGCCGTAGAAGTTGTACTGAAGCGGCGACTGTGCCCGCGACGTCGTCGCCGTGCTCAGGGCAGCAGCGACGACGAACGCCATGAGCAGCGTGGCCTTGCATGTTGACATCGACATCGACATCGACATTTTGATATGCTAGCTTATGATATATATATGACGATGATCTCAACCTAAGCTAGCTCTTCTTCTAATCCTTGTATGGTGACGTACCCAAGATCGATCTTACAAAGCTAGCTAGCTTGGATATTACAAGCAAGCTGCTATTGGATGTCTAGTACTGAAAGAGACGCGAATGCTTGGTGTGGTGGCAATGTGAGGCACCTAGCTAGTTAGGGTATTTATAGAGACGAATGCTGCCTCTATTTTCTTCTGGGTTGACATGTTGTTCACTGCAACAATTCTGTTGTTAGGTGGTCGTTACCAGCACACACTAGTCGTTAGCTGCAGGTACACGTTGGCTCTAGCCTGGCGGCCAGTTGCAACAAGGCGTGGTTGACATTGCCAGTTTTCCACTTGGCAACAAGAACATACGTGCTAATTTCGACAGGGAATATTAAAAGGAGATTTGTTAGGACATGATTCGTTCCGTTAGCTTACAACTGTATATATTATTGAGCCGTGTGGTCGACTCAACTGCTGGCGTAGTACGTCAACGCACTCTACAGAGAATGAGTGGACAAGGCATAAGTCTCAAATGATCAAGTTCAATTTTTTTTTTGAAAATGCTATTAGTAATGTGGTATATATATTACACACCACATGGTTACTTCTGGGTATGGCATCTTAATGATATATATAGTGGCTAGATTTTACACCATCATCAGCTAACAACTATTTAAGCCGTGTGGTCGACTCAACTGCTATAGCGTCAACGCACTCTACGTCAACTGCTAGCAAAGTTTCATATGATGAAGGTCATTGAAATCGTCTCTAGATGATCACATGATTCACATCATGGTTACTTCTAGGTATGGTACATCTTCACGATATTATATATATAGTGACTGGATTGTTTATCTACTATTCCTATCTGAAAGAAAAAACAGGAGAGAGATAGAGAGAGAGCGATTATGTGCATTATTGGAATGCCTTTACCCAATGCCATGCACCAGGCCGGCCGGAACACTTTCACATGAACAAGAAACCAAGCAACAATCGAGCAGCTTTTATTTCCTGACACGTTAACAAGGTCACAATATGATTATTATTAAATATTTAAAAAACTTGGACAGAACATGTGTATAATATTGCTTATTGTTGGTGGTTGACATTATTGCATGCCTCCACTAATTATGATGTCTGATTGTCGACAAGATTCAATATGTAAACTCAGCTTAAGGTTCGTTAATAATCCACGTCATCAGTGAACAAATGAATATAACTTTAGTGGTGTCGGGTCGTGTGTGTGTGTCTCTCTCTCTCTCTCTCTCTCTCTCTCTCTCTCTCTCTATATATATATATATATATATATATATATATATATATATATATATATATATATATATATATATATATATATATGTTCTTATTCTAATCTATAACCCCTATATAGAAGGAGGCCACTAGAGGAGTTCTACGCACATGCAGAGGTGACACATCAAGCATCCTTCAGTTACTATTCGGAGAGCCCCACCATCCACCAAGCCTGCATGCAGGAGCGCACAAAAGAACGGAAGCGCCTGTCAACCGCCCCTGTCTTCTCATCGGTACTCGGGAGACCTCTTCGTTTCGCTTCCATTCGTGATTTAAAAGTAATATTTGGTGTGGAGCATCTGCTTGGCCAGGGCATCCACGTCGTTTTTTTTACCGTCGTCGTCCGATTTTGCATCAAAGGATCAGCGGCGTTGACTCGTCGCCGTACCGTGCCTGCGAGGTGTCCCACGGCGGACCTAGCGTTTGGTCTTCGTGCCCGGCCGCCGCTGTCGTCCACTTATTGGTCAGGCGGTAGGTCGTAGCGGGTGGGATGGCTGTGACCAGCGCGCTGTCGTGAGCCCACTGGCTGAGCGTGGGGGGCCCGTTCCCGTTTCGCCGTCGTGGGAAGTAGAGCCGTGGCGTAGGGTCCATAACATGGCTTCCGTCCTGCTTTTGTGGCGTTGTCGCCCCGTCGGTCGCTGGGGTCCGGGTCGCCACGGGGCCCGCTGGGTGCGGCGACTCTGCGGCCACGGTCTCACTCTCACATCTGCCTCTCCTCCCTCTCCTCCTCTCCTCTCTCTCTCTCTCCCAGGCCCGATGGGAATTCTCCTGCTGCTCCCGGTCTCCCCTTCCCCTCTCTCTCTCCCTCCAGCGCCCCGGCATGGTGGCCCCCCCACTCCACCGGCGTGCACGGCCCAGGCGCGGCGGTGGCCACAGCCAGCGCACCCTGGCGGCGGACGCAGATGCGGGCAAGGGGTGCTCGGCTGGCCGGCTCTCCAGCTCCCTCCTTTTCTCTCGAAGCTCTGGGCGCGAGTGCGAGGCGGGGGGCACTCTCCGGCGGCGTGGTGGCGCGGCAGCCCCCAAAACGACCTCCCAAGGGCGCGGCCTCCCGGCTCCCATCCCTCTGTGTTGGGGAGCTGCTGGCTCCTGTGACCCACGATTGGATCCCGCGGCTCCGTGGGACGGCGGCTGCCGCCACAGCCACCGCTCCACCACGACACCGCCGCCGCCGCTCCCAACGACCCATCTGTCCCGGTCACCAAAGCTTCGCCGCCGGTCGCCCAACCGTCGCTCCACTCATTGGCCGTCGGACGGCGCAACAACGCGCTGCCGGTGCTCCGATTCGATTGATCTCCATGACGAGGTAACCTGGCCCCTTCCCTCTCTAGCTCTCTTGCAATTCAACCTCGTGCCATCTCAATCTCCAAATTGCTCGACAAAATGCCCATAAGGGGCTCCGCTTCACGATTTTGCTCATCTATTTTTGTCTTTGTTAGAACTTAGAAATCTACATGCACGGTACTCTCTTATATGCTTCACATCAGCAGCGAGGATTTCTGCTTTGATCATAATCATAAAAGATGAAAAAAAAAACGACTTAATTTATATGAACTGACCGGCAACTTATATAACTGTGGCTGATTGGTATTTGTTTTGCTTCAGCTTATATGAAGTATGCACGGATTGATTGCTAATCCGCACCTACACTAGAAACTACGGCGCCGCGTTGCCGCGCCTACCAATGTTGGAGCGGACCGGAGGTAGTGCCGATAAGGCCATCGCCGCGGCTAGGGTTAACCTCGCCCAGGTCGGTTATCACACCATCCTCCTCCTTGTTTACGCTCCGCACTTCCTCTTGAACAAATTATTGTGCCCGGTGATGTGGTTTTCCTGTTTGACGTGACGGCGGCAGCCCGGCCGGCAGCAATGGCCTCGCAGCCTGCAGTGGAAGGGGCAAGAGTCATGCCATAACGTATGGCCAGCAAATATATCTTCTGATCTGTTGTTGAGAGTTTGAGTATTTTAGTATGCATTGCTTAAGCGACTATGTTTGGTTTCACATGCAGAACTACAGCCACTAGAGGTCGTTTCAGGAGCTGAACGCCAAGGATCTACATGGCATCGAGTTCTCGGTCGGGTTGAGACTCAACATTTTCAGAAATAATAATTGATTAAATGTTTCCTTTTCCAAGTAATGGAGGCCGTATTGCATTCGGTCTGTAAATTAAACAATTTTTCAAAATATATGTCTCCGGCCTAATCTATGTGGTCGAAAAATCAAGCGATACTTCAACAAATTATCATGCAACTTATTGATTTGAATATCTATCTTCAGTAATTTTTGGTCCCTGAGTTTTCGATAGGCTACTTGCTACACGCGACCACGAGGCATCTCTCAAGAGGCAATTCTGTTCCTTTCATTTCTGTTTGTTCCTTAACCTCATAGTATTTTGACCACTACTCGCCAAAAGATGCATACTCAAAGAAATTCTGTGCTCAACTGTTTTTGATCAGATTACTGTCATCTCAAAATTCGTAATATTTTCAAAAGGTAGAATGCCTAGCCTACACACCGCTTTATCCTGTATTTTCTTTTCTTCTCTTTTGTTGTTTTTGTGAGCCTCATGGCTTTGAACTCGTATCTTTGGAACATATAGTTGGAGATCCTTTGAATGATCCAGAGCATGTGTCTTTTTTGCTAGACAAATGTGCATAGAAATCAGAAAAAGAACAGCATGCTCTTATTTTCACCGCAAGTGAATCATCACTTTCGACCTTCCGGAGTTTTATCATGCTTGGATTAGTATCATTCTGTCCATGTGTTCCCAATCTTCACTTAGTTGACTTGGTTTGCCGTTGATGGCGAGATAAACTCTCCTTTTCTTATAAATTAGCATGCCAAGTACAAGCACTACGCTTTAATTAGCTCGGACTAGATCAGATGTAAACTCTATTTCCTCAAGTTTGTATCTGCATATGAAACATAGTTGGTCATCGGCTCTTAGCATTCCGACATATATGGCCGTAAAAAAAAAGATGTCAGCCAACTTAAACATGGTGTATGCATGCGGCCGTAGTTATTTCTTATGCCATTCTAAGGATGAATTCTTGGGGTACTAAAGAAAGGAGAGGGATTGGGCTAACTTTACCGAGAGGCTTTAGTTATTTCGGATGCCATTCGAGGTTTCATTCTTGGGCTACTAAAGAAAGGAGACGGATTGGGCTAACTTTACGAGAGACCATTATATTTTGGTCTATATTTTGTCACAATCGCTCGCTAGCTTCGCAGTTAGCTTTCGAGGAGTTTTCTATACCATCGGGATGGAGACCAACTAGATGATTTCTTTTTATTCTTTATTACTTAATTATAGATCTCTTATCTCCCGATGCAAGATGAATCATATTTAATTCTCCATTTTTGCATGTTCAATGTTTGCCCTCTTTGAATCTATTTTTAGTCCAGAAGCACTAATGTTTTTTTTTGCACTGCTCCATAAAAGGTACGATGCTTCCTCAGAATAGTCCTCTTATATATTGATAGTGATCTTTGCAATGAACCATTCTTCTTTTATAAGCATTGTAAGGTAGGCCTGTGGTTTTGTCGAAATAAAAAAAGATGGATTAATGAGGATTACCAATCATGTAGTTTTGACGATAAGATCATACCACCATTTCTAATCCTTTTTCTATCGATTGGCACGTATAGCATAAGAATCTTATGACTCTCACCGATGTTTCAACATAAACACTATTTCTTAGCTTTTATTGAAAAAATGAGCTTCTTGATTCGGGGTTGTGCATTGTCTCGAGTCAGTTTTTATTGTTTCTTACTTGGTTTTCCGGATAAAAAAGGGTGCAATATTTAGACATGGTACACCTTACAAGAAAAAAAAAAGATAGATGGTTTAATTTGTTCAGATCGGTTCTTACATGCTAAAGATTCGGGTAATAACTTATTCTTATTCTTCATCAAGCTGCCCTAATTCCTTGTTTAATTTGTGCAACCGGACTTAAAAAGATTTTTTTTTTGGCTTCTCGGTTTCTTTCCTTTTCCATATCCTTTGTATCCTGCGCCGTTGTCGCCGTTAAATGGTTGGTCGGGTTTGGTGTTTTTTAACTCCCTATGTGTTTAACTAATGTTACTTTTTTTCCTTTTGTTTCTATTCTCGCAGCTTGGGGCTAATAACAAGATGGATTTCCTTCCTTTTATTGAACTGTAGGTATGGATCTTGATGTTATACCTAAAAAAAATCACAGATCTCTATGATTATAGAAAGCAAGAGCCTTTTTAGTTCTCGCAATGTGGTTAACTGACCCCCGTAAAATGTCTCCCCAAGACCGTCAATTTGGTGTTCTTTTCTTTTTTTTGTGAGGAAATTTGATTTCCCTTTAGTCTAACCGAAGGGTGCTAGAGGTGATAGGGAAATACATGTTTTAGTCCATGGAGATGGTCCCTAGAGACTGGTGTGTGAGCCCTACATAACCATGCATGTACGTAAAATGAAAACATGTTAATGATTTGTGGGAACTTCATGTCACTTATATTTTACTTTAATTAAATTAGTTTCCCGACCTCTAAACTTGGTTGAGTATTTAGCTTTGGTAGCAAAGTGTAATGTGTGAATTTCAATGTCCCTTTTAAGTATATTCACACAGATAGGTACTCTAACCGGGTTTGGTGCTTTCTTTAACATGATGCCACCGTGCAAATTTTTCGTTAATTAAGTTTAAGAATAGACTTCTCTTCTTCCTTTCTAAAAAATATAGATGCAGAATGTAGATTCGATGTCACTAAGAGAACCAAATAATTCATTGGTAGCTGCACTATTTATCATATTTCCATCCTTCGTCACTTATATAATTTAATTCATCTTCCGGTTGATTGGATCTTATATTTCCTATGTTATGCTGTCATCAAAAGGAATTTGTATTGGTAGAAATCGTTTGTATTGGTAGAAATCGTGCTCCCGCTGAATAGTATCAAATAGGGTATGAAATTCTCCTTGGCACTAATTTCAACCGACTCAGTTTGAATGTTTTATAGAAACATAAATGGATTTCCATTGTGAAATTTCATGGCTTAATGCGCTCACTTTGAAAATTTCATGGTTCAATTACCCTGTATGATATATTTCTTTTATGTGCAATGTCTCTTTGTGTTGCAGATGTGTAATTTGGTGTGTGTGAGACATCCCAGTCAAACCTATTCTATATGTTCCGGTGAGGAAAGTCGACCGGGCTTGATTTGCCTATCTCTCTCATTGATTTGCGCCATGATGTTAATAGAGTGCGGAATTGGAAAGTGTTGGTAGAATTGTTATGTTAGTTCACCTAGCACATCTCTACGTATCAACAAAGTTATCGTTTATCATTTCTCCCATTTGCAAAGCATTGCGAATGCTAAGCTTCTTGCTCCCGAAAAGAAGCGATCTTGTGGAGGTCGTTCTTTGGCTCGGGAGAGTGGCTAGATAAGGTAAATCCTATCGGTTACGCTTTCGCTTATACTTACGCCGGTATGTTCTAAGTTTTGATGATTTGCCTTGTCGCTTTACAGCTATCCCGTGTTGCTCCAATTCTTTTGATTGGATGGCTCTGCCTTTTGCCATCCGGAGGAGATTTTTGCCCGCTTTTGTTGGTTCCATATTCTCCACGCAGAAAATTGGGCCTCGTGATGTAGTTCCACGGTGGAGACTAACACTCGGTAACGAAGGCCCCGAGCCGTATATGGGTAATTAGGCATGAAGAACTCCCTTTGTTTAGTCAAGATTATCATTAGGCCTGTATTGTATCCTATGTGCATCTTAGTGCATCGATGTTTCCTGGCCACATCTCACTTAGACAGATGATCCCGCCGAGATAGACCCGCGACCGATATCATGTGTGCCGGAAACTCGCCCCCGTGGATTCTGACTATGACACGCCCCCGAATGTAACTCGATCATCTCGTTATGCATATTTGGTTGTCTCAGATCCTTGTTCGCGTCTTGTCTAAGATATAAGTACTATTTGAACACCTATACATGTAATGTTTGAATCGGCATCCGCTTTAGAAATCCAGCTTTCTATTTGGCGCGTGTTGCCATATTCATATTGTTCGCCTGATTTTCACTCGGTCAATACTGTTCCATTTCCTAGATAGAACCACGGTCGGCCATGACTCGCGCGCATGGGCGCGCGCAAATCACTAGTTTGTAAAATAATTGATGCTCCTACGGGCTCCTGCTCTCCCCATCCCCATAAAATCTGAAGCATCCAGACACCGAGCCTCTCTCATCATTCCACGCAGGCTCCTGCTCTCGCCATCCCATCCTCAACGGCTGTTCTTCTGGCCAAGGAGTTCCTCTGCTCCTCGCGACGCTGCCAAGGAATTCCGGCGGCGCACGACGTTTGCCTTCTCCGGCCAGGCCTCTTCTTCCATCCGTGCCCGGGAGCCGGGAGCGCGGCCTGTCCACGCGACACCACCGAGGACCATCCGATGCATGGCGGAGGATCCAAACACGGGCGCACGGCGTCCGCTCCGACCTGTCGTTCAATCCTGTACTACTTGCTTGCTCCTGTACGTGCTTGCTAATAGTAGTAGTACTACTTGCTTGCTCCTATTGTATTTTATCTTTATGATACTTGATGGTATCAGATTAACATCGCATCTGACACGGATGCCGCTGCAATCTCAACGTCGGTTCCCCAACTTAACTGCAGCCACGATATCTTCCAAGAGATTTTCAAGCTCTGTGTTCATGTTTTCAACAGAATTTTTGTTGAGATGTGGCACCTCCTCTCCCCTCTAATTTGTTTGTGTAAAAGTATGTGTAAAAGTCTGGTGTGGGTGTCCTGCAGGCCAGCGCTTTCATATGAAAATGGAAAAGCGGTATTGAGATGGCGTATCCATCCAAAACTACAGAACGTGAATCAATGCTCTGGCCCGTGGGATAGCAATCCATTATGGATAAATAATTATTCAAATGCAAACTATTTCTTTCCATGCAAGCTTTTGTGATGTCTTCCATGTAAAAGATTCACCCATTAAATATATTCTTTTTATCTAGGATAGTTTTAGAATTGACTCTATATCTCATCAACTATCGCTAATTCTCACAGGAACATTAAAAATATCTACGAAAAATTTTCGCGGCAAACGCTGGGGAATCCTCTAGTACTCCTACATCCTACAGCTAATAAGATGAACTAGCACAGGGGATATAAGTTTATTTTTGGACAGAACCATTAATATAATAAAAAATGTACCTCCAACTAATCTATGGTTTCCTCATTTCAACATTACGGAATGCAAACGCTTCTGAAAGACTAAGCCAATAGTGTCTCGTTATCTATAGGCATGTTGTCTACTATACATAAAAAAGTATAATATATAGCACCATTAAATTATGAAATAAATTCATAAAAATAGAAGCACTCATGTACAAGGGCAATAAGTAATAAGTCCCACCATGATTAAGCTGCTAACTAACTGTACTACACCCAGTTCATTTCCCAGCTCAGAGTTGTAAAATAAAATGATCAGCTTGCTTTTTAGATTTGTAAAATGAATAAACTCAATGCATCAGCGGGTACCAGTGGATACCATCTAGGTGCTACTCCCATCCTTTTTATTGTGTCATTGGGTGTGTACTATAAGTTTAAAAAGATCAAGACTTGAGTTAGGAATTAAGTATTGCATTCATTTCACACACACATGCATACCCAACTCAAATACACAGTAGTTTATCCACCGTACTTCTGGCCAAGTCGTTCATAATAAACTACCTGGTCAAAAAACTGTTAGATCTGGTATGAACTGAACATAGTACAGGTGTGGTATTAGATCTAACAGCTAGCCTGGTAAATTTAGTAAATCTAGTATGGAGACATACAGCTGTTAGATCTAGTATGGACATAGGTGTGGGACCCAAATCGCAATTTCCCACGGGAAATTCTCCAATTAGAGAACACGAGGATGGATCGAGGCCTTTAAACTAATCCTCACGGAGTGAAACGAGGAAAATTTAGAACCCCATGGGGTTCGAGGGTATGGGGATGAGAAATCATCCCTTGTTCCTATTCCCGGTGTACCTGTCACATGAACTCACTTTTTATTCTAAATTATCTCCTTTGGCAAGTTAAAAACTCAGCACATCGTCGACCTTCAGTAGTTGCAACCAAATATGAATTTGGATGTATGTAGACAAACTTTATATTAAAATTCTAGCCTACTATGCAATCTAAATCTTTATAGGTGACCAATTTTTTTATTTGAAACTATTTCGAGTCCTAAAATATTAATTTAAATTCGAGGATATTGAAATTTGAATTTTTCAATTACCTCAGATGTTGAAATGGTCTATACCAAAGTTGTTGTCAATACATTCTGCAACTTTGTAACTAAAAAGCTTTTTATTTGAGGTCGTTTAGTCTCAAAATATGTTCTAAGTTTATAGATTTGAAATTCAAATTTAGAAATTCTAAACGACCATGCATGTTCAGATATACAAATGGCGTCACTTCATGAAAAGTGAACCAAAAAATGCTACATTGTCACATCAAATCTTTTGACGATAAATAAAGTATTAACTATAGTTAAATAAAAAACTAATTGCACGCTTTGACTGAAAAGTGCGAGATAAATCTTTTATCTTTTTGAGCCTAGTTAGTCTATGGTTGGACAACAATTAACAAATACAAACGAAAAGTGATACAAAGAGTCGAACCCAAAATATTTTTCTTTAATGCATTTCTTGAGGATTAACATGAAGGCTTGTTTGGGCCTCCAATTAATTAGCACAATAGTATATGATATTTCTTTATCATAATTTATTTTTCTAAAGAAGTTATGATTAATCATCAGACACATCATCATTGATCTATATACGTATGTCCGACGGCCTACATACATGCTTATGATTTGTCCGCCGCCGGGTATAGTTTTATGACCAATAAACCAGCCTTATTTCGGTTCTATGCGCTGTGCAATATTCTCTATCAAGTCAATGCTTGCTAATATGAAGCACGCATGTCCAGATCTTCAGAATGAGCCTAGCTAGGCACCACTACAGGAATCGGCTGCTTTGCCGAGTGCGGAGCGCACGTACTCGGCAAAGGCTTGTACGCACTCGGCGAAGCTTTTGCTGAGTGCAAAACTCGCGAATCGCACTCGGCAAAAGAATGACTCGCAAACCATTCTTTGCCGAGTGCCATGTCATCCCAGCCGGCGAAACCAACGTCGAACGTTGGTTTTGACGTCTCTTTTGCCGAGTGCCAAACGCCCGCACTCGCAAAGATTTGAATATTTTAAAAACTTTGCCGAGTGCCGGATGTCAAGATTTCGGCAAACCATTTTTTAAAAAAAATAAATAGGCTTTTGCCGAGTGCAATACAAGTGGCACTCGGCAAATTTATGGTCATTTTGCCGAGTGCCACCTCATTTTCGGCAAACCCGCCGCTTTTGATTTACCCGGGGTACCGAGGCAAAGCTGGGAATTTTTTTTTTTTTTTGATGTTTACGTTGATTGATGCCGCAAATCAACACATACATATACCCATAAGCATTCATATATACACATAAACAATGTATATCACCAATTCACATATATATTGCACATATATCACAAATTCACAGATATAATCCACATATATCACAAATTCACACATATAGTCCAACATCCAAAACGAAATTCAACATGTCCAACATCCAAACGAAATGTAACATGTCCAACATCGAAACTAGATCCATCACATTGCAACATGTCCAACATCCAAAATAAATCCATCACCACCAACTCAACTTCACTGCCCCGACCCGTGGCCTCCCTAGTGCGAAGAGTGTGAGGGGCCCTCACCTTGCCCCGGATACCACCCATGCTGCGGCGCCGATTGGTACGTCCACCCGTGGTGTGGAGGGACGTGTGGAAGCCCGTAGTGTGGCTGGCTGCGTGCCGAGGAGGAGGAACGCCACCGCCACGTGTACCGTGGAGTCGGGCCGACCGGATAGGTTGGATGGGGTGGAGAAGGGCCACCTGGAGGAGTCGGGTTCGAACCCGCCGACCGCGGGCTGCACAAAGGAGAGGCGATCTCATTAGTACCGCAGTGAGCCGCCTGAGGCCAAATAAATAAACAACAACATATACTCACCAAGTCCCTACAGAGGAGGAGGCGGGGAAACGGGGGTGGAGCGAACATCGAGCTAGGCAACGGAGGCGGGGTCACACCCGGGATTTGGAGGCCCCGGAAGTAGCTCGCCACGCCCCGCGGGCGCGCCGAGTATTCTTTGGATTGCCTCAACTCCCGCCGATGGGCCTCTCGCCACGGGCCTTTGCCGGCCTCAAAGTCTGCCGCTGGGCCCCCGCCGGCCTCCAACTCGCCATCCGGGGCCTGCAATATTACACCCGTAACGTTGAAACAATGCATAGGCAGCGGACATGTGTAAAAAACCAAGTGAACGATTTAATGAAACTGAAATTACACGAAACTCCCTGCATCATCCGCGTGGAGCTCACGCCGAGGTGCTATGGGGATGTCGGTGGAGGTCGTGCTCCTTGAGCGTAATCTCGCTTCTCGCGTGAACGAGAGGACGGGTTGATCGCGAGCGCTGGCCATCCGTCACGGCCGTCTTTGCTTCCCTCCTCCCAACCTCATCACCGTGTCTCAGGTCCAGGGCGCGGTGGTCGGATCGGTCGTCCCCCATAGCGCGCTTTGCCGCCTCGGCGCATTGGGTAAGCTTGGGGTAGACGCGGGCGTTGGTGTACGCCTCGGCCCCTTCGCCGGGTCGTAGACGTTGGCCGGGCCGTCGCTCCGCCGGCTGTGAGTCAAGGCGAACCCCCGTACTTCTCGCTGATGTGCTGGCCTTCATGCGGCGGGATCGCGAGGAGAACACAGAGATGGTTAGAAGTGAAGAGATTTGAGCGCTTGAATAAAAAAAAATCAAATGTAATCGCACCCATCTATCCATATACACTTTGGGAGGGGCACGCTCTCTTGGTCTCGTGACGTCTCGCCCAAGAGCCACTTGTCCACAATGGACTCTCGCCAGTCCTTGTACTTGCCGCACCACTCCGGACACATCCGCATGACATAGCGGAGGATGAATGGAAGCTTCGCTTATTTTCCATTGAAGGAATCGGAATAAATGTGTTCTACGAACCTCGGATGTACCGGTCCCCGGTGAGGTCGGTCTCCCTCCGGAGCATCATCTCCCTTGCTTCATTCTTCCTCACCACCTTGCCAAGCACGTCGGCGTTGAAGGAGATGATGCAACCGGACACGTGCCTCGTGGTACAGGTCCTTGAGTCGGTCTCGGCGGACCCCTCGTCCCGCACTCTAGCGGCCACCGCCTCCTGCCCCGCCTCGCACGTGAAGTAGTTCTGCATACAGACAACATGTATCATTCTATTATTTAAAAAACATAGTATTTAAACGACGTGAAGTAATCCTGAATACAGACTCACCCAGAAGTCCGCCTTGATCTTCCTGGCAAGGGCGCCCTCCTCCACGCGCACGAAGTGCTCCCACGTATAGGGCGGCTCCCTCACGTCCCCGACGGTCACCAGGCCAGGGTAGTTCTCTTTAATCAGGAGGCTCTGGATGCCATTGATATGGCGCGAACTGCCCCCTCCACTTACAATCTTCCGCCATTGCGACGAGCATGGGCACGAAGGCCACCAACCACCAATATATCAACATGAGCCATTTACTTTACTTCTCGAAACCATGCAAATGAAAGTATTCAAGCATTACCATAACAATTACTACTAACCCTACAACTATTACTACCAACTACTAACACTACTAATACTAACCCTACAACTACTAACCCTACAACTATTTTCAAACTATTTTCTAACTACTACTACTAACCCTACAACTATTTACTAACTATTTACTAACTACTACTACTAACCCTACAACTAACACTACTAGAAGGATAGGGCTTACCTTGGCGCGGCAACACGAAGAACGACGGCCGGCGCCGATCACCTTCTTCCTCCTCTCCTTCCTCTTCTTCCTCCTCTCCTTCCTCTTCTTCCTCCTCCCCTTCCTCTTCTTCCCTTCCTCCTTCTTCCTCCCTCTCCTTCCTCTTCTTCCTCCTCTCCTTCTTCTTCTTCCCTTCCTCCCTCTTCCTCCTCACCTTCCCTTCCTCCCTCTTCCTCCTCACCTCTGCCGACGGGGACAGGGGCGCAGGGAGGGCAAGCGTGGCGGGGCGGGCCGGCGAGGGGCCCGGCTGGGGGGCGCTGCCGGACGCCAGGGGCGGGCGGGGCGGGCGCGCTGCGGATCGGGCGCCGAAGACGGCGGCGCCGGGCGGTTACGCCAGCGCTTCGGGCGGGCTTGCCGGGCGGCGAGGCGGGTCAGTGCGGGGGCGGCGGGCGGATCCGGCGAGCCGGGCGGCGGCGGCGCCCGGCGCGGGGGGAGGCGGCGGTGGCGGCGATTTTGGGGCGGCGCTGGCGGGAGCTGTGCGGGCGGCGCGTGGGGGGGAAATGGGGGTGTCGGGTCCATTATTACCGGCTTTGCCGAAGTGCCGTGAAAAGCGGCACTCGGCAAAGGTGGTTTTTTTTTTTTTTATTCAAAACGTTTGCCGAAAGTGCCAGCCGGGGGCACTCGGCAAACCACCCTTTACCGAAAGTGTTAAGACACGGCACTCGGCAAACCATTAATTTTTGATTTTTCGTCCCATATTTTTTTGTGTGGCATTAGTACAGTAGTTACATGTCATGTGGAAAATTTGGGACAATTTGAAGTTGTTTTGCTATATTTCATGAATTATTTCTATTTTCTTGCATTTTTTGGACCACTCCAAATTTGAACTGCAGCTACATGAAATAATGGAATGCGCTGATTCAAAAAATATTATTCATGATGTTTGGCGTATGTTTAGGCTCAATCCAGGGACTCGCGTGAAATTAAGAACATTTATGTGTCGGAACATGACGAGTTACGTGCGGGAAAAGTGTTTTTAAATTCTATAAAATGCAAACGAAGTTTAAAAATCACGAAACTTGGCGAGGTGTCTTGTCATCTCATGAGGAGGCTGTGGAAAAAATTTGAAAAAGTTTGGAGCAAGTTGTGACGTCGGATGCCTAAAACCCAGACATCTCCACACTTGATCACATGAATAACATCATGTGATCAAGTTTTTTTGAATCACCGCATTCCATTATTTCATGTAGCTGCAGTTCAAATTTGGAGTGGTCCAAAAAATGCAAGGAAATAGAAATAATTCATGAAATATAGCAAAACAACTTCAAATTGTCCCAAATTCTCCACATGACATGTAACTACTTTGTACTAATGCCACACAAAAAATATAGGACGAAAAATCAAAAAAATTAATGGTTTGCCGAAAAGTGCGGGCTGAACACTCAAAGAAAGACCCCCGTTTGCCGAAAGTGCTTATACGTGTGGCACTTGGCAAAGTGTGCCTAGTTTGCTGAGTGTCTAACGTTGGACACTCGGCAAAGGTGACGGAGAACGTGGCCGTTTGATCCCGTTATCCGTTGCCGAGTGTATTGTTTTGCCGACGGCCGCACGCACTCGGCAAATATATTGTTTTTCGAAAGTGTTGTACATCGCCGACGGCCGGGCACTCGGCAAACTGGTCTTTGTCGAGTGCTGGTTTGGCACTCGGCAAAGATGCTCTTTTGCCGAGTGCCCGACTTTTGCCACTCGGCAAACTTCTTTGCACTCGGCAAAGAAGCGGATTCCTGTAGTGCACATCATCGTTCGTTACAATGCAACCTCCAAAACAAATCATTGGCAGCTATACATATGATTTTTTTTGTCCAAACTCAAGTCAACAAACAGCCCTTCACCAACATCCATATGTAAATTTGTTAACAACTGGAATGCGCGTGCAATATAAATAAGCACAGGCAACCTGAAGATTAATGTTAAAACCTAGTACCATGTATAGGACGCCATATTTCTCCCCCTTGCCATGGAAAGTCCTTGGAAAATAACTCTGATGGATAGAAAAAGAATGGGTTAATTAAGAGACCCTTCCTAGCGCCCAACCCTAGACACTCTAAGATCATTTTTCAAACTTGCTCGGCTCATTTTGAGAGTCAAGAGATAGATAAACAGCTAGTCACATCCCATTGTACTGATCAGGCGCTCGTAGTGACTAATGGGGTCGAAAACCAAGAAGTGACTTATTTATACTAAGCATTCCTCTTAGCTCTAGATCCAATCTCCTGGTCCGCGCTGAAAGGAAAACAACTGTAAAAGATACTACATTAACTAAGTTACAGAATGACGCAATACATCTATGTACTTTTTTATTGGTGTGTCCATATGCATAGGAAGGCATGCTCAGTTGTGTGTCGGTGATAACGTGCTAATTATATATATCTATATAAATATAAATCAAGTTTTTTTTTGTTTTGCTGACAATCGGTTCTTCCCAATCTTCCTAAAATTAGTGGAGAGAATGTATAACGAAACAAAAGGAGAGACAAAAAGAGAACCATATATGATATGTATATATAAATATTCAATTGTGGATTCTGTGCTATAACGGCCAGACAGTTGGTTGACATTCTTTGTTAACAATCAGACGCAACAATTAGTAGAGAGAATGTTCCAGTTATACATATTTGTCCCCAAATCTCTATCTCTAAATAAGTAAGATATGTCCATATACAATCATATGAATGCGACCTCAATCAATAAAAATACATCGTCTTAGATCACAAATAAAAGACAGACAACGTTCTTGATCAGACATATACAATGCATTTCCAACAAGTATGAAACATTTAGGTAGTCAACCGCCGACCATTTCATTATAGGTCGTTGCTTCTGCTTGTGAGTTCGTCGGTAGAGAGGAGTTCCCAAATCCATGTCAACATACAGCTTGGTTATCAAGTACATGGAATCTTTGCCCTAAGCTAGCTAGCTGCGTTCTGATCAGTGGCATTGAATTTCTAACGACTCTTCACACCACAATGTCAATGTGCTAGCTCAAACTAAAGTCTTCTAAATCCTGAAACGAGATTAATAATCTAACAAGCTATTAGCATGTATATGTGTATATATGCATGATCGATCGGCAATGTCAACACGCCAAGAACTAGCTGCTGTAACAACCAGCAGTTTATGGTGTAGTATTACTGTATTAGCAGTAACCTCCCAAATTATTGTTTCAGTAGTTGACTTACATACATTATCCAAACACAAAACAGAAAAACCAGGGACGAACTAGCTCCCTAGCTGGCGTCTTTATCTATAAATACCTGGGAGAACACACTGCTGTCAGCATCAAAAACACTCCATTCATCAGTCATCACACACACACACACACACAGAGACAGAGAGAGAGGGATTTCTGAAAGCTTTGAATAGCTTACACACAGATACATGGCGATGGCGACCTCAGCATGCCAGGCCTTAGTAATCATGGTGATCGCTGCGGCTGCAGTGACCACGGCGAACGGTACAGCACTGCAGTACAACTTCTACAGCTCGTCGTGCCCCAAAGCCGAGGAGGCGGTCCGCAATGCCACCCAGAAGATCATCTCCAGTGACCCCACCATGGGCGCCGCCTTTGTGCGCCTCTTCTTCCATGACTGCTTCGTCACGGTAATGATAACTTTGTTCTCCTTTTGTGACATATGTGTGTACTTTTATATGAAATGAAATTTTGAGTAACAATGCATGGTTTGTTTCAGGGTTGCGACGCTTCCATTCTGCTTGACCAGTCCAATAGCAACTCACAGCCTGAGAAGTTTGCCATCCCACTACGCGGTTACACTGAAGTGAACACGATCAAGGCGGCGGTGGAGGACGTCTGCCCTGGCATCGTTTCCTGCGCCGACGTCCTCGCCTATGCAGCGCGTGACTCGGCCATTTTCTCCGGTGGCTTTGCCTTTGCCATGCCGGGCGGGCGGCACGACGGATTCGTGTCCAACTCCAACAACATATTCGGGAACCTCCCTGCCCCTAACATGCAGGTCCAGGACCTCATCACAAGCTTCAACAACAAAGGCCTCAGCCCCACCGACCTGGTGGTGCTCTCCGGCGCCCACTCCCCTTTGGCCAAACGCCTTTGCTCCTTCGTCACGCCCGGCTGTACCCCAACGTTGACACGACCATGAACGCCACCTTCGCCGGAGGGCTCAAGGCGGTGTGCCCACCGCCGTCGCAAGGCGGTGGCGGCACCGTGCTGAACAACAACCGTGTGACAGACCCCAACAAGCTGAGCAATCAGTATTACACCAACAGCTCTATCGGGGGGTGATGTTCACATCGACGGGGACGCTGACCAACAACGCCACCACCAACAAGATGGTGCAGGACAACGCTGCCCGACCGGCCGCATGGATGGCACGGTTCGGCGGGGCAATGGTCAAGATGGGAAGCATCCAGGTACTCAGTGGAAACCAGGGTGAGATCAGGAGAGTGTGTGGCGCCACCAACAGCGGTGGTAATCGAGGGCTGCGGCGGATACAAACAGTGATAGCGATTGCTGCACTACTTCTAATCTTGCATTCCATATATATGAGTTGCAGATCCAACATGAAGTTGTTCTAGCTTGTTTTGATCTCTTGTTGTATCTTTTCTCGGATCTTGCTGCTTTTGTATAGCTTCAGAGGTGTACAATTGGGGTTACCAGCTACATGTCCAAAGCATGACGCAACACTTGATGAGTACAGCATCAAATTTCATACACGTCTGAGGGCATAACCGCAGTAGGTCTAATGGTCTTCAACCAGCTCAGGATCGATTCCTTGACATGGGTGATGCACTCCTTATATCCTTCTCTAAGTAGCATGCTCCACTTCTACATCAACGATCTTCGTAACGTATACAACGTCAGGTGAAGCTTTGAGGAAACATTTCTTCGTAGCCATCTTATTCCTTGTAGTCCATAAAAAGCTCAAGCAAACCCGCAAAAATCAAAATGATGAATCGTATATCGACATAGGCCCCTTGCCCTTTAACCAAGAGGCAAGAGCTAGTAAAGTCCCCCAAATTTGGATATGCATCTAGTCCGACAACTTCTATAATCAAACCCCAACTAGTTCAGCGTGGGCCTTCTTTGGGGAGGGTAACTTAAGGGTTGCCGAGCCATCCCTTTTTCTTGCTAGTGGGTATGTGAGAGTTTACCCGATGGGTATAGCCCCTGGCAGGTTTTGAGGGTCAATCGTCTCCTTGTTAGGGACTTAGCATACATCTATGTTAGAGTCTTGTCAGGAACTCCCAAGCCCTTCATGGCCCTACTGGGTCACTCCCGGGATGGCGATGAGGGGTTTGTTCCCAGGTTTGGTGAATGAATCGACCGGAGGGGTGTCGAGGTTTGTTGGACTTGGGTCGAATGTCCATCTAGGGATGTGACAGTTGTTTGTTCGACCTCTGGGTCGGACGGTACCCTAGGTGAGTGCTATTCTGGTAGAGCTCGAGCAAGGGCCTGGCTACTTCTTTGGGGGATCCATAAGGCGTCTTGCTTACCTCGACCTGTCGTGGATCGAGTGACTTGGCTCGGTTCCATTTCATCATTTAGCATCTTAGGCCCGTCTGTGGGCTCAGTGCTCCTAGGGTTTGGGTTGCACATGGAGACTGCTAGGGCAACGCTCTGTGCATGGGGCTAAAGGCCGCTGGTGGTCCCAACATGCAGGTGCCCATTACTCTTGATCTTGTATGCTTGGCCATGTGTACTCTGTCGGTTGGTCATTCAAAGTCCTAGGGGCGTGCGCTAGTGGATTTCTCAGGGCCATCGCGGGTCTGGCTTGTCAGCAACCGGGGTGCCATCTCCATGCACACCCTTCCTATTGCAACTCAGTGTAGTCTTTTGATATTCCTCTGTCATTGCACTGGTTGGTGTAGTTATGGGGCTAAAGGCCGCTGGTGGTCCCAACATGCAGGTGCCCATTACACTGGTTGGTGTAGTCATTGCACTGGTTGAACAGCCATGATGTTTTGGATATGCGAATATGTGCCATCCGACCCACATGGAGGATTCAAGTGTGGGATTTGGCTCCTCAAATCCTATGTGAGATCCAGCTCATGGGTGGCGTCGCCGACTCGGTGCAGGTGATGGGCCATTGCGTCATGGGCCATCACTCATCGATGTGGTAGAGTGAAGTCAAAACGCCTACCGGCGCATACACTTCATGGTGCGCCCACTTTCGCATATGGCGGGTTCACCATCTAGATCGGGAGTTGCATGAGGTGTGGCCCTCGCTTGTATCCTACCACCACATAACGTGGCCATTCGTGAAATTGTAGGCTATGTGGCACCCATGGCCCCAAAACTATAAAAAAACATAGGGGAAGGGCTATAGGGGAAGTTACATGTCGCCTTCTGCAAGATCTCTCTCCACCGAAGCACTCGTCTCCACCCCAAGCTTTCTTGCTTCCGCTCCAAACATGCCCTAGAACTCTTTGATGGAAGCGATGGCAGAATGGAGGAGGTCGTTTGTGGACCATGCAAAGTTTCACGAGTTGCAGTGGAGGGCCATGATCCCAGAATCCACCGGGTTGAAATGATGGAGGTTCCCAGCGAGGTCCAAGGAGGAGTCACAAATGGAGGCAAACGACATTGTCCCTTACGTCCCTTTCCACTTTGTGGGTTTGAGTTGTCAATGCATCCCTTCCTCCGAGGGCTCCTCTTCCCTTCTACAGGCTTCGCCTCCAAGACTTGACCCTAGAGGGATCCTCCACTCTCGGTCTTTGTCATGTTGTGTGTGGCCTTTCTAGGCATTGAGCCCCACTTTCAATGTGGAGGAGCTTGTTCCAGGTGGTACGCTCGGCACCCATGGACGTCCCTCCAAGGATGGGGGAGCCTTGATCCAAGCTTGCCCTTAATTAGATGGTGGGGCATTACCACGAACTCTATTCGGCGAGAGAGAGTCGGTGTGGATGCCCCATTGGGGTGGTTCTACCTCCCCATCCCGCTTCAAGTCTTTGCTACCATAATCGCTGCCGGGTTAAGCGGTGTGGCCAAAGCGGCGTGGTCAATTCTCCCTTCCACATCCGAGGTGGGATCGGCCTAGCCCCTCTTCTAGCGGTGATTAGCCACCTAAAGGGGCTCAGCCTGTCGGGGCTAAGGGTGGTTCACACCTTTTTGAGCCATTGGGTCCTCCCATTGATCATGTTGGAGAACCCTCAATGGGAATTGAAGATGAGGGCGACCCAAACGACCGAGTCAGACTTTGCCATCCATGCAGAGGACCTCGATGACTTGGTGCTAGCGATTGGGTGGGTGTACTCGTGTGACCACAGTGAGGGGGTTTATCCCGAAGGTTTTCCACAACAGTCATATACTCCTCGCCCAAGGGACCCTTCGTCGGTGCGATATCCTCCTTGCCCATTCCCCCTTTAGAGGTGGAATGGCTCACATGAGGACAACAACGTCCTTGGTGTTGGAGGCCGTGATGTCGGGTCGATTCGTCCGCGAACAAGACTGGGGAAGCGTCCTCGGGAGACATTCCTAGTTTGGGGAGGGGGCAGATGTCGCCCTCTTCGCAACCCTATTGCTGCGAAACTTTTGGTAAGCTCTCGTTTTTTTTTTTCCTGTGTTGTTTATCTCCTCTCTTCCACGTGTCTGGATTGGACTCGTGTTGCATCGTGTAGGGTTATTTCCACTGTGGCACTGTTTGTAATCTTTCGTCCTCCACCATCATCCAATATGTAATTTTGTTAACAACTGAAATGTGCGGAATACAAATAAACACTAGGAACCTGAAGATTAATGTTAAATCCTAGTACCATGTATACCTCCACAAACCAGGACGACATATATATACAAAAGTAGAAAATACTACATTAGTTAAATTACAGAGTCGCGCAATACATCTATATACTTTTTAATGGTGGTCTATATTCATAGGAAGACGTGCTCAGCTGCGTCGGTTATAACGTGCTAATCTGTCATATACTTATATATCTATATAAAGCTATTGTTTTGCTGATAATCGGTTCTTCCATCATACATCCTAAAATTAGTGGAGAGAATGTATAATCGAACAAGGTTGAGGAGAGACAAAAAGGAGCACCATATATATGATATGTAAATATTCAAATGTGCATTATGTGTGCTAACGACCCAGCGCGCAGTTGGTTGGCATTGTTTGTTAACAAACAGACGCAACAATTAGCGGAGAGAATGCTTGTGCAATACATACGTGTCCCCAAATCTCTATCTCTAAATAAGATATGTCCATATACAATCATATGTGTGTGACCCCAATCAAAAACATATCGTCTTAGATCAAATAAATAAATGAGAGACAACGTTCTCGATCGGACATATATAATGCTATCCCAACAAGTATTAAACATGTGTAACTATAGTCAACCTACAGCCATTTCATTCTAGGTCGCTGCTTATGTTTGTGAGTTTGTCGACTGTCGGTAGAGAGGAGTTCCCAGATCCAAGTCAAAATACAGCTTGATAAGCTACCTGGAATATAGATATATATATTGCCCTAAGCTAGCTGTGTGTCCTCTATGTAACATTGAATTTCTCACTCTTCACACCAAAACGTCAATGTGCTAAAACAAAAGTCCTCTTCCAATCCTGGCACTAGCTGCATGCTGAAGTTTATGGTGTAGCATTAGCAGTAACCTCCCAAATCATTGTTTCGGTAGTTGAAATACATTATCAAATACAAAACAGAAAAAAAAAACAGTGAACTAGCTCTACTTCGAGACGCAATAGCAACGTCTGTTTCCAAGCATCTTTATCTATAAATACTCGCAGAGACCACTCACCGTTACCACCACTCGCCATCAAACACTCCGATCTATTGACCCCTCTTTCATCACGACATAGATTTCTGAAAGCTTTGCATAGCTTACACTAAGATATGGCAATGGCGACCTCAGCATGCCAGGCCTTACTGATCATGGTGATCGCCGCGGCTGCGCTGAACACGGCGTCCGGTACTGCATTGCAGTACGACTTCTACAGCTCGTTGTGCCCAAAAGCTGAGGAGGCGGTCCGCAACGCCACTCAAAAGATCATCTCCAATGACCCCACAATGGGTGCCGCCTTTGTGCGCCTCTTCTTCCATGACTGCTTCGTCAGGGTAATGATCAGTCGGTCCTCCTTTTGTTACATATATACTTTTTTATGGAATTGTGAGTAATAATGTATGGTTAATTAGGACAAAATGTCAAAAACCTACAAACTCATGTGTACTTAGTAATTGACCACAGATGAATTGATTTCTCATTTCAGGGTTGTGACGCTTCCATTCTGCTCGGCCAGTCCAGTAAGAACTCACAGCCTGAGAAGTTTGCCATCCTCTACGTGGTTACGCCGAAGTGGACATGATCAAGGCAGCCGTGGAGGCCGTCTGCCCGGCGTCGTCTCCTGCGCCGACATCCTTGCCTATGCAGCACGCGACTCCGCCATCATCTCCGGCGGTTTTGGCCGCCATGCCTGGAGGCCGGCGCGACGGGTTCGTGTCCAACTCAAACAACATTGCTGGGAACCTCCTGCCCCGAACATGCAGGTCCAAGACCTCATCACGAGCTTCAACAACAAGGGCCTCAGCCCCACAGACCTGGTGGCGCTCTCCGGCGGCGCACTCGTTTGGCCAAACGCACTGCTCCTTCGTTACGCCCACGGCTGTACCCCAACGTGGACACGACCATGAACACCAACTTCGCTCAAGGGCTCAAGGGCGGTGTGCCGCCGCCATCACAAGGTGGTGGCAGCACCGCGCTGAACAACAACCGTGTGTGACAGACCCCAACAAGCTGAGCAACCAAGGTATTACTCCAACTTGGCCTCGGGCAAGTGATGTTCACATCGGATCGGACAGCGGCGAGCAACGCCACCACCAACAAGATGGTGCGGGACAACGCCGCCAACCCGGTCGCATGGATGGCACGCGGTTGGAGAGGCGATGGTGAAGATGGGAAACATCCGGTGCTCACCGGCAACCGGGGTGAGATCGGGAGAGTCTGCGGCGCCACCAACAATGATGGCGAGGCCGTAAAAGCAAGATCCACCACCATCACATTTGTTTCCACCATTTGTTATTCTTGCATTGCATATATGAGTTTTGATTCCTTGTCACTTCATTCTCAGATGCTCTTGTTGCTCTTGTAGCTTCAGAGTTGTACCATTAATTGATTGCATTATAGATTTTAATCTATTGCCTCTATTTTATATAATGTTTCCTAGGTGGTACACAAGTTACCATTCATTGTGTAATCAGCCCGGTTTGCCCCTTTTTATCTTGACATCACTGCGGGAATGAAGCAATTATTCAACACATTTTGTAATAAGTATGAGACACACGCGGACTCGAGGCCCCGTCGCTCTCCGACTTCGGGCAGCGCCGTCGTCCACCTTTAGGACTCCTTCCGTCCTCACTATCTCGGTCACGCGGAGCTCCGGTGGGGGCAAGGGCCGGCGGCGGTCAGGAGTCTCTTCACCTTCCTCCTTGCCCTTGCCCTTGCCCTTGCCCTCTCCCTCTCCTAGGGATGACATGTGTCGTCGTCATTCCCATGATGGTGGTGGCCGAATCTAGGAGCCCGGATCCGGCCTCTCTGCGGTGGATCTGTTTCCCCACCGGCCAGATCAAGCTATTGCGGCGCGGAGGTGCGGCCAGCGTGCCTTTGCGAAAACCTAGGCGCGCGGCGCCTCGGACCTTTGGGGCGGGCGGATCCGGATCTAGCTATTGCGGCACGGAGGGGTGCGACCGGCGTGTCTTTGCGAAAACCCGGTCGGTGGCGCCTCGGCCTTTGGGGTAGGCGGATCCCTCTCTCCCCCGCCGGATCGGCTCTCCTTGACTCGGATGCGTTGTCGTGTCTCTCCTAGGGGCTCCTTGTTGTGCTCTTGGGGGGTGGAGGGGGGGGGGGGCTCGGCCGGTGGCTCTCCGGTCCCGGGGCAGGTGGAGCAAGCACACTCCACCCGGATCTGCGAGGAGGAGGTTTTCTATGGCCTTCACCGGTGTCGGGGCCGGTTGTCTGTCTGCGGCATCCTCCGGTGCGGTGGGATGAGGCGGATGTAGTGGTGGCCGTCTGCCTTGGCCTCCTCGCTCGGGGCTAGCATTCCTCCGCTGAATCTGAAGTGCTGATGGTGGAAGGTTTTATCGAGGTTGTTGGGGCTTTGTACGTCGGATGACGCTAGGGGCTGCTTGCCGGGGTCGGGATGATGGTGGGTTGGGATATGTGGGGCTTCTTCGATCGACACTTTTCTCCCACCACTTCCCTTTCCATTACCGATTGGTTCCTTGTGTCGGCTACCTCTATCGGACTCGGCGGTGGCGGATGTGGAAGAAGCATGAGGTCAAAGCGAAAAGCTTGGGACGGTGACATCTGCGGACTCCGGTCCTTCTTGGAGGCGCCCTTTACTACCTCTCTTCCTACCGCGTTTGAATTTCACATGTGAAAACCTTCCCTCATCGGGCTAGTTTGTCGACGCTCTTGGCGTCGTTTCCTTCTTGAAGGCTCTACTAGCTAGGCGTTCCAGACTCCATTGAGGGCCTCTTGTCTTCTGTCATGGCGCATCTTCTACGGACAGTGCTCGGTGCCCCCTATGGTTCTTCAAGTTGTCTTTTCTCTAGTTCAAGTTTTTTGTTCGACCGAGTTGCTAGGGGAGTAGTTGTTTTAATTGAGTAGATTTGACCAAACTACAAGTGATGATGTGTCATTAGTTTAAGTGGTGGCGCTTGAGTCTTGAGTTGTTCCGAGCTAAATTGTATGGTTTTTCCGGCACTTTCCTAAGTTGCATAGGATGAGTGGGGCACTTTCCTAAGTTATATGGTTTTTCTGGCCTAGTTTCCATTCAAAAAAACTAGGCTAACACGATTTTTTTTTTATTTATCTAATGCAAATCGTGACAAAGCTTTTGCCAAAAAAAAAAAAAACTCCATACGTCATAACTCATAATAGATGGTTCAGCCACGTAAATGCCGGATTAAAGCAACATATTGTATTTAACCTTGTGGGGATGGGCTATGAAACCAGAAACGCACTGTATGTTTGTGGTTTCGTAAAAAAAAAAAAAAAAAAAAGTAGGAAAGGGTTTTGGTATTTCTAGTAAGTTTTTGGGCTCCAGTGTAGAGAAAAGGAGATAACTGTGTGCACATTCAAAAATCAAGAAGAGTGCTTAAGATCTGGCAGCTAAACTGTCAAGTCTAAAGTCAAATATAGCTAATGTAAAACTACTGGTCTCTCCCTATTGGAAACCATCGAAGAATACATAGATTTTTTTTTTTTCTTTTAGCCGAGTGGAACTTCAGAGAAATTTTGAAAGAAAAAATAAATGATCTCTTTGTTCAATCAGTAGAAGATCTGGAAACAAAGAGGGCCCATTTATATAAAAAGAATTAATGATCATTTTGATACGTGGGCCAAGATGTCTCCGACCCATTTTCATCGATACGGCCCACCCAGCCCAGCAACGTTTGCCGTCCACTAACCCTTCGCAGGCAGAGGCAGTCCACTCGCTCGCTCGCACACAGCCGCCGCACCTGCCGGCCTCCACTCGCTCTCCGGCGAGGCTCCACCGGGAAGGAGCACCGGCAGCTGGCTCGCGGACCTGTACCGCCCCTCCGCGACAAGGCACCGTCGCGCCCGCGCGCCGGCAACGTCCTCCAGCAGTTACCGGTGGTGATTCAGCAGCAACCTCTGGTGATTTCCCGTTGTTAGTTTCTTTCTTCCCTCTTAATCTAGTCACTAGTTGCTTGATTTTTTTTCCTCAATGGCGACCTCCAGCTAGTTATTGTTCCTTGGTTTTTGGTCTTTCCGTGTGGAAACTGGAAACGAGAGTTGGAGCTGGGGAAAAGCGGTGGAGATCTGACTCTGATTTGGTGTTGGTAGGATGAGTAGTGGATTTTGGAGAGCTGCGTCAGAGGGATAGCTCAATGCGTACCGTTTGTTGTGCTAGCGAGTAGGCGCTAGAAGAAGCTGTGAAACAATTGTAGTCACCCTGTGAAATGGAATAATTGGAGTCAACCTCCAGAGAGCATCCCATCTCAATCCATACTGAATTGGCTGCCACTAATTTTAATGTGCCTTATTATTTATTTTTTTAAAAAAATAATAAAACATGTATCCGCGTATTCATATCAATCCGATACCGATACATGAATCCATATCCATGCTACATACTCTGTAGTAGATGATGATAGTTCTGGGCGATTGGCTGTATTGCCTCCTTGATTAACATTTCTTCAGGACATTAGTAGACATTCATTAGCTACATCTATTTTTTGGTCTGTAGTGATCAATCAAAATTTATAACTCACAAAGAAGTTCAGCATCAGTAAATCTCATCATCATTATTGTTATTTATTAACTGATGAATTTTTTTGTCTGGCTACTTGTGAATAGGTCTGAAAGGATGAGGAAGGGACTGCATCCTCAGATGCAGTGGATTTCATATGTGACGCAGAGTGGTAGGCTGATCAATATCATGATGACCAAGGTGAACCATACTGGCAAAGTGTACCACATGAGGGCCAAGCGACAAATGGCTCAGAGCCTTGGTCAGATTGCAAAGTTCAAACGTCGATATGAGCAGGAAGCTGAGGAAAGCAAAGACAAGGAGGTTGATGTTAGGAACGAGATACAACCTCTGTAACCACCTTAGTTTTGTTGACTGCAAAGTTTTCAGCTAATAAGAAACTTTGATCAATGAATTGGGTTTTTCCCCTTGTATTCCACCTCAGAATTAGATTTTTATTGTGTTGTGCCCCATCTTTAGCAAACTATAGCACTTGTTGCACCTTAAAGCCCAAAGAAGATAGTCTGTGGATTGGTTTTGCTCTGTCCTTGAGTTTCATGATTGATGTCTTTCATGGTCTCTGACGGATTGCTTTCGCTCCCTATATATATATTGCTTCTGAAATTGGCCTGCCTTCTTAGAGCAAGCAGTGAAGCCGTCAGAGCAAAGGTCAGCATTTGCACACAGATGTAAGCTGCACGTAGCATTGCATAATTCAAAACTGACAAAACAAAATGCATCAGGACGATCCATTGTAACAAGTCTAAATCATATATACCATATACGTACAGACTAAAACAAAGCAAAGTTCCAAGCTTCGGGGAACGGAGTGATGATAACTTTCTGTTCCACACCAATCACCTTCAAGAAACCCCTGCGTGATCTTGAACTTGCAATGCAGGTGCTTCGCCAATGTAGGGATGGTTACCTCTTCACTCGCTGTTCAGTAACAGGCTCAGAGCCTCGACGACGATGCTCATGCTAGGACGGTCGTGTGAGTGGTCCCGTAAGCACAGGAAAGCAACAGAAGCCATCTGTTTGCCAAACGAAATCAAGAATTACACACATGATAAAAAAGAAAACAAAAGTTCAAAGGGAGGAATAGTCTGGAGGGAGTTGCAGTTTTACATGAACTTCTACCTGCGCTCAGGGTGTCCAAAAGACAGGGCCTTGTTCTTAAAATAGACTTTGAAAAAACTATGAAAGGGTGAGGTGGGATTTCTTACATGAGGTTATGGTAGGGAAAGGGTTCCCTCAGAAATGGATTTCTTGGGTAATGGATACAGTTAGAGAGTTTGCATAAATGTTAATGGGGAGAGAAGTTCATATTTCAGGACCTTTAGGGGTTTGAGACAAGGATATGCTTAGGAGGTGTTTAGTTCCCCTTTCATCCTAAAAAAATTTTGGGTTTTGGTCCATCATTTTGCATAATGGAATAAACTAAAGGCCAAAAAAAAATTTTGCTTTATGTTGGTGGTTTGTGTCAAGATTCCCAAGCCATTGCTGACTGTGGTTTCCTCTGGAGGGGCAAAAGCTTGAGTTATTGTGAAGCATGCTCTCTGTTTCTTCAAAGTGGAGAGCAGTCAGCAGAAGCTATATCTGTCTGACCCTAAATACTATTTTCTAGATAAGTTCAGCTTAAGTGCAGGAGAACCAAACATAATCTAAAAAATTATTTTTAAAATAACAGAATAGAAAAATGATTATGTCTTTGAGTTAAAAAAAAAATGATTGTCTTCCCTTTTTGCAATGTCAAAAGATGGCTATGTTCAAGGCACACTGTATAGAAGTCAACTTGCTCACTCGTGCACACAACATCCAGCTTTAACAATATTGTTACCTTGCTGACAGCCTTTAGTGGGTACCCTCTGCCAAGCTGTGGATCTATGCACTGTTCCACCCTGCGTTTGTCGTTAAGCCTTGGTGTAGCCTGCACCGTATAAGCAAGTTAGCTGCTGCATCCTATAAAGAAACTAGAACTGGGAGTGCTGGCATATGTACCCATGTCACTAGGCTCTCTTGGCCACGTCGACCAGTTAAAAGCTCCAACAGTACAATCCCGAAGCTGTAGACATCGCTCTTTGTGCTATACTGTCCCGTGATTGTGCACCTAACAAGTTCAAAGAAGGAAGCAACACCTAAGTAGCAGAAATCCTGGCATATCATTTATCGGCCTAGGCATTAGGGTAATTCTGAAAGTGTGGAAGGATTCCATCACATACTCAGGTGCTTCTACATCTACAATGAAGCCAAGTTTTTGTGACACCCATCTGTGAGACTGGACACCCCAGATAGTCTCAATCATATCATGACGTATTGAGACACCAATATCACCTATCTTTGCAACATCATTGTCAAAGAGAAGTATGTTACTGGACTTGATGTTGCTGTGGATGATGGGAGGAGCAACCTTCTCATGGAGGAACTCGAGACCTTTTGCAGCACCTACAGCAATCTTCACACGCTGCAACCATGGTAAAGGTGGTCCTGGTTGGGCTCCCTGGATGCCCTGTTTACCTAAGATCATGTCAAACATGAAAAATATCAGCTGCCATTTCCATGTTTGATAGTTTGTAGATTATTCAGACTAAAAATACAGTCACTACAAGTGGTTTAATAGTTTTAACATAGACCATACTATTGACCTATGTCTGACAAGAAAACACCAGATGATCACGCTAGAAGTAAATCTTGTGTTCCTCCATTATACCATGAAGAATATCATGCAAGGAGCCCCTTGGGGCGTACTCATAAGCAAGAACACGAGTTTTCCCTTCAAGAAAACATCCAAGAAATTGCACAACATTGTCATGGTAACACATTCTTAAAATGGTTGGAACCTGCAACAGAAGTATAATTTAGAAGGTAATTTTTTGCTGTACACAACAATAAATGAAGAGCAACTGCAACAAATAGTTAAAAAGCAAGGCACCCATGCATGACCTCTACTTGAATTTCTTCAGAAGTACGAAGCCTTTTTACAGCAAAATTCTGCCCATCTTTAAGAACTCCCATGAAACATTCTGCATATGGTCCCTGTCCTATAAGAACATCATTACTGAAGTTCCTGGTTGCTTCATTCAGATCCTCCATGGAAATGGTTGATATGAGAGGTGGGTAAAGTTTATCAAGGGCTGCATCTAAGAAAATGAAGTGTTAGAGTGAACGGTTAATCCAGGACCCCAACAGATCTACTAAAGAACGTGAAAGCATAAACACCATAGAAGAAAAAATATGCAAACGAGAACAACACTGAGGCATGATGTTTCTTAACAAAGTTTGGACATCTGTTAGTTATCCCATCGGTTATAACAGGGGTTGGCCTCATTGCTTTTATGTCCCCCTGGTTACAAAGTCCGATGGAACCCTATCTTAATAGATGTATTCTCGCTCAAAAAAAAGTCCAACTCAAACTCTATCCTAATCCCTAATAGAACTCATGTCCAAATGTAACAAAATTGTACTAATATTCGACACATATTTAACATGAAGTAAATACAATACGCTAAGATTATTGCTTCTCTGGAAGAGCACTATGGCACAACAAATAGTATATTTTGAATTATGTACATGGCACACAATTACAAACGAAAATTTAGCAAAAAGAGGGTGTATATGGTAAGGGTGATATTTTATTGTGCTGAAAGTTTTACTCCCTCCGTATCACTATTAGAAGGCGTTTAGACACGGTCTTCAAAGCACAACTTTGACTTCTCTTTTCTATAAAAATATTTATTGGAAAGTTATATATGTATATTTTTATGAAAATATTTTTCAAGACAAATCTATTGATATGATTTTCACATTTCCAAACTCAACGACTTTAAAAGTTATTTGTGATTTATTTTTCCAATATTTGACCCACACCTTTTCCAAAACGTCATTTAATAGTGATATGGAGGGAGTACCTAATAATACTTAAGTGCTACAGGTTTTATTTGCTTTTTATGTGTGTATCTACTAGGTTAAGGCTGACAGACAAATATATATGAGAAGAGAATTTGTTTCGTGTACCAGCAAGTTTGCTTCTAGCAACAACAATGATCCGAGACGGAAAAGTACATGAACCATTTCTGGCCTCATTTGGATATCAGATTGTAAGCAATCGATGGCAATGGAAATGGCCTCACGAACAAAGTATCCCTCATGTTCATCATAAACCTTGCCAAAAATTTCAATTGCACCACGGTGTCTCCTATAAGAATCAAGGAAGTCTGTGGTAAGCACATGAGCCCTACCATTGTACATGTATCTCACTGTCTTCCAAGTGATGAGCTCTAAAAAGGACAACTCCAAAGCTATATGCATCAGATTTTTGTTAAAAATTGACCAGAAACATCCATTGGATCTGAATAATACTTTTCAAGTCCATTGTAATGAATAGGAAGCCTAGTATCTTTTTTGTGCAACTGAAAGTCCAAGAAATGTTGGCAAATTCACATTGAAGATTTTCGGCACAAAGTTCTCGTCCAAAAATATATTGGCAGATCTGAAGTTTCCTAAGAGGCTGGTGCCACATGAATCAGGACTTTCAACTGCTAATGAATGGATATGAACCAGGCCCTCTGCACACTGGATTGCTATCGACAAGCGTTGATGAAGAGGAAGTATTTCCATGGAGCAGATAGTGTCATAAAGGGTTCTGTTAGATAACGATATAGAGCCAAACATTGTCTTGGATAGATCACAAGGCTCGTATACACACTCTAAAGTGGATTCCCCTAAGTGGAAGCCAACAACATTCGCAACGTTTTTGTGGTTCTGTTGACTCAATATGCTCGTTGTGTTCAGAAATATTTCTCTGTCAGTTTCTGAACATGTCTTAAGTTGTCTTACTATAATTTGATGTTTCTTGCCGAGGACTCCACTGTAGAGACATTCAATCATCGTTTCCCTAAAGGCCATGCTGTAGTCTTTTGTCATTTCTTTCATTTCGGTTTCATTGAAAAATTTTAGATGTCCAAATTGGTGTGCTGCTAACAGTACATCCTGCTCTCTCTGCATAGCTTTCCTGATAATCCTTAGACTAGTGGCTACTTCAACCATTTCAGGACGAGTTATGATGCCCCTCCGCAAGCATTTAGCTGCTAACTGTCCAATGTCTCCAAGAAACTTCTTGTTCTCTGCAACACTGATTTCCTCATCAAACATGTGCTGCACGTCCTCCCCTTTTGTAAGAGCCTCATTAAAACATTGAGCAAGGGTAATCGTCCCATCAACTGCTTTTTTCCTTGTGATAACTTCCAGCAAAACCACTCCAAAGCTGTAAACATCGCTTTTTGGGGTTAGAATTCCAGTCTCACAGTATATTGGGTCAAGGTAACCTATGGAACCAATGACAGTGGAAGCTTGTTGGGGCCCATTAGAACAAAGGAGTCTTGCAATTCCAAAATCTGATATTTTTGGTGTAAGATTTTTGTCTAGCAGTATGTTAGCAGGTTTGACGTCACCATGGAGAACAGGACTATACATGGAATGCATGTACCCCAATGCATCCGCAACCTCAATGGCAATTTCTATTCTTTTGTACAAAGGGAAGGGAACCCAACTGTTAGCGCTGTTGCCATGAAGTATGCTGTCGAGGTTCCCATTAGAGATAAACTCCATGACAATCATTAGAGCATTTTCTTCTGTGCAGCAGCCCAAGAGTCTCACAACATTCTTGTGGTTTATTTGAGAGTGCACTATCACCTCCTTGGCAAACACCTCTTTCTGGGTCCCATGTATATATCTCTCTTTACAGCGACTGAGGTTTGGTCTTCTAGCGTTCCTTTGTAGACCTCACCAAATGCCCCTCTTCCCAGAACAGTTTTATACCCATCAGTTATGTTTCGTATCTCATTTTCTGTGAAATATTTCAAGCTGTAATTGTTTTCCAATCTTCGAAGCACCTGATGCCCATTAGTTTGAAGGAAATCTCTAAGCTTGTCCCCTTGGTAATCCATGCACAACCAAGCATAGTGATAGGAATGCTATGGGTGGTTCCTTGCCTGCATAGCAAGGTCATGTAATGTTACTATTCTTTGATACTCAAGCAATCTTACTATTGAAAAGAAAGAAAGACAGAAAGAAAACTATTCTTATAGGTAATTATAATGCCTACTAGCTGACCAAAAAGAACCTCGAAGAATCCTGACCTACCACAGTGTAGACTTGGAGTGTAACATATAACACATTATCAGAATGACAACTCCGCAGCGCTCATTACACCAGAGTACCAGACCTAATATGATATGAACAAACAATGGCACTAGTATTACAGATTTAACAGTATACAACTTGTTCTCTATCAGTAGGCCAGAAAAATGCAACACATTCGTAATATGAGACCCAACAGGAAGTATTAAAAATTAAACTAACTAAAACTTCGATATATAAGGTTTATAAATAGAAATTACTAATTTGTTACATAAAGTTCAACAGCGACTAATTAATCCAAAGTTTAAAGGCTGTGGATGAATTATTTCAAAGCGTGTTTCGCAAATTTTCATACATCGGAGGAAGTGTTTAGAGTTTTAGAGGGCTTCAGGAAAGTAACAACCATTCCATAGAGGCAATTTCAAAGCCTTCAGGTGAGTTTGGGGAAAGGTTCAGAGGAACTAGAACAATGCTTCAATTTATGTTTCATCATCATCAGGGATAAAAAGGAAGCAAATTCAGAGAAATCAACTTGTATCCATACTTGAGGTGGAAACAGCCCACGGCCCCAGCACACAGCCTGTGGTGAGGAATCAGCCGTCGCCGCCGCCCCGCAGCCGGCGGCAGCACCCCGCTGACTAGCCATCGCGGCAGCCAATTTGTCTGACCTATTGACTTTGAATTGTGCGGATCGGATTAAGGCCATGTTTGGTTAATTAGTCAAGGACTGTTTTTAGTTCTAACGACTTTTTGGAAAAAAGTCCCTTCATGAGGTACTTTTAGGGATTTTAGGAAAAACGTTCGGCCCTGTTTCGTTTGCTAGGGACTAAAAAGAGACTTTTTTAGTCAACTCCAAAAAGTCTCTAGAACTAAACAGGGTCTAAATTCCTAATGACATTGGATGAGAACTGAGATATATAGGGAAAGAGAAATAGATTGGGATAAAAAGGAGGGCGTATGATGGGTATGGTAGTCTGTATTTGTCTATTCTTGCCTAAATTTTCCATTGTCCAAACATAAGATTAAATCTTTTCGCCCCTTATTTCCTTGACCCCATTTTTCATGAACCAAATGCGCACCCCCCACCCCACCTCATTTCTTTTATCTCATTCCTGCCCATTTCTGAGGAACCAACAACACCACGTTATAGATTTATCACATAACATATATTTATATAGCAAAAACTATGTAGCTAGAAAAACTATAACCACTTATAACTTGAAATAGTGAGTTTAAAAATTACCTCAACTTATAAGAGACTCTAGGTGAATAACTTGTCAATACGGTCTAAAAAGATATGATTCACATATATACCTACCATTGATGAATGCAATTGGGTCAACATACATGGATGCAAGGCCAAAGATATAGCCCTCTCAAACTGGGACGTACGATCTATGAACTGATGTCGTCATAAACTCACATAGCTGGGGATCATCAGCTGAAACTAAAACAAAAACAAGAAAACAGATCGGTAGAGACAGAGACGACTGACCATTGACCACACCATGAATACTACATGAATCAGCAGCTAGGATGAATGCATGAGCCAGTAGGCTTCTTTAGTACCTGTCGCAGCAGTGCGCAGCGTGCAGTAGGTAAGTAGTATACGCGTAGGCGCCACCCCTAGGGCCGTGCTGATGATTGAGTCGATCGCTTCTTCTTCCGCGTACGCGCAGAGGGAGAAGAGTCCGCGACGACGACCTCGCCCCTCTGCAATGGCGGGGCACCGGGGATGGAAGGCACAGCGACACCAACCGGTATCTATGCCACCGGAAGTCAATGGAGGAAGAGGCCAAGAAGCAAAAGCCCAGTTCCTGTCGGTTTCTGTTGACAAGACAACTTGACATGCATGTTGTTTTTAACATGGGCCGGGTCACGTTAATTTAATTAATTATGTTGTTGTGACTGTTCTTTCAGTAGGGGTCTCCCCTCCTGTTTTGTTAAAAAAAACTGTTCTCTCTCAGCTGCAAAGATCATGAAGACATCTGGATCTATATATAGGGTCAGCAGCATCATTTCAGGTCCATCCAGCCCCATCAGTCTGTTATTTGGATCTGGAAGTTGAAATGTGCCCCAAAAATCAAGTTTTTTGCTGGGCTACTCCCCAATGACTGTCTCAATACCAAGAACATCCTTAGAGAAGGAATAAATTCTTGCTGGAGGGTTGCAACTGCGTTCTGTTGGGGCGCAAGCGGAGGTGATCTCAGACCTTGAGAACTCGCGAAGGATGGAACTAACGACCAGGTCCTTGGTGATGTCTACTTTTTCAGGTGAGACGGCCGGCCTTCGGGTCTCCGCTAAGCGGAACAGGCGGAGGTTCCAGCCTCCCTGACGTTCACTTCTTCAGCGGGGGCTAGATTTATCGACCTCGAGGGGCACGGGTAGGAGGTCTGCACCTGCGGCGCACCAACCCCAGTTCCCGAAAGCTGGCGCTGGCGAAGACCGGGCCACGCCCGCGAAGGTCCACCTTTCGCTAGCCTCGTTCGAGCCGGGGCGGAGGTCTGCACCTGCTGGCGCACCCGCATTCCCAGCGATTCGGCGGCGAAGGCCGAGCTTCGTGCGAAGAGTCCACACCCGCCCGGCATCGTTCGAAACCCAGGCGGAGGTTCACCCCGCCAAGCGCGTTACTCCGGCGGGCTCCCAATGAGGCAGGCCCAAATAAAAGGTGGAGGGGCTGGGAGCACGAGTACGCTTAAAGAGCCCGAAAGTGGCGTGTGTATATAACAGAATATGCTGAGAATATTAGAGGGTAGAATTGCAATCTCATGTCTCGACGGATGTGAAGCTATAAATAGGGAGGAGTCCTCCCCCTAATAAGGAGGTTGGTGAATTCCATTTATGGAGCATTATTACAAGTTATCAACTGCGATGCAGCGGGTCCCTCTTATCCTCCCTTAGGGTCCGGCGAGCGGAGGTTTCACTCCGATGTTGAGAACCCCAAACTCAACATTGGCGCCCACCGCGGGGCCCGATTTAAAAAAACCATGGCTCCACAAAAGAGAAAAAGGGCGCCTCGAGGCGAAGGCCCCCCAAAGAACACCCGACCCAGTGAGCACGAGGAGTACCTACGCACGGCGGAGGAAGATCCCCCCGCCGACGAGGAACATAGGGGAGGAGGAACGGCGGAGATGCAGTAAGCGCGGAACGGGGAGACGGGAACCCTACCCAGTCGCAGGAGCTGCGTCAGCTCCAGGCCTCACTCCAGAGATTGCAGCAGGAAAGGGATAGAGCACGCGGCCGCCACGCGGAGGTCCTCAAAAGCACAGGGCCTCGGCGCGGTGAAGCGATCGGCGGCCAGATGGCGCTCTTGCAAGCGGAGATTCAAAGCATGCAATTTGCCAATCAACCTCCGCCCGGCTCGACTGCCGATAACTGCTCCCGTTACCATCCCCTGACCCACATGACAATGAGTCTCGATCCAGAGGTCTCGCCCAACCCCACGATCGTCCATGATGTCCCACAAGGCCGAGGAGCCTTCGATCCGAAGTCTCCATTATCGAGAGGGCATCTGGCCCGAACACCATGGCCGACTAGATACAAGCCCACCCAACTCCCGAAATTCAATGGGAAAAACAGATCCGCATCAGTTCATAATGAGCTATGAGGGGCAAAGAAGTGGCATCGTAGGAGGCAATGACCGTCTTGGCAAAGGCCTTCATAATTGCCGCGGAGGAGATGCCACGGCCCGGTACTCTATGTTGAAACCCGGTTACTATATACTCATGGGAAAACCTCATGACAAAATCTTTGGAGAACTTCAAAGGCTTCGAGTCTTGCTTGGTCGCTCACCTCCATGGACCTATTTCGGTGCAAGCAAGGCTACAACGAACCGCTAAAGGACTATTTTCAAAGGTTCCTACAACTCAAGGCGAAGGCCCCCGGCGTGCCCGACCAAGTGGCTATAGATGCAGGCATCGAGGGCTCCGCCTGGGACCATTCGCCGTGAACGGCTCGAAAAAGCCGAAGACAATGCATGAGCTATGTGAGCAGTTCGAGATCCGGATCCGGTCCATTTTAAGATGCTCGGAGGAGACTAGAGGAACAGTAACTTCTAACGGCAGCAAACAAAGGGCAACAAGAAGAACCGGCAAAAGCGGGCCCCAAGCAAAGAACCAACCCAAAAGCGTGTCGGGTCCTCGGCAATCGACAATGACGGAGCCGGCGGGCAGGGCAGCAAGAACGCCCGGGAGCGAGGCCTCCCGACAATCAAAAAACCGTATCGAGGAAAGGGACCCCGAGAGAAAGAACTGGAAGGAGGGACCAAGAAAACAATTACATGCGATACGGCACAAGAGAAAGGTCACTATACAAAAGATTGCCCGGTCATCCAACGGGAAAGGGACAAGGCATCAAGAACCCGGCAAGCCCACCCGCCATGAGACAAACACCACTGACCAGCAAAGGGGAAATTAATAATGCCTACACCTACACACGCATGGAGCCTTAGCGAAGCCCGGAACCAGCATCAACAATATTGCCCAATCTACCCTTCTAACATCAAACCAAGTGCACCCATCGACCTTGGCAAACGCCCTACCCAAGCTTCCTCCGGCATGGAGGCATTCGCCACCTCCACCGCGAGTTCAAAATTATTCCTCGAGAGTCAAGCATGTCATACTCGAACCCGAGGCAACACCTAACCTATGTCGAAACAGGGTTACCCCAACAAACCAACAGGCAGACAGTCAACCAGGTCTCGAACCAGAGTCTGCCACCACCTCCGCCAGGACCCCCACCCGGCGCTCCTATGAAAAACGAGCCCAATCCAGAAAACCAATATAACCCACATGCCCCTTTGCCCTCTATTGGAACCATAATGCCTATCTTTGGTGGTTCATCAATAGAATATGAAACCAAAAAGCGAAAAAGGATCACCTCCGCTTGGTCAACAATGTGGCCATCTGCAGCCCTCGGTCGGAGTTTGGGGGAATGGTCGAGCACCCCCATAACCTTCTCGAAGCGAGATCTCAAGCGGAGAGTTACCCACACATTGATGCCATGGTGATAGAAACAAATGTAGCAACATGGGGAAATGAAAAAGAGTACTTGTGGACACAGAAGCTCCGCGGACATAATCTTCGCCAAAACCCGACAAGATGAATTTCAACGTAAACCAACTACTGACCATCGGACTCACCTCTTATAGGGTTTGGTGGAAGGCAAGTGCGGCGTTGGGAAAAATAATCTTGCCGGTGTCCTTCAAGCGGACGAAAAAAGTGCAAGAACAGTACATAACCACCGACATCGTGGATGTCTATTCACCATACAACATAATCTTCGGCAGAGGATTCACAAACAAGTTCAATGCGGCAATACACATGGGATACTTGTGTATGAAGATGCAATATTGCCATGGAATCATAGCGATATCACGGAAGCGGAAGGAAGCCGAGGAACATAGAAAAAAGGCAATATACAGCGCACTGCACGAAATGTCTTCGATCTGAGAAGAGAAGAGAAGGCCTAGAACCGCCCGATATGAAAAAAGAGCAAACAAGTGCCAAGGGCCAAGAAAAAATAAAAGAAAATAAGAATAGATGCCGACCAGGACCACTCTGTAACAATCGTAGCAGATTTAAACCTTGGGAGGACGAGAAAGAGCCGGAGGAGCTACTCACTAGAACAAAGAGATCTGCGCGGTCGGTCGGCGGGGACTCCGTGGCGTAGGCAGAGATACAATTGAGCATGTCCTAGACATCAACCGAAAAATGAAACCAAAAAAGCGGCGACAAAGGAAAATGTCGGGGAAGAGAATACTAGCAACACAAGCGGAGGTACGAGAGACTACTCGGCCAAGGTAATCGAGAGAAGTCAAATACACCGGCGGCTAGCTTAACGTTGTTCCTCGTCCCAAAAAGACCTCAGGCAAAATGAGAATGTGCATAGATTTCACGAGATCTCAACAAAGCCACCAAGAAAAGACAACTTCCTTTGTAAAATTCATACCAAGAGAGCAAAATAACGAGGCGGATGCCTAGCAAAAGCGGCGACAAACAACCTCGCATGCCACAAAACACCATCTACAACGTGGCATACAAACCCGGAATGTAAACAATCAAAGTAGCATTGAGAACCGTCATGTTGGTAGAAGGCTTAAGATTGGAGACAAGCAATACTAGACAACCTCAACAACGTGAGTTACCGAGAAAATGAAGCGGAGGCCGCTAGCGAGTAAGCTTGAACAAGAAGCTACACTCTCATCGATGGCCAACTTTTCAAAAAAGGGCTGGTCCGACCAATGCTCAAGTGTATCCCACAAAGCGAAGGCATAGAGTTACTCAAGAAAATACATCTTGGGTATCAAGGGATCCCACATCGGACCAAGAGCACTGCGTCGGCGAAGGCCATTCGTCAAGGGTTCTGCGGCCCACACATATAAAAGGCATACGGCAAATCGTCAAGACATGCGGAGCTTGCCAAAATTCGCACCACACCGAGAAAAATCCTTCGCCAGTAAAACAACCGGATACCTCCGACATGGCCATTACGAGATGGGGAATCGACATTGTCGGCCCTCTACCTTGACTCAAGGAGGAAACAAATTGCAGTAGTGGCGGGGGTTGAATACTTCACCAGTGGATAGGAGAAGCCCCCCGGCAAAAAGATAACCTCGAGTCCATCACTAAGTTTCTTGGCGAGAACATAATTTGCAGATTCGGAGTGCCAAGAGTAGTAACTTGATGAGACAACGGCAAGCAATTTGACCTCGAATAAGCTCGGAGATTTACGCTCCCAAATGGGAACAAAGATAGCCTTCGCATCAGGTTTATCACCCGTAATCGAATGGGGCAAAGTGAAAGAGCAAATGGAATAATCTTCTCGCGATCTCAAAAACTCGTGTTCAATCTCCTAAAGGCAAATGGGCGAGACGAACTACCCGGGGGTTATCGGTCTCACAACACTACATCTTCGCGTGCCCACAGGATATACCCCATTCAAGCTCATGTATGGAGAAGAAGCAATGCTCCCAGGAGGGCGAAACATGAAAGCCTCCGCGTCATGAAGCACAAGATAGCGAGAAGATCGGGATTACGAAAAAGAGACACTAGAACAAACAAGGCTAGAAGTTGTGGAAAACATTGAAGTACCGAGGGGCGGAGACAAAAAAATGGAGAGGGGCCGAGTCAAAAAAACACATCGAGGATGGAATCTCGTACTCAAGAGGGAAACCAAATACTTCAAGCGTGGGGAAAACTACAAGCAAAATGGGATGGCCCGTTCATCGCCAAAGCGGCGACAAGACAAGGAGCCTTCCGTCTCATCGACGAGAGCAACACCTCCGACCCACACCGGAATGTGGACAATCTACGCAAGTACTACGTGTAAGGCTGTATCCTTAAAATATAAGCGGGAGGTCGGCCACTCCTTTTTTACGCAAGTAGCAATAGACTTCTTTCAAAAGTACAAAAAGTCTCGCACTCTTTTCCTCACGGGGGGAACTCCTAGCGGAGGTGAGGTTTTTAACGAGGCGAGACATGTAAAATCCTACGAAATATAAAGAGGAAAATTCTCCCCCAACAATCAAAAAAACCATGTCGAAAAGTGGACTTGCAGCGCGGTCACATGTAATTAAACGAGCGATAAAACGAATAAGAGGACATCATCACGGATTTAACGCCGGAGGTTCTATCCGGAGAATGACCTCCGAGAGACCAATGAAACGGTCTCCAAAATCCTCGGAAAAAGTCCTACCCAAGCGTAGGCATCGAGGTGGCACAACGCAATGTGTCGGAACCAAAAAGCTGAAAAAAAGACACTCCGTTTCGAGGCATCAAGACAACCCTCCAAACAAAGGCATTTAGGAGGTAACATATAAAAGTCTCATCATCAATTAGACAAACTCTTGCTATAGTATTGCATTCAATAACCATACAAGTGCTTGACATTGTCTTGTCAAGATTACAAACATCTTCAAAGAAGATGGCACGATGATGAGAAGCAAGAAGAAAATGCAAGATACTCCACAATAGCAAGCTAGGCAAACGGACACATGCCGTTAGCAGCAAAAGTCTCCCCCGTGTACACGCCTCTGTTTTGCGCAAACATTACACCATCGCGCGTAGAAGATGGTACAGTGTGGGTAGAACCACGCCAGAAGACAGAGGGGCGAGATCAACACCACCGTGTAGGGCAACACTTGACTTCACGCCGCGCACTAAAATAAACCTCCACTTGGCGTCGTGGCGTCCTCTCGTCATTTAACTATACACCGGCGTAGGAGTCTTCTACCAAACCAAAACCTGTCAGCCAGAAACAAAAATTTCGAAGATGCCCTAAGCGGAGGCTGGCCATAAGAAAAGACCACCAAAACGACCAAAACTCATCGGCAGAATTAATAGCCCCGTGCTGTCTTAGTCGAGCTTCCGATAGCGAATAGAAGGACAGATAGTTAGACTCCCTACACCCACGCTTACGAACCCTCACTTTCGGTTTGAGAACACGGCTATCTAAGCCTCCACTAGGCGGCCCATAGTATCATGACTGCCCAGGGGGGAGGAAAACGGTTGGGTTATATACTAACCCGACAAACCTAATACCTGCAAAGGACGATATCAATAAGTCCTCATAATGACATCGACCCTATAAAAGAAAAACGCCAACCCCCACCCAGTCATTCAAAGCCTCCACAAACCACAAAAACCGAGCGGTTAAAGGGGCGAAAGCGAGAAAACATGAGCAGCGGATGTTAACCTCAGCTTGCATATCCGAGCATACAAAGAAAGTCCGTGTAAGAGGCGTAAACGATCTCGGCATTTGAAGAACCGCGGGGGGAGACCCGGCGAAGAATTCGTAACATCCCCGAGACCAGGACAAATGCAAAGCATCCAAATGCGAGATCATCGCCAAGACCAGCGAAGTGAACAAATTTGCGCTTCCACATGTGTATGGAGGCCCGAGCACCTCCCGGCACTCCCCCCCCCGAGTACTTCAAAAGCGCAAAGGGGCAGGCGGCACCTCAAACAAATGACTACCTCGACTGGCAAATTACAAAGCGAAAGACCATACCAAATATTAACGCAAATATTGTAAAAAGGACCAAGTAATGTAAACAGTGAGTCAAAGGTTAACACAACAAGTCTCGTTTTAATAATAAAGACCTTCGTGATTACACAAAAAAGAAGGAAACCGAAATACAAACTAGTCAAACCCGGTGAAGGCCCTTCCGAACCACTGAGTTTGTAAAGGTCGTCGTGCGTCTCTAAATCAAACAAAACGTCATCGTACATCTCATCTCTACACTAGGGTTGGCGAAGGTGTCCTTCCAAAATAGCCATAGATCTCCGTCAACATAAACACCGTCCTTGGTAAAAACCACTGCCCAGGTTGACATCCTGTGAGGAGCACCCGTCGGGGAACACAAACGCGGAATTCATCATTTAAATAAAATATTAGACCTCCATTTCAAAACTATCCAAAGTTTTTACAAGGAGATTTTATCCGCACAAAGGCTCAAAGGGCCACATAAAAGAAAAAATCTAAAACTCTCTACACCTCGCGTCATCGACACGCGAGTCCCTCGTGCCGGGCCTGCCGGGTAGTGTAGTGTCCGCCGAGCATCCTCCGGCTTTAACTCGCGGGCGGGGCCTCCCCGGCCGCACCACTACGAAAAACAAACATCACCGCGGCAAACAAAACAAAAAGGTCAAGAAAAATACCTTTGCTTAGAACAACAAACTCACGAAAAGAAGAGCGAGCAAGCGATCTGCCTCCGCTCGCCATGGAACGCCAAATTTCTTCATGGAAAGGAGCCCACGAACCCGGCGCATTCACCCATAAACCCGGCCGAGTCGACGGATGATGGGTATCCCTCCAAATGGACGCGGCCTATGTCTTCGCACCCCTCTTTGCGGAGGATGGACAACACTGGCCTTGGCGGCTCGGGCAGAAGTCGGGAAAGCATGGAGCACGCTTAGGGAGCTTCGATGTTCTTCGCCATCCAAGATCGCCCCAACGCTCCGCTGTCCGTGGGGAAGGCGTAGTCACCGCGCCCACAGAGGTAATGGCCTCCGCGTAGGCATGAGCAACGAGGTACAGGGCCTCGTCCCAGGTTAATGCCAAAACTCTGCCGGAGGCCGAGAGCCAGCGGCGAGGTCGGGCTAGCAGTAGCCTCCTCAAGCAGCCTGTCCCTTAAAAGCCTTTTCGACCGCTTCGGCCAGCGGAAACTAAGCGGCGTCGTGCGCCTCCTTAGCCGCGGTAGCCTCATTACATGAAGCTCACGCTGGGAGGCGAGTTTCTCAAGAGCGCGTAGCCTCCTCGGACCCAGGCGAGACGCCGGCTTTGAACTCAACAGGGACCTGTCCCGCGCCACAAGTTCTGATGAACCTTAAGCGCGAACACATTCCAAGCTAGTAGTCATGCTGCAAGAACCGGGCGCAAATGTAAGAAAACCCATCAATAAATCAAAAAGCAAAAAACACCACGAGAGAATATCTCCGCACGAAAGGCTGGGTCTCGCCTTGTTGAAGACCTCATAGAGCGTCCCCTTAAGAAAAATATTTGCAAATGGTATCTAATCAGAAGTCTAGAATGCGGCTCGTGGCGACACAAAATATGAAGGTAACCAAACAAAATACTTACTCAAGCTACCCTCGGCAACTGACTTGAGGGAGGCCGTCCCAAGCCGGTAGGACCTCCACCACCTTCGGGAAACAAAAAAGGAGAACCATGTAAAATAATAAACTTGTAAAGACAAGTCCAAAACAAAAGCGAGGGGGAAAAGAGGGTAAGCGGGGAACGGACTTCGTTAGCGGCGGTCCCAGATCTTGGCACTTCTAACACCTCAGCGGCCTTAGCGGCTTTGGCGGCCGGGCCTCTCCATTCGGCGCCCTTGCCTTTGGATGCATGGTAGGCGGCGCAAAGCTCCTGCATCTGGGCGTGCGTGGCGTTCCCACTCCAATAGGGGGGCACAAAGCGAATCGGAGGTAGAGTCCGCCTCCACCTCTGCTCCTGACTCGGCTGCTCCCGGCTGGAGGGCGGGAAATCCCGCCATGGGGTGACCGCCTGGCCTTCAAACTTCGATGTGATGCGCTGAGTAGGCACACTCGTTCGCGGTAGGGAAGCGGAGCACCCTTTGGTACCGACCTGATCCCACCACCGCCCCGGTCGAGGCCAGCGGCGGCAGCAGCCAGTTCTTCAACACGGTAGTCCCACGTGGACGGCCGGTCGCGGGCGCCTCCATGCAACCTACCTACAGTTCGCTTCCCCGGCTAGCTAACTTCTTGGCCTCCTCCTTGGCCGTCGCGGAAGACGGGCCGGGAGGCGGCCCAGTGCTGCCAGCCCACCTTGCCATGCTTCGGCTTCCCCGGGTCAAAGGGAGGAGCCTCTCTTTCTCACCCACAGGCGCCCGCGGAGGAGGCCTTCTCTTGGGGCGCTTCTCCCGGCTTAAGCGGCCTCGTCGGCCAGCGCCCGTTCTATCTCGGCGAGGACCCTTCCGGGAACACTTATGGTTCCATGCTGGTTTCATCTCCTCAAAAACTCGATTGAGCGGAGACGGTCCCCGCACAGAGGCACTTAAAAATTCCTTCGTCGAGGAGATGGGGCCAAGAACCTCACGAGCCTCCATCTCTACCCGCGCCAGCGTCGCTGACACTTTCCGGGAATTTTAAGGCGCAAAGCCCCGCCCGGAGTGCGGAACAAACTCCAGCGTCCCAAAAGACGGGCAGGTTGATCCTCTCGATAGTGTCCGGGTCTTTGTAGCGCTTAGAGGCGAGTACTTGGCCGTAGCAATCTCCTCCACTGAATGGCAGCCCCAGTCCCGGCCGGGCGGCGGGGAAAGCTGCGGCACTTCTCCCGGCGATCGACCGTTGGTTGGATCGAGGCGGAAGCTTGATGTCCACCCGGGAACTAGCCGGCCTTGAAAGAGGTAGAGAAATCTCTTCGCCGTCAACACGCCACACAGTCGTCCGCGGAGACTTGGCGTAGAACGATAATCCAACCAGCCGAGGCTCCCACTTGTTCTTCACGGGCATAGGAGATCTCCGCCTTCTCCTCACCGATAGCGGCGAGGAGCTAAGCGATGCGACAACCAAATTGAAGTTTCTTCGCTCTCCCGTCGCCATCTTCGAGACTTTTGGTTGCTTATTGCGGCTCATAGAAACAGACAAAGGTGTTAGTATTATCCGCCTCTCGCCATAAGACTCGACTGCTTATACGAACTTGGACAAGCCTTGGCGAGAAATCGTGGGGGGTGGTGGTGAATCGTACCTCGAGCGACTCAACACCCGTCTGCGTAAAAGCGAGCTGTAAGGCGGCGGAGACGCTGAATTAAAGTCTTGAGAAGCGATTGCTTGCCCAGTGCTGGTCTTTCCGGCAGCTCGGTCTCCCCTGCGGAAGCTTCACCTCACAGTTGGCACCAATAACCCCCTTCTCGCGGAGGTCATCAAGCGCCGCTTGAGTCATCTTCGAGGGGCGGCTGTGCGTAATGTCAACGTCCTCGCGAGCCATGAGGTCTCCGGCCAGCTAACGTTAGACAAAGACAGCCGAGGTCTTGGCCCCGCGGACGCGTCAGCATGCACACTCTCGGCGAATCTTGGCTAGCGATATAGAAGCTCCAGCGTATGGCCCGTAGAGCTCCCGGCGAAGCGGCCCCCTTCGCTAACGGCCAAGGACTGGCGCGCTACAACTAGGCGTCGAGCAAAAAAGAAACAGGCTGAGCGGGCGGAGCTAAAGCGGATAGGCGCAGGCGAGAGAGAGAAAAAGAAGCGCGATAGGTTGGGCGAGACTACGACCCTTTTATAGTCCACCGGCGCGCCATCCCAAAAATTGAACGGTCGCGTCGGCGGGCCGACAACGGTCACCGGCCTCGGGCCTTGACGATCGGACCGTTGTGACCCAGCGATGCGGCAAAAAGACGCCGATGCGTCCCGAGGGGGAGCCCTCTTACCTCCGCTGAATTAGCCATTCGTTGAGAGTAAATGCGACAGCTTGTGCCTTTCACCTCAAGGGGAGACATTGGGCGCCATGGTGATCTCGGACCTTGAGAACTTCATGAAGGGATCAAGACTACGACGAGGTCCTTGGTGATGTCTACTTTTCGGGTGAGGCGGCCGGCCTTGGGTCTCCGCTAGCGGAGCAGGCGGAGGTTCCGGCCTCCGCACGTTCACTTCTTCCTTGAGGGCTAGATTTACTCGACCTGAGGAGCCTGTGATCTGCCTGCGCACCAACCCAGTTCGAGCAGCGAGCCGAGGCTACGCATGAGTCCCACAACCATGACCTGATTTCAAACCCCAGGCGGAAGTCACTTTTAGCGCACCAACCCCGGTTCCGAGCAGCCAGAAGACCGAGCCACGCCCAGCGGGGTCACGCGCCATGACCTCGTTCCAGGAGCCCGGGGCGGGAAATTACACACCTCTGCTTGCAATGATTCAGCCTTGAGAAGACCGAGCTACGCTCAGGAATCACAACCGCCCGGCATCGTTTCGAGCCGGGCGGAGGTCACAGCCGCAGCGTGCCTCCAGCGAGGCTCCCAATGAAGCGAGGCCAAGCGAAAAGGTGGAGGAGGCTGGAGCACGAGGTACGCAAAGAGCCGAGTGGCGTGTGTATATAACAGAATATCTTGAGAATATTAGAGGTAAATTGTAATCTCATGTCTCGTGGATGTGAAGCTATAAATAGGGAGAGTCCTCCTAATAAGGAAGGTGAGGTGAATTCCATTTATATGGAGCATTATTACAAGTTATCAAGCTACTTGATGCAGCGGGTCCTCTTATCACTCCCTTAGGGCTCCGGCGAAGGAGGTTTCACTCCGTGTTGAGAACCCCAAACTCAATACGTTCTTTGCCATGATTCAATTGGAAAAGAGCTTTAATCAGAACATCTATTTTAGTGCTCTCCTCCTCTATAGAAGTAGGTGGTTCTCATGAGCATCTCACCTGGAATCTCAAGCATCCCAATAAAAAACTTTACATTGCAAAGCAGCAATTTGGTCAACCATTCTTCATAGAAATCTTAGTGGTTGGTGCTTGATTTGCAGCATCTGGAATGAAGAAGTGATTTATCTTTAACCAGTTGGTTCTTGGAAGACTGCTTTCAAAAAGGAGGTTTTTGAATCAAGCCGGCTCAGAACCTCTGCTCAACCGGCTCTCCATCACTCGATCTCCCTCTGCTCCAATGCCTTGTAACTCTGTTTCTCTGGATGTTTTGTTCAGGCAACGCTCCCCTTCCAGTAGTAGTCATCACTTTTCCTCTTTGTCCCTAACACTAGTTGGACTTATGTAAGTTTTATTCTTCCAAACCTCTGTACTTTTTTATTTCCATAATTAATTAAAAGAATAAATAGGGGCTTTTGCCCGTTCGAAAAAAAAATTATGTTGTGACTCAGGAAAAGTCTTTTTATTTCTCTTAACTATGTATCTCGAAGTTTGCTTTCTCCTCCTAACTCTGAAACTGAAATTGCTCCGTACTCTAAAGACCATTTAGGTTTGTTTTGGATGCAAATGTATTCACCTCAATCCATATGTATTTAGGTGAATTGGGTGTAGCAAGTAACAGCAATTATTCTCTAATCTGCTCCAGCACATGTGGATTGAGGCAGACTACACTTGCATACACTTCAACAACACTATATTGGTTTCATCACTCTAATGTTTCCATAAATGCACTCTCAGGATTAGTACCTCAGAAAAAGGAAAAACCTAATCATAATCAATGTTTAAGCAAACTCTCGGGATTAGCTTCACTTCCATCGAATATTGGGGGATGGCACTACATGGGGTGCCATGTTTCGTGACATCAAAATCGTTGGGTTAGACGAGTTGGTTTACAGAATAACATGGCCATATGGTCTTCTAAAGAGATTCTAGGCCTAAAGATAAATTCAAAGTGAGAACCATTATTTTTATAACATTAGACAAAAAAAATTGTTCCAATCTTTTTTTATAATTTATATGTTCAAAATTGGTATATAGTTTTGTTCAATAGAATTTAAATGTAATGTTTGATATTTATAAATATATAGATGCATTTGTATTATTAGGAAAGAAATCTGTAGTACTATCTTCACCCTCAAAAATGGTGCAAATTCGGGACTGAGCCGTAGCTCAGTTGGTGGCCGCTCTCAGTGTGGACGTCGCTGAGTTAGGTATTAACTTTCGGCCCGCTAGCGATTTTCCGAGGAGCAGTTGTTCCCAAATAATCTAGCCTCTCACAGCATTGAACCACAATGGGATTATGGCGTGCCCGTCATCTACGGATTATTCGGTGATCTCTTCAGGGCCCAGCGGTCTGTGTTTGTGTGTGTAGTTGTAGGTTTGTTGGGTAATGCCTTGGGGTGTGAAGTGTGGTGTGCGTGTGTAGTGGTGGTGTGAGTTGTACATGAGCAGGATACTGCAGCTGTACCAGTGAGAGGCTTAAAAAAATGGTGCAAATTCTGATTTTATTCAAATTAAAACTATCTTTAAGTTAGACTAAGTTTATAAAACATATTATCAGCAGATTCAGCACATATGACACAATACTAAAATATCGAATCTAATGATTGCATAGATCTTGCATGCAGAGTACTATTAGTAGTGATTGTTTGGCTTTTCTTTTTTTAGGAAAAACACCTGAAGCAGGCCGCTCAACACCTGCAGTCCTCTGGGCCGCTAAACCCACATCTCAACCCAGCGCATCCATATAAATTGTTTCCTCTTGTTACTTTGTTACCCAAAGGAAACTAGAGCTTTATACGCCCCTGCTCGGTAGAGATTAATTATACTAAACACAAATTTCATTGCAAGTTATGACTTTATAAATAAATTGACAGGTTTATTTGTCAAAGACTTGATTTATGATTTAGTAATAAAAATAAAAGAGAATTAGGTGGGAAGGCCTAGAAAAATGTTGGTTTAGGTATTGGGCCTCTTTTTCTTAATTTGGGTAGAAGGCCTCGAAATAATTTTTTTCTTAGCTTCGTGGAGCCTTAGTCCGTGATTAACGGTGTTAAGTAGGTGGTAAAAAGACAATTTTATCCACGAATTAAACTTGATTTCCTATTGTTTATAATATTTGATATATGTATATATTTATACTATTCAATATATAATACACATATATTTTCAGCACATCCGCGCGTTCTCATAAGCATGGCTATGTGAGATATATAGCCAAAAATAATATAAATAATCAACACAAAAAATAATATATATGTGATTATATTGACTAATATAAAATATACAAATACTCAAATACTATAAGCACATGTTGCTATGTGAGATATATACAGCGAGGATGTCTGAAAATATATATATGTGATTATATATTTAATAAATATAAATATATACTCAAAATATTATAAACATTTTTTTTACTAAGGGGCAAAATTGTCTTTTTTACCACCTACTTAACACATAAAAGCTGTTGGCAGTGGAGGCCAAGGCTAAGAAAAATTTGTTGGAGCCTTCCACCCAAATTCAAGAAAAGAGGCCGATACCTAAACCAACATTTTCGAGGGGCCTTCCCTAATTCTCCCATAAAATAAATTAATTTGGTAGGATCAATAGGTGTGACATGAAAATTGATGCGGCTCAGCAGCCTGTAAAGATCGAATTACCGTTGCGATTGAGTGACTAATAGCCCCTTGGTCTCGGTGAAGCACCTCGGCGTTTCCCATCTTCACCATGATGGCCGTTAGAGGCGGGACTTGGGCAGCGCCCGACCCGGCAGTACAACCCTCTCGTGCCGATGCCATTTCAGATCGTGACTTTGAGCGCGAGCTTGCTCCGAGCACGTGCGACATGGCACGATAAATTCCCTTTTTCTTCGGTCCAAGTACACGGCCCGTGTACCAGCAGATCGTGTCGGCTAAACACGACCCTCAATGTATCTCCTTTGCTTCTCTTTTTTGTTGTCTAATATAAAGACCATATGTATCTTGTGTATCCTATTTCAATGAAGTTTTAATAATTTTTTCCTAATCTATTGAAGTATTAGATGAGAGGTAATCTGATAAATGCTATAAATTACATTATAAATTAATAATATTATTATGCGATGCCGCACATTAAGTGTAAATGCCGGCCCAAGCATGGCCCAAAATGCGGGCGTGCCATGGCAGCAAATAAGTGCCAAGATCTAGGCGCGACACGACCTCCGTGTCGTGCGGCGCATTCGGAAATATTTGCGTGTGGGTGCGTTAGCGGGTGCGTGCCAAAGTTCGTGCCATCGCCCAGAAAAAGCGGCCTTCCACGACTCTACGATGCACGCTGCTCCAACTTGGCGAAAGATTTAAAGATTGACAATAAAATAATAGCAGAGTTCAGCGTCAGCCATTGATTGACTAGTGATGAAATGACATGTCAAAAGATGAAGTCGGCAGAAGATTGGACTATTAGATCAAAGTTTCTTATGTTTTTGACAAAAAAGATTTTTATATATAAAGTTGAGGTGGTCAATCAATAATCCATATTCCATATATAAAGATACGATAAAGGAAACAGTGGCATGTATTTTGACTTGCTCCTTGGGCAGACGACGCGTCCTTTACGAGAGACGAGAGTGGATTTATTTTATTCCATCGTAGTGACAGATATCCACCCTATGGCGTGTCTCAAACATTTTATTAATTTGTTCTTTTTAATTGTTCCATGAAAACAAACGAAATACTAGCTAGTAAAGTCAGGGATCCAATACTGCGCGGCTATACCACATATATTCAATCGGAAACATATGTGGTAAACAAAACCAAGATTTGTTCTCTGCATTAATGCACCATTGGAATATATTTCATAAAAAAATGCACCATGGAAAGAATTGTAATTCTTTTGAAACACAATGAAGACACTGCTCATATACCACACAAGTACAAGTACAATTATTTATTACCGTTATAGACGCATCTCTAACAAACTGTACTTATCCAACTTTGAAGTTTTGAAATCGACAGCCATAATAACCTCTTGGTGTCCAAAGGGCAAGAATCTTGAGTGCAACGCTGTTTCTTGGCAACATAGATCCAATTATGGCTGTGTTTAGATACTCGTATCCATCTAAATCCATATATAGGTTAAGTGAATTGGAATGGAAATGATTTAAGTTCTACCTCAATCCACCTCAACATGTGAATTGAAGTACATACAGACTTTCATCTAAACAAGCCCTAAAGTGCTTTTCCAATCTAGTAAAAGTAAGAAGACTACCTAAACCCAAGTTGCTAGCTAGGTTTCACCATATATTCTGTAACAGCAAATACATATGCAAACACTAAAAATGTATGACATGAATTGGTCCATATATCATTTTCAACTGTGCCCTTTGGAAACATCCTAACTAAGTTGACTTCTCGCTCCGTGCTTTCGGCAGCCCCGTCGTTGGGGACAATGGCGGTGCTCGGGCGTCCTTCTGCACTCCGACCACGCCTGGTCGCCCCCGGCCTTGGCGACTCGACTCCGCCTGCTTTGCTCGGTCTCAGGTCGGACGTCCCCCAGGGGATCTGCAGTGGGTGGGCCGCCTCCTTCCTCGACCTCTCGGACGGCCGAGGGAGGGATTCGCCGAACTGAGGCCCGTCGGCATAACCACGCTGGTCCATCCCTCCCCACCATACTGCTGGACTCCGGCTTGGAGTGCGGATGGCAGCGTGTCCCGACCACAGCCTCGGCCCGACACCCTCCATATGCCGAACCAGTAGGCTTTGACTGTCGGCCGTCGTCATCGGCCGTCCATGAACTCCATCGGCGACACTACGGTGCGACCTCTTCCCTTGGTTAGAGTGCCCGGCACCCCGGAGGATAAACGTCCCCTCGGCGGCCGATGCGCTCTACTCACCTGCATGGGCCTTTGCCTCCGTCGTCCAGCCGGCCGCCACCGTCGTAAATCGCCCGGCGAGGGGAGGCTAATGGGGAGCAATCCTCTCTTGTCTCGCCCTCGTCGATGGCGGCGGCTTCACCCTTGTCCCGAGGCGCGCGGCGCGGGCATCGGCGTGCTTCCTCCCTTTCCTCGTCGTCGGCGTCTTGTGCATAACCCTGCATTCGGGCTTTGTTTCAAGCTGCGGCAGGACCACGTCACTTGACTGGGTGTCGCCCGACCCGTCGCCTCTTACGCCTCGGCCACGAGGCAGGGCAAGGGATTGTGAGCACCGGGCGCGCTCCCGGCCCATGACTGCCTCCACGACCAGTGAACAGGATCCACGCCGTGCCAGAGGCCTCCCGCGTTGTGCCCGGGACAGTAGCCGTCGTCGGCCCGTCGGATGCCGGGACAGCAGGGGGCGGGGGCCGCCGGTTCCCATTCTTCGTCGGGCAAATCCTTTGCTCGGCCTCCTCCACCTCGGCCACTTGACTCATGTCGGGCGCCGGGCCAATCGCCGTCTTGTCCATTGCACACCCACGGACCCGCTCTCGCTTGTGCGTCTGGGGAGCACGGATCCCCCGATCGGGTGGACCCGATGCTTTCGATGAGCACAGCTGGCCTCCCTCGTCACGACCACTCTTCTGGCGGCGCAGCAGGCCTCCCTCGCGCCACATGCATTTCAACCTCGGCTTAAGTCGTGTTGTGGCGTCGAAGTCGGCGTGTAAACTGCGGACTTCGTCGCGCCGACGACCTTCGGCGGGATATGCGCCGCCGGCAGCGGGTGGCGGCACTGCGCCACGGCTGGGGCGCCCGCCCGCCACGGCCTGCGGTGGCGTGAGCCTGCTACGCCTACGGCAGCGCCGCCGCGATGCGACCGACACTTCCCGGCACCTACCCGCTGTCGTCGCGGTCGAGGTGCGGTGGAAGGGAGGTGCGTTGAGCCATGCGCCACTGCGGACACCTCTCCGGCGGGACGTCTTCCGCGCCCTTGCTTGATCGGCGCTGTCGGAGACAACCCGAGCGTCGGCGCTTCGCCGCCTCTATGGAGTTGCCTGCAGGCCGCCCCCCGGTCGACTTCGCCGCCCATTTGCGCATCACGCAGCGTCTGTGACAAGTGGTGGAAGCGGTTTAGGCGGAGCGACCGTCTGGTACCAAAATCCGCTTACGGGACGGGCCGAGAAATGCAGGCTACGTCGCGTCATGCTGCGCTAGATGGGAGGAGCAAGCTTGAGGATGGCGCCAGGGCGTTCGGGCGACACGATGCATTCGAAAGGTTTCGCGACCACTTCAAGAGTAGCGTTCCGCGGCGGCGTTGGCGGATGTGCTTTCGTCCCCCTGCGCGGCGGCGCACACTCCATGTGAGCCGTTGATACGCCGCCGTCCTATGGAAATCGCGCATCTGTTTTCGTTTAGTACACTCGAGAAGCTCCACCGTTGTAGCTGGTGCCTTTTGTCGATGTTCGCCTCTTCGCTCACCACGGCACCTCACGGGGCGTCGGAGATATTGGAACTTGGCCTTTCTTTGGCCCTTTCTCTTATAAAAGCGGGTAAAAGTCGGTTTGAAAAAAAAAATGAGGTTGCCGACGCCAGCCATAGGTTCGTTTACAAAATTACAATGGACGACGCGCTAACTAAAGCTGAAAATATCCAAATAAAGAAACGGTCAGTGGCATATATAATTATTGGCTTATTGCAGCCCAACTGTTGAGAACAAACATATTAGTGCTTGATGGATATAGCTGCTGAAGAAGCTTGAGAACGACTCTATAAATACGTAGCGTAGGCGCGTATGTAGCACACTCATATATTCAGTGTTAATTGATCCACAAAGCATACGCAGTTGCAAATTTGCAATTGGTTCTTGGTATTCTTCCGCAAGTTTTTGTAAAACTTACCATGACCCGGAGCATCGATCCCATTGGCAATGTGGTTGTCTTCCTTGCCAACGTGCGGCGCCTCTTGTCTCCGGCCGGGTGCTCATCGCCGGCGCCATCGGTAAGATTGGACGCTGTCCTTCGCCCACAGCAGCTGACAAAGGCCCTGCAATTTCTTTGGGGAAGCACGTCGGGGACATCTTGGACATCTCCCGAGAAATTTACTTCCTGCCGCCGGTTGGAGACAATAGAAAGGCGCCGACGCCGCCGACAAGGCGCCGGAGAGAGCGGCCTACACCGCCGGTCTCTACATCTTCCCGCTCTCCCGTCGGCACGCCGGTGCCACAGAACGTTGCGTGTACTGGACATCACCATCAGTTTCGTGTGGGCGCAGTGCGCGCCCACACCTCTTGCCTGGCGGCGCCCAGCTTCCGAATCAACCGTCAAGGCGTCGCCCACCTTCGCCACTGTTCCCTGCAGCTGCCAGCCAGACGTGCCAGCAGAGCGTGCTCAAACAGGAGTGCCCCAACGCAGGATTGACAGCGGCGGCTGCGGCTGCACCGTCGACTACGGAGTCCGGAACGGGTACGACCGGCTACCTCGCCACCCGACACCTTCACGTTTGGTGGTCCGACGACGAGTCGTGTCCGCGTCCCCCGGCGTGGTGTTCGGCTGCAGCCACGCGAGGTTCCGGCGACTTCGACGGTGCCTCCGGCTCCTTCGGCTTCGGAAGGGGACCATTGTCTCTGGTCTCACAGCTCAAGCTCTCGTGGTTCTCCTTACCATAATGCCGTCGCGCGGCGTGTCGGTGCTCGGCAGCTTGATGCAGACGGACGGGAACATGACCTATGACATCAGCGGCGAGCAGCTCGTCTTCGAGCACCGCTCCAGCATGTTCGAGACGTCGTTCGTGCCACCGCCACCGCACCGCTCCGTGGTGTCGATGTCTCAGGGTATTAGCCCCATTGGTGGCGTTGGTGCTGCTGTTTTAGAGATAACTAGCTATATACTACGGCATCTTTGCATGTTACAAGTATATATAGTATATATGTACGCTTTGTAGTTGCTTTAATTCGTTTCTTTTTGTGAGGTTTAATTTTTTGTTTGTTGTGATATATCTTAGAGACCATCCACAGGTGTAGATCAGTGGGAACAACTTTTCTTAATCTTAATCAACATGTCCTAATACAAGATCTACAACAAGTGCGAGAGAGAGAGAGTAGGTTAATTTACCGACCATCAGCGAGCTTGTTTTGATCCTGCATTTGCTAAACTCCGCCATGGATCGATGGGCTTCTCTGCACTAGGGCAGCAGCGGTTTGATGGAGAGCAAAAGGGAGGCAGCGAAGGCTTTGGCGGTGGCGGTGGCGGTGGAGGCGTTCTTCCCGTCCTTTATTGCGACCCTTCTTGTCGGATTAGGGTTTAGGGGCTGTGGGTGAGAAAGTGGTGGTGAAACTTGGTTATTGTGCCCGGCTCCTCCACCCTCTTATTTATTGTACCACCGGTCGGGGCCTTCAACCACCCTCTTATTTATTGTACATGAGTGTGGCGGGCCCTCCAACCACCCTCTTTTTTTTTTTTTGAGAATGACCACCCTCTTATTTATTTATGCTAGCGGTATGTGGGGGCCCTCAACCCACGGTGTAGGCGGGGGCCCCCAATCAGAGGCGGATCAAGTTTCGCTTTGGGCCGTTGGGCCCAAAGCGGGAGGAAGATAAAATCTAACATGTTGTTGGTCTCTGAGGTTTGCTTTAATTCCACGAGCTTATTCCTGCCTCGAGGTGTGGTAGCATGGCGACCCCGCCGCTTGGGCTGAGCGTCTCGGTGGTCCGCCCGGCAAGTCTGTTGTTGGGCTCCTCATTCCCAGAAGTTGTTGGTATGGGGGAGGAGTTGCTGATGCTCTCTCTCTCTCTCTCTCTCTCTCTCAAAAAGCCCAGTAGCACAAATATATCGGGCATATATTAATAAGAGAGAGGTAAGCACACTACACGAGAAAGACAACGACAAAAAAACCTCACAAAGGAGGCAACAACAAACCACTACATCAAGAAACACAAAGCCCACGATCCTCTAGCATCGGGCGATGAGAACTAGAAGAAGGAGTAGCTCTCCGCGGCGCAACCTCTCAAGGAGGTGAGCGACATCGTAGATGTCATCAATGCCGAAAGAAGCCAAGGGTTTTCAACCCAAGCTCCTAAAGGGTAGGAGGTCTCACGGCAGTGCCTCTAGCGAAGGATGTGGCACCAAAGGCGTCACCGTTGTCGGCTTAAACCAAAGGGACAAGAAGGGCCTTCGCCCCGATAAGCTAACACAAAAGAAACTAAACCCAGTCACATCGAGAATGACCACAACAAACTGTCACCAGCAGGAGATTGCCTACGGCACCGCCAAAGGTCACATAAATCCTTAGGAGGGGCCCTGCCAAAACGCCACCTTAATCAACCTAAAAGCATCCAAATTCACCCTCTTTGCATTCATACACAAATTCAAAGGAACAACTTTACTAATACCATGCCTAGTCACACAATGGTCACGTTTCAGACAAAACCTCATGCCAAGCAGCAGGATACCCTCAACTTCTTCTTATTGAGTTTGGTCAAATTTATTATGACTTGATCATTGGCCTGATCATAATATGGAGATAACTTGCAATGCACTGCTCTCTCAAAAGTTTTATTTCTTAATGTTCTGTTGGCATATTCAGAATTGGAGCTATGCGTAATGCATGGACAATGGTATCTACTATACCTATATAGAGAACCCCCACTAGAAGTTCTCTCTCGACATGCGCTGAAAGCATGCCACTAGCAACCCCACTAACCTATATAGAGAACCCCCACTAAGGAGTTCTCTCGACATGAAAAACATGCCACCTAAGCTTGGCCCCACTAATGCCCCTACTAACACCTTCAAACATGCAAGCATGCCACCACTAAACAGCCCACTAACACCCCACTAACACTTCAATTAATGATTCAACATGCTAGTACTTTCTCATACCAAATCTATTCTTGCTGCAAATTGAAATTTTTGTGTTGTACATTTAAAGTTCATATATTATCCTTCACTGTTAGTGACCTATGTTTTCTTTCATGAAGTTGAAGATCTAAGATTATCATGACGTTTTTTATTAGTTCATTACTGAAGTACTTTTTTACATTGCTCTTATCTAGGTCAAAATTATTCTTGCATACCCGGCGTCAACGTAGAATTCACCTAGTTGTGTAACATGCAATGCGCTGCTCTCAGATGCAATGTCCCTAAAATGGAACCTTGATGGCGTCGCGATGCGTGGCAATGTTCTGTGATGAAATGTGATGCTCTCTGGTTGCAATGGCTTCTACTCCTCCGTCTCATTAGGTTGCGCCCTAGATTCCGTGTTATTTTTGTTCGATGGTTCCTCTTATTTAATTTTTTTACACAAATATAATTTATTTTGTTATGACTTATTTATCAATACTTAAATTTTGATTAATTTATTTTATTATTTATATAAAATATTTTGAATAAGACGGATGGTCAAACATGAAGTTCAAAAGTCCAAAACCTCAGCCTCTATGAGGCCGGAGGGAGTATCTCAAATGAATATTAATAATGTTGCTATCAGTAGACCTCGACGGAGATAGTGCTGGAATCTGTAATGCAACATTTGGCCTCTGCTCAGTGAAAGAGACGAGCCTCTGCTCAGTGAAGAAAGAGAGAACGAGCTCAGATGTTGTTTGGGCTAGGTTATCCAACTGTGTATTGGCCAGGGACAGAGTGTATTTGAGCCTTTTGCTGGAATTTGTAATGAGAACTTTATGCTGACAAGGCGTACCACACTAGAGGGCCAAGCGACAAATGCTAAAGCCTTGGTCAGATAATACATAGCATCCGCCAGTTATAACTTCCCAAAATTAGGAATCCGAGTAATGATCATGTACAGTAGAGGTAAGCTATAGTGAACATGCTGTCCTACACCTTTCTGTCTCTTGAGTACCCCAATCTCTCGATGTAATTTGAAACTGAGGGCCCCCGCCTCCACCACAAACCCTCCGGGCCGGCATCGCAATGGAGCTAATATAAAGCAGGTGGGGATTTCAAGTCCCCGAAGTTTCCTAAAAAAAAAAATGATCATGTACAGTATGATCCGGCATTTACAGAGCTGTGGATATTAGCATTTACAGAGCTGTGGATGTTATTCAGCATTTGCACACAGATGTAAGGTACACGTAAGCACAGCATCTTTCCAGAACTGACAGACAAGGTATGAGGACGATCCATTTTTTGTACAAGTCTAAATCATAATATGCACCGACTAAAACAAAGCCAGTTCCAAGCCTAGGGGGCTGGGGTAATGCTAACTTTCTGTCCCACACCATCCTGATCGTGTCAGCTTGAACTAGCAATGACATACACCGCACATTGAAGGTGCTTCACCGAGGCAGGGACGATGGCTCAGTCTTCAGTAACGGGCTAGAGCCCTGACGACAATATTCATTTCAGGCCGGTCATCTGCCTCATACTGCAAGCACAGGTCAGCAACAGCAACCATCTGTTTGCCAAAAGTAAATCCAAAATTACACACACAAAAAACAGTAAAGTTCGTTTTGTTTGAAGTACTACTACTTTCCAGAACAAGGATATACGTTTCTCTTTTTAGGGCGAAAGATGATACTAGCTCTAATTCTAAATTCGGCAAATATGATTCGCTTATGTGTTTCAGTTAATTTTGGTGTGATCCTAGCTCTATAAGATCGTGCCTAGTCAAAGCGTCTTTCTATACTTTTTTTTAAAAAATACTGTATGAATGCTTAAGTCAATAGAAAGTATGCTTGTGTTATGCTAGTGTTTTGTGTCCAATATATATATATATATTTTTTTGACAACAGTTTTTGTCAACATTCACAACCAATACGGCGATTGGGCAAATCTTGGTTATCTTGTGGAGCATGCCCTCTGTTTCTTCATAGTGGATAGCAGAAACATATCTGTCTGACCATGAATATAGTTTGTGGATAAGTTCGAAAGCTTAAATGCAGGAGAAACAAGCATGATCTAAAAATCATGAAAAGAAAGAAAAAACAAACGATTATGTCTTCTACTTTCCAATGTTAACAGATGGTTCATGGTTATGTTCAAGGTAAAGTCACAAGTCACATTGTATAGACCTCAATTTGCTGACCCAAGCGCACACCATCCAGGGTTAACAATATTGCTACCTTGCTTTGGCAGCCTTTGGTGGAGTACCACTCCTTCAAGGCGTGGATTATGCAGTGTTTAACCTTGTCTTCACTAAGCCTTGGTGTAGCCTGCACCTTAGGATAGGATAAGCAAATTAGATGTTGCGTCCTATAAAAGAAACTAGAACTGGAGTGCTATAGCATATCTACCCAATCCCACTAGGCTCTGCCGTCCCGTAGCATTGTATCATCAAATGCTTTGCGGCCAGTTAAAAGCTCCAACAGTATAATTTAAAGCTGTAAGACACATCACTTTATGCTATATGTTCCTGAATTTAAGAACCTAACAAGTTCAAGGGAAGCATCACACAACTAGGAGAAATGCTGGCATATCATTTATAAGCCTAGGCAGAAGTAATTCTGAAAGTGTGGAAGTATTCACATACTCAGGTACTTATACTCCCAGTCAGAACCGTGCAGGGGACTAACGAGTCTCAACCAGGATCCTGCTAGGGTTCGATGTACACCAATATCACCTATTTTTGCAACGTCGTTGTCAAAGAAATATGTTGCTGGACTTGATGTTGCCGTGGATGATGGGAGGATCAACCTTCTCATGGAGGAACTCAGGAGCCTTTGCAGCACTACAGCAATCTTCACACGCTGTAACCATGATAAGGTGGTCCTGGTCGGGCTCCTTGACGCCCTTTTACCTAAAAGATCACGTCAAGCATAGAAAAATATCAGTTGGCGTTTCCATGTTTGATAGTTTGTAGATTATTCAGACTAACAATACCCAGTCCATACAACTGGTTTTTAACAGTTTTAACATAGGTCATACTGTTGACTGTAATCTGACAATTCCCACAAAAAAAAAAGGGGAGGCCTATGTCTGACAAGAAATACCAGGTAATCAGACTAGGAAGTAAATCTTGTGTTCCTGCATTATACCATGAAGAATATCATGCAAGGAGCCCCTTGGGGCGTAGTCATAAGCAAGAACACGAGTTTTTTTCCCCTCAAGAAAACATCCAAGAAATTGCACAACATTGTCATGGTAACAGATTCTTAAAATGGCCGGATCCAGCAGCAGAAGTATAATTTAGAAGGTAACTTTGCTGTACACAACAATAAATGAACAATAATTGCACAAGTTAAAAGCAAGGCACACAGGCATGACCTCTACTTGAATTTCGTCAGAAGTAACAAACTTTTTTACAGCAAATTTCTGCCCATCTTTAAGAACTCCCAGGGAAACAATAAGCAGATGGTCCTATAAGAACATCATTATTGAAGTTCATGGTTGCTTCATTCAGTTCCTCAAGGAAATGGATTTGAAATAAAGAGAATGGATGAAGTTTATCAGTATTGTTTTGTGTACCAGCAAGTTTGCATCTAATAGCAATGATCCGAAGACAGGAAAGTACATAATCCATTTCTGGCCTCATTTGGTTATCAAGTTTGTAAGCAATCAATGGCAGTAGCAATGGCCTCATGAACAAAAGTACCCCTCACATGATGCATCATAAACCATGCCAAAATTCTCAGCTGCATTAGGGTTTCTTGTATAAGAATCAAGGGAAATCTCTGTGGTAAGCACATGAGCCCTACCATCATACATGTATCTCACGGTCTTCCAAGTGATGAGCTCCTAAAAGAACAACTCCAAAGCTATAAACATCAGATTTTTTATTAAAGTTGTCAAAGCATCCCTTGGGTCTGAATAATACTTTTCTGGTCCATTATCATGCATATTAAACACAACAGTTTCCTGTGCACGCTGAAATTCCGAGTTCACATTGAAGATTTTCGGCATAAATTCTTGTCCATAAATATGGCAGATCTGAAGTTACCGAAGAGGCTGGTTCCATATGAATCAGGATTTTCAGCTGCTAATGAATGGATATAAGCAGGCCCACTGCACACTGGACTGCAATTGACATGCGTTGATGAGAGGAAGTTTTTCCATGGAGCAGATAGTGTCATAAGGTTTCTGTTAGAAAAACGATACAAGGCTTAAATATTGTCTTGTATAGATCACCTTAAGACTCGTATACCTCTAAACTAAGATTGCCCTAAGTACCAAACCAACTTCACATTCACAACATTTTTGTGATTCTTTTGACTCAATAATAACTCATAGTGTTCAGAAATATCTCTCTATCTGTTTCTGAACATGTCTTAAGTTCTTACTATAATTGGACTATTCTTGCAAAGAGACTCCACTGTAGAGACATTCAAACAATGTTTTCCTAAAGACCATGGTGTAGTTTTTGTCATTTCTTTTTCATTTTGGTTTCACTGAAAATTT
>JADLZK010008322.1:0-111163 GCA_015847255.1 Hyparrhenia diplandra
AAATAGATGCTTCTTAACAGTCATTAGCATCCACTTACAGAATGTTGGGCTCTAATTGGCTTAACAATTCGCGACTACTCCTACCTATTTCAAATTTTTGAAGGATTCAGATCTCGACTGAATGTGGCTTTTTTTCCTTGGAAGTGATTATAATTGCGAGGATTGGAATATGGACTGTGAGAAGTGATGTCATATTCAGAGAGAAGTTCAGTTAGTAATCAGAGATGTTTGGAGATCTTCTAGTCTATCTTTGGCCTGCTCTTATGGAGAGCCAAGAAACAATACTTTCCCCTGATTAAATCATGGCTAGAGCATATTGTGTAATTAGCTCGATCTTTTTTCCTTCTCTGTCTCCTGATCCCCCTTCTCTGTTTTTATTCTCTCCTCCCTAGGTATCTTCCTGTACTCTGTTTTGTTGAAGAGATCTGTTTTTGTTGAAGATCTTCTTGGTTGTAATTAATAAAATTTCAGAGCCTCTCCTGTGTTCCTAAAAAAACTTACAAATGAAAAGTGTCATTTGGAAAACAGTGTTAATATCTTAAATGACTTACAATCGGAATCAGACGGGTATTAAGCAATGGTGAAGCATCATATATATACATATATTGAGATTTTGCTTGCTGGAAGACCAACCATGCATATATGGAGCAGGGGAATGTCAGTGATGTCAGTGAATGAAAGAATATGAAAAAAAACAAAAGAAAGTTAAATGTGTGCATTGCTCCTCAAAAAGAAACCCTTTGTGTTCGCTAGCAAAAGAAGCTTTTTCATTTTTGTGCATTAGTTGTGAGAGTCGACGTCAGCTTGTGAGTGATGACTGATGACTAGACAAAGCCACGGCCTTCTTGAGGTTTCCGAGGTGGTGTTTGGCATGGATTTTTATCTATATACACGCACAAAGCGCAAGGATGAATCTTGTGTGGTAGGTGAGACTGATTCAGAATCTCTCTGCATCATCCCCTGGCCTCCTGATATCTCCCATGGCCATGAATGAGTGAGTGCTGATGTCTCAAGTCCATACTTATTGGTGGGTAGGTGAGTGCCTTGCCTAGTAGTATAGTAGTAGTAGTGCTCCTGTGAGGGTGTGACCACCGCATCAAGTCACCATCTTCGTTCTTGACCCAAAATCTCTATGAATAAAAACCAATCATGCAGAAAGGCTCCTGAACTATTTATACACACAAAATGAAGAGCTTTGCAAGAATTCCACATTACATGTGTCGTTGTTGGTGCTGGTGCAGAAAAAGGACCTGTGGTGGTGTGTGGTTTTGGTAGGTGAAGTTGTTGTTTTTGTACTATAACCACTGTTTGGTGATGGTGGTCAGCCTAAGATGTCTCTCTCCTGCTGCCAAACCATTAACCTGCATCGACATGGTATGTATGGTACACGCCAACGCCACCGGTCGCCGGATCCACCAACTTATCGGCCTCTTCGCGTGGGAGGATCTTGAGGATTTCATAGACGACGCAAGGCTGTTCTGTTCATCGATGAACCGTTTGATTTTGGTTGTTTTCAACAGTGTTTTCTAAGGTCTGAGCTGGGCGGCAACTGGATTGAACAGAGCCCGGCGGCCGAATGAACAGTCAACACAAGTTTTCTGTAGTTTCAGAACTCAAGTTTCTTTTAGACCACAGGAAACCTTCCCAGCTTTTATATTGAAAGCTCACACGGTATCTGCTGGGGTTACCAGCTTACAGGACCAGAACGTCTAGGAAACGTTCGCACAAAGGTGCTGCCACAGCAGCTACCTGACGGGCCACAAAGTCTTTACCACACAAAAACAAGATCCGAAAGCTTAAGACTATTTAAAACCCAAAACAAATGGGGTAAGCTAAAGAGACATAAAAAGCATGTAGAATCATGGTTAGCCTTCTTCTTCCACGCTCTAGCTTCTCCATCAGTAGAGCCTTCCTTCACTTCACCAAGCTCTCAGCCCTTCCTGCAGTTTGTAGATGACGTCCTCCATCTTCGACACCTCTCCCAGCTTCATCATCCTCATCCACTGTTTCAGATAGCCCATGATACAGTAAGCAATTGATTTGGGGGTTTTAATCAGTTTATTATTGAAAACCCAATCGTTTCTAGTTTTGCACAGGCTCCAGCCACAGTGGCAGCTAACATACAGAGAATATGATAATCATCTATATAGCCTTTCCCCTCCAAACATGTCTTCAAGAACTCCAAGTTTTCTGTCGACAGAAAACAAAAGGGGTCAGGATTACAATTGATATTTGGGCCTACATACTTTTTGAGAAATAAATAACAAGACATCATGCATTCATCCTCCATCAAATTCATAAACTGATACTGTACATGTACAGCAGAGTTTTATATACATACATAAATAAAACACACAGAGCAGAGAAACAATTGGTCGTCGTTCTCTGCAAATATCAACAGGTTAGTTGTAATGCGCGATGACTCGTTACGCTGTCATTCACCTGCTGCAATATTCAGAGGGACGACTGAAGAAGGGGAAAAGGGAGATTCACTTTTGAACACAAAGTGCAAAAGGTCGGTCTGTTAGATTAACAAGCAATCAGTGAGCTCTATGTGGGTTGTAAAGCCTGTATATAATATGTTTATAGCAACATACACATCAACTTGCAACATTAGTCCAAGCTAAACAAATTGGCTACTTTTGGTTTGCTCAAGCATATGATTGCTTTTGTTACGCATCAGTTGCCCCGGCTATATTATATCATCGTGAAAAGCATGCGCACTAAACGCTAAGCAGCAAGAACAGCGGTCAGCCCATATGCTAAGCGGGTCAGCCCATATGCTAACAGCGGTCAGACCATATGCTTGACGAAACTCCAAACAGTCGTTGATCAGTGGTCAGGATAGACAACAACAGCGGGGTGTGAAAATAACGGCAAATGATCGATCCACGTGATGAGATAAAAATATATTTTTGGTCAAATTTGAAATGCTTCCACTCTTTAAGAAATTTTAGAATACCTTACAATTCGAATGGAGGGAGTACAAGGTAATATCTAAAAGAAATTCGGCCTGTTGATTTTTTTCAATTTTTTAATTACTTATAATAAATTAAAGAATCTAAAAAAAAAAAAAACACTTCTTCCTCATCCCCTAATGACGGGAGATAAATTACTTTCAAAAGAAACATGGACCGTAGTACCCAAAGCACCGTGGTATCCCAACAGGTTGAAAATGAATGAACTGATCACAGTCATTTGGATACATTTTGTCTATTACGTAATATACAGATGAAATCTATAGTGTATTTTCATTTGTCTTAAGTCCACTCACCTCATGTTTGACTAATATTACAGAAAATATTAACTTCTACCACATCAAAAAAGGTCAGTAGTAAAAATACATTCCATAATGTTTCTAGTGGAGCTTATATGATGCAAAAAAAATATTATTGTTCTCTCAAACTTAAGAATTAAGATAGATTGGTTTAAGATAATGAGAAAAATATTTCCTTAGTTCCGCGTACATTATCATGGTGAATTATTGTATATACTGGGAGAGAAAGTCGGCCTGTCGTGTATGGAAATGGATTTGAGAAAGTCGGGGTCGTGTATGGAAATGAATTTGACGTCTGCTTGCCGTCGTCGGAGAAAGCCGAGATGACAATACAGGCACGACCACTACGGTCGGACGTGTATCGAAATGGATTCGACGTTTGTCCTGTGCCGTCGTTAGAGAAAGTCGAGATGATAATACAGGTACAACCACTATGGTCGGACGTGTATCGAAATGGATTCGACGTTTGTCCCGTGCCGTCGTTAGAGAAAGTCGAGATGATAATACGGGTACAACCACTATGGCCGGACGCGTATGGAAATGGATTTGACGTCTATCCGTGACGTCGTCGGAGAAAGTCGAGATGACAATACGGGTACGACCACTACGGCCGGACGTGTATGGAAATGGATTTGACGTCTGCCCGTGCCATTGTCAGAAAAAGGTCAAGATGATAATACGAGTACAGCCACTACGGTCAGCCGTGTATGGAATGAATTTGACGTCTACATGTGCCGTCGTTGGAAAGTTGAGATGATAATAAGGTACAACCACTATGACTCGTTGTGTATGGAAACGTCTGTCTGTGCGCTGTCGTCGGAGAAAGTCGAGATGATAATACGGGTATGTCCGCACTATGACCGGCTGTGTATGGAAATAGATTTGACATCTCTGTGCCATTGTCAGAGAAAGTCGAGATGATTATACGGGTACAACCACTACGGTGTATGGAAATGGATTTGACGTCTATCCATGCCATCCCCTCGGAAAAAAGTTGAGATGATAATAAGGTACAACCACTTTGAGCCTGTTGTGTATGGAAACAGATTTGACGTCTGTCTGTGTCGTCGTCGGAGAAAGTCGAGATGATAATACGGGTACGGCTACTACGGCCGGCAGTGTATGGAAATCGATTTGACATCTGCCTTTGCCATTGTCAGATTAAATTCGGCGAGGCGTCAATGGTGATTTCGTGAACTTCAAAGATTTATTCGACAATCCTCCAAAAAGCGTGTTATAGGGGTATGGTTTGTATCGTGTGTGTTACAGGGAAATTTGAGTGTGCGTTAAACGTGTGTCGTTTAAACGTCTGCGTTGAATATGTAATCTAAATAAAAAATAAAAATACGGGTACATGTGTTGTCCTCGTCTCATTCGTCTCCATCCACGATCGCATTGATCAAGTGTATGGGCCTATATAGAGTGTCCATGGGGATGACGATGAGACACGGACCTAGCTAGTGATGTAGAGGGAGATGAGGAGTCCAACAATACGGCAAGCCGTGTGACATGAATGGGCTATGGTTTCTGATATCGCTGGAAGCGGCAAATCGTTTCCCTGCCCAATCTTTGCAGATCAAATGGCCACGATCAGTCGATGTGATTGATATTGTTAGAGCCCTGTTTAGATAAAATGCCCAACAGGGAAAATCATTAGTTCTAATAGTTAGATTAATTTTATGGACCGTGGTGAACTAACAACTAGTTGAGTCTTAGACTAGTTGTTGGTCCCACCTTTTGGATCCTCATAAGCTTGTTGTTAGCTTATGGTATCAAACAGACCCTTGTAATCTTTTGTTGTTTTTCGTTGTTATTAATTTATTGTAATCATCATATGATGATTCCAAACATTCATAACATTTATCAAGTTTTTTATTTTGACACATGTATTCACATTTATTTAGATGTATTCTAGAATTTAATGTTGTTGGTCGATTGGCAGTGAGGTTTAATAAACTTTAATGTTTTTTTACAGGTGAGCAAGAAAAAATTGTTTTAGAAATACTAGTATTTAGAGGTTGGATACAATTTGTGTCAACTAAATTACATAAAGTAGCACATATCATGCTTAAGGTGCAAAGATCAATCATAAGACCTTTTTTTAGCTAGTGATGTACTCACTCTTTCAAATTATAAGACATTTTTTGGCTTTTTCCTAGATCCATATAGCCTATATTATGTATTAAAGATATAGTGTATGTCTAAATACATAACAAAATAATGTATGTAAAACCAAAGCATCTTATAATTTAGAATAGAATGTATAGAGTAGTTACTCGCAGCTAAGAGTCCAGCTATCAGTTAACTAGTCTATTAACTAATTGCATGATTGCATATGGACTGGACTGCTCTTGTGACATTGTTCGAGTCACCGGGCAGTACCTGAACCATATACTAGTATGCTTGACATGGGAAAAAAAGGTGCATCATGATTCATGTTTGACCCGACCTGGCAGGCTGGCACTAGCGATTGAGGCCAATGCAAATTACAGATAGACGGTCAAATTCCAGCATGACTCAGGACTCGTGCATGCTAACTAACTTTGGTGATGATCCATTTGTGTTTTTTACAAGGCTACTATATATATACTATACAAGTGGCGAGGTGATTACGTGAGATTGACCTAATCTAATTCGGTCTAGCGTCATTAGACATTTCTGCCAGCAGAAATAAGCCCTATCTCTCGCCGGTGCCTACTGGTGTGGTGCGTTCGTTCCTGCCTACTCGTGTGGCGTGCTTGCGTGCGTGAAGCGCACCGCACCACGACGCACCCATCACAACCAACGGGGCGGGGCCACGGGCGGTTGGTGAGCCCGGGGCGGGCGGGCCTCCCCCGACACTGACTCAGGGCCCACGAGTCAGCGGGCGACATCCCTCAGTGTTTGGTGGGCACGGGTCGCTGTCCCCCTCCAACTCAACCCACCGCACCCGTTACAGCGTGATTGACTCACGGGCCCCTGTCCTCGTCCGCCGGATCCATCCGACCAAACCCGATCGGACGGCCCGTGCCCGCTGCCGACGAGGGGGCCCAGCCAGACGGGCTATAAATGGGCCGGCGCGCGGCCCCGGCACGGCGTGCGCTGTGGCCGGGTCGGATCTCCTCCCCAACCGGAACCAACTTGTTACCCGCCCGCCTGCCGCCGCCACCGGATCTCGTCGGACTCCGATCCGCCCGACCACTCCGCGCCGCCGCCGCAGCAGGTGAGCGTCCCTTCCCCTTCGGTCCTGGGCCGCCCTAGTGTTTTCTTGTCTGTCTGTAGCAAGAGGCGGGCGTTTCTAGTTGCAGTGGGTGCCCGCAATGGTTTGGCTACTCGCTCTCGCGGCCAGCTGCTGCTGCTCCTCGCCTCTCTCTCGCGCATTCCTTCCTTGCCCGACTGCCCGTGGTCACGCGTAGGAAGGTTTTTCCTGGTTTCGGTCCTTGATGCCGCGTGAATTAATCCGATAGTAGGAGGATTTTTTTTCCCTTCCTTTCTCACGACTGTTCGGAGTGGTAGCGATGGCTCTTGTCGTCTTGTCGCTGGAACCCCATCCGTGTTGTTCGGGAAAAGAAAAAAAATCTGTGCTTGCAGGTCAACATGTGCATACATGTGTGAGTGGTAATCAAATTTTCTGCCGGCGAAACATGTTTGCAGAGAATGCTTTAGGGACTCTATGTTTACCGTAGAGTTTAAAGGTTGCTATGAATGAAATGATACGGATGCTGATTTCATCTATCTACTCCTAGCATAGTTGGTTCGAGAAGAGTCGGCGACTAGTTAGTTCTGTCTTATTCATCTATAATAAAAGAAACCACATGCTTCACACTTTTTTTTTTTGCTAGGCTAGCTGCATGGGGTTTTGGGGAGTTCTGAAAGGGTATATATCTGCAAGCTGTCCAGAGTCTTGCTTTTTACCATATTCTCTAGTGTTATTCAGTGCTTTACTAGTTTACTGTACCTGTGTGAAGGTTGCTGCTGAAATGATAGTGGTGCTCAGTAACCTTAGACTGCAATTGTTGGGAAAAACTGATCCGGCTACCAATAAACATGAATAGTGAAGCTGTGTGTAGAATTCATCAACGTTTCTTATTCCTACCTGAACAGAGGGTTGTACGAGTTTGTTTTTTCACAAGCCTATAGTAAATTCGTGCTGAAAGTTTATACTTTTACTATGCTCCATGATGTTTGCTTTATACTACCTCTCTTCCAAATTATAAGTCTTTTCGGTTTTTCTAAGTACAATTGCTTTTTTGCTTTATGTGCGCGGATATACGTTGTGTCTAGATTCATAGCAAAGTTTTGCACTAGAAAAGCAAAAACAACTTATAATTTGGAACGACGATTGAAACTACTTTTTCCATCCTGCAACATGTATTAGAAGAATATAGTTTGAGTGGCTGTTTTCTTTCCTAGAATCTTGTTACACGATTTGTTATTCTTGTGCTGATTAGTCGAGGCTTGGTAGATTCCTCTTGCCTTATCCACTAAAGCACAAATGCGAGACATAGTCCTGTATGAGTGGCTCAGAAATGTCGAGCTTTTTCAGTGGGACTTAGTTGACTCTGCGTGTAGAATCTGACAACCTGAAACTGTGGTCTTCTTATGTGCCAACAAATATGCCCTTTTTTGTGCTTGATTAGTAGCTTAGCACTTTTTATTGTTGTCTTTTTTGTTGCATGAGGCAATAAGAAAAATTCGGACAAAGCATTTGGCCAAAAGGAGTACAGTGTTTACTTGTGCCATGGGAGTCCAGATTATTGATCAATAAGTCGTTTAGTTATTCCCATCTGAACATTTGCGTAAATCGCCTATTTGTTTCCCTTATATTGGAATACATCAATCTTGTTGGTCATGCAATTTGTTTGGTTATGAGAATTCTCACTTTGCCTTGGCCATTTTTGTTTATGTATTGTATTGTCTGTAACTAATCATTTGTATTTTCTGCTGCAGATCAGAGAAGATGGCTGAAGTTGACACCTTCCTCTTCACCTCGGAGTCAGTGAACGAGGGACACCCTGACAAGCTCTGCGACCAGGTCTCAGATGCCGTTCTTGGACGCTTGCCTTACTGAGGACCCTGACAGCAAGGTTGCTTGCGAGACCTGCACCAAGACCAACATGGTCATGGTCTTTGGTGAGATCACCACCAAGGCCAATGTCGACTATGAGAAGATTGTCAGGGAGACCTGCCGCAACATTGGTTTTGTGTCAGCCGATGTCGGGCTTGACGCTGACCACTGCAAGGTGCTCGTGAACATTGAGCAGCAGTCGCCTGATATTGCTCAGGGTGTGCATGGCCACTTCACCAAGCGCCCCGAGGAGATTGGAGCCGGTGACCAGGGACACATGTTTGGGTATGCCACTGATGAGACCCTGAGCTGATGCCCCTCAGCCATGTCCTTGCCACCAAGCTTGGTGCTCGTCTCACTGAGGTCCGCAAGAATGGAACCTGCGCCTGGCTCAGGCCTGATGGGAAGACCCAGGTGACAGTTGAGTACCGCAATGACGATGGTGCCATGGTCCCCATTCGGGTCCACACTGTTCTCATCTCTACCCAGCACGACGAGACAGTCACCAATGATGAGATTGCTGCTGACCTCAAGGAGCATGTCATCAAGCCTATCATCCCTGAGCAGTACCTCGATGAGAAGACCATCTTCCACCTTAACCCATCTGGTCGCTTTGTCATTGGTGGACCTCACGGTGATGCTGGTCTCACTGGCCGCAAGATCATCATTGACACCTATGGTGGCTGGGGAGCCCACGGTGGTGGTGGTGCTTTCTCCGGCAAGGACCCAACCAAGGTCGACCCGCAGTGGTGCCTACATTGCAAGGCAGGCTGCCAAGAGCATTGTTGCCAATGGCCTTGCTCGCCGTGCCATCGTCCAGGTCTCCTATGCCATCGGTGTGCGGAGCCTCTCTCTGTTTTTGTTGACACATACGGCACCGGCACGATCCCCGACAAGGAGATCCTCAAGATTGTGAAGGAGAACTTGACTTCAGGCCTGGCATGATCATCATCAACCTTGACCTCAAGAAAGGCGGCAACGGGCGCTACCTCAAGACAGCGGCCTATGGCCACTTTGGAAGGGACGACCTGACTTCACCTGGGAGAGTGGTGAAGCCCCTCAAGTCAGAAGCCTTCTGCCTAAGGCACCCCCTTTTCCAGAAGCTTCTTTTGGTCTGCTGCGCTTATCATGTTTTATATGGCTTCCATATGTTGTGAATCTTGATCAGCCCATTGCTTATATCATTTTGTACTTTGTACTGTCATAATAAGTGGTACTTGTGAGGGTCTTATTGTGTCCGCTTATTTACCTAGAGGATTATTTCTGGTTTTTCTGCTTACTCATGTAATGCTTACTAAAACAATGAAAGAAGCTACAGGCTACAGCTACTTGAGAAGTGTGGAACCTCATGCATTTTGGTTTTGTGCAGTAGTGTGATTCTTGGGCATTTGTATCCACGAAGATTAACTGATCTGTGTGTGTGTGTGTGTGTTTTTTTTGAACCTAATGTTTGTGTACGTGACTGGTGAAGGTGCGGTGGCAGATGTTTGGTGAAGCTGGCAGTGTGTTTGTTTGTGGACTCTGCAACCTGCCTGGTTACTGAACATCGCTTTCCTGTGTTTGGTGACCTGTAGAGTGATGATGGGCACCTGTTTGTTGAGATTAGTGTGGTAGTTGGTGAGCAAACCACAAGGGGTTTAGTTCTATTATTAATCGGTGAGAATATATACTGTATTTCCTAGGTCTGATGAGGTCAGCTGTCAATTTTCGCAGCAACCCGGAGTGCATCCATTCGCAGGTCAGCTATGCATGTCTTGACTGAGGCTTTGTTTAGTTGGCTAAAATTTAGCCAAAAATTTGCTAGTTTTAGCAATCTCTCCATCACATCACATTAAATACACCAAAAGCATATATGTTCGGAGCAGGAAATGTAGGAAAAAATAACTAATCATTACATTATGCTTGTGGCAGGAGACGAATCTTTTGGCGTAGTTAGTCTATGATTAGACAATGTTTACCAAATACAAACGAAAGTCTTCAAGAAGTCTACGCGAGTTGGAAATGCGCGTTTTTTAAATTTTAATTAACTAAACAAATGTACAACAAACTCTGAATCTTCACTTCTGTTAGACCATCGCCCATCAGCAAATCTCTAGGATTCTGACGATCATGTCGAGTCAGCTTTTGATTGCGTTTGATCCTAAATCTGTGCAGCTGAAATCTCTAAGAATCTGCGATGATTGGGATCACACAACTTGGAGATGACAACGCAAGAGGATTTCCGTTCCATCATGTTGGAGATGAGATGACCCAAACCAGATTTCCGAAGATACAACGCAATGCAGGTGGTACTGTACTGCATTCACACATGTACACCGAACTGAAATTGCAGCTGCAGGTCTACCGACAGAGATGATGATAAACAAAGTAGTTTGCAGTTGTAGGAGTAGGAGTACGTGCCAAATGTAATTGATCAAATGCAGTGTCCGGCTACTGATCTGCTGGTAGTTTAACCAAATGCCAAAGATCAGAATGGAAGTATTTATCATCACTGCAGTAGTAGCAAGTAAGAATTCCGTTGACGCAGCCACCAGTTTGCTTCGGGTACGTTGTCCTGGCGAATCTAAAACTCCACAGTTCTATCTCCCATTGCGCCTATTTGCAATTTACCGTGTCCCGACGCTCACGCGGAGTAGTAACTGAAATTTCAATTCGGTGGACAATCCAGCCAACGCGAGGAACGCGAGCAGTCACGAGGTGTTCAATGCCGCGACGACCGTCGCCCTCCTCCCGCTGGCTCGTCGACCGTCGCCCTTCCCCTACCCTCGCGCCTCAATCCCGCTGCCGCCCCATCGCCTCCCCACCACCACATCCATAAAATGCACGGCAGAGGAGGATGAGGCCGGCCCCGGCGTGGCGCTCCCGCATCGGCATCGATCCCTTCGATTGGACAGCGGCGGATGGTGGTGGCGGCGGCGGGCATCACCGCTGGCTGCCAGCCTGAGCACGAGGAGACCTAGCCTGAGCACGAGGCTGTGCGCCAGGGCTCCCATCGCGAGCAGCATCGCGGCGTCGGATTGACGAAGACTGCCCAGCGGACGGGGCAGGGCGCTGAAGGTGAACCCGTCGGGGACGAGCCCGCCGGAGCCGGAGGGGCGCAAGGCGGTGAAGAGCGCCCTGGCGTGACGCGCGAGGCCGTTGGAGGCGTAGCAGGAGACCATGGCGGCAACGGCGCTGCTGCTGCGGCATCCATCCCCTTCGATTGGAACCACAGGTTTGGCACCGCGCTGGCTTCTTCTATGTTTGGGTACGGTAGTGCTGGGGCGGATGATTCCTCCATTTGTGGATCTGTCCAGTTGATTCGTCTCCATCCCTCCTTCTGAAGATTTCTCCTCTGTATGGGCATCAACTGTTGTAGTTGGACCGTGGTTGTGGGAGCTGATGTTCAAGTACTCTGTAAAAACAATTTCTTGAAAGTTTATAGAAACCCATTTGACAGCAATGGAGAGATGCTTTATAAGAACGGGATCAGCCTGATGCTTCCTCGGCAGTATCAAATTGTATGATGGAATGTAGAGATGCTTTCTGCGTTACTGCTTACTATCAAGCAAGAACACTGTGAAAGCATTTGGCTAGCTCATGCCTTCAAAGAAAAATGTTCAGCAATGTCCTTCAAAGAAAAACATGTTCACTAATGTCATTCAAAGAAAATGTTCAGTAATTCTACTGCTACTGATATGTTCAGTAAACTAGGACATCGTGAAAGCACTAGGCTAGCTAATCTTACAACTTCTGAATGTTATTTGCATATGTTTTAGTCAGTACATGTTAGCCTTTACTGTATGCTGATTTAGAATCTTCAGATTCAGTTGATGCTAATGTAGACTGTAATGATTCAGTTAGCAATTTCAGTTAGCTTTCAGTTTGTAATTCCCTGCACATGCCGCTGCTACTTTCTAACTGGGCAGGGGCTATCTGTTTATTGAAAACAAAAGGTGTTGTCATGTTGGTCTACAAAGGGCTGTCATGTTGCTTCAAATTTAACTAAGATTATGAACATATGTATTTTATTGACAAACATTTTGTTATACTTTACCAAGATGGATCATCACATTTTTCTTTAATATTTTTGGCATAAAATTATGAAGAAACAAAAGAATAATTCTTCCTCTGTTGAAAAAAAATATATATTGCGTTCCGCTGCAACGCTGCGGGATTCTGCTAGTTATTATGTATATACTGGGCGAACATACTGTGGGCGAGAAAGTCGAGATGATAGATAATACGGGTATGGCCACCACGACCGGCCGTGCTTGGAAATCGATTTTGGCGTCTGTCTATGCCGTCGTCGTTCTCGTCTCCTCCATCTCCGTACACTGTCGCATTGATCAAGTGTATGGGTATGGTGTCTCCCCATGTAGATGACGATGAGACAGAGACCTAGCTAGCTGATATAGAGTGAGATGAGGAGTCCAACAATATGGTTGTGAGCGCCGTGGAATGCGACATGGATAGCCTATGGTTTCTCGATGGCCTCCTAACCGTTTCCTGCCCAATATTTGCAGATCAAATGGCCACGATCAGTCAATGTGATTGTTATTGTTATTGCTATTGCTGTTGTCGTCATTACCATATTAGAATGTTTGGCAAAATCAAGAATTTTTGTTATATGACTCTTAACATTTAGAAGAACCGAGCATATACGGTCAGTCGGTCAAATTCTTTGTGGTTGAACATGCCTACCTAGATAAAGTTCTCGACTTAGACACATGTATTCACGTTTATCTAGATTTATTTTAGAACTTAATATTGTTGGTCGATTGCCGGCGAGCATTTTTAATGAATAATTTTGGTGTCTCTAGAGATTAGTGAAAAAATTCGTTTAGACATACTTAGTATTTAGAAGTCAGATAGAATCTAATGTCAACTAAAATACATAGTACATCATCATATATCATGGGAAAATATGTAGTGCAAACCATAACTTTTTGTAAACCTGTGTGTAACCATGGCAAAAAAAAAAGTTATCTAAATTCACCAAAAACACAAACATATAGATGATATGATGATACACAACCCCCAAAATATTTTGTCCAAATTCGACTTCGTTTGTAAGATATAACATTAACAAATCTCTAACAAATCATCTAGACAACTTTTTCGACTTGAAATTTGTTATTTTTATATCTCGCAAAACTAACTCGAGTTTGGAAAAGATATTTTTACAAGGTTATGTATCATCTACATGTGTGATTCTTTTGGTGAATTTATATGACTTTTTTGCCATGGTTTTACACGAAGTTTACGCTTAAAGTTGTGGTTTGCACTACATATTTATATCATAGTAGAAAGCTTCTGCTTCCACCTTCTTAAGGCCCAAGTATAAATCATAAGACCTTCTTTTTCAAAATTTGAGAACCATAAAATCAATTTATTCAATTTCCTCTAACAAAAATTTGGGGCTAAAAATTTCTGAAATTTGGAACCCCTGAATGAAACAATTGATTTGACATAAAAGCATGCAAAACAAGTGAAGATGTTGTCACTTTTTAGTCAAAGTTTTAGATTTCTAGGGTTGTCTTAGGTCAAACTTTCAAACTTTGTCCAATTTCTAGAAAAAGTCTGTCAAAATTTGTGACATCAAATTAGTATAGATGTACCATAGAATGTATTTTTATAATATAATCATTTTATGTCATACTCATATATGTTACTTTTCTTTTCTAGAAATTTAGTCAATCTTAAGATAGTTTGGCTTCCACAAATTCTATGAATTGATTTATTAGGGACGGAGAGAGTATATAACTATGTATTAGCCAATGCATCAATGGTTTGTCTATAATACTTTTCATTTGTTTTTAAATTATAAGTCGCTTTTTAACTTCTTTTAGTTCATCCATTTTGCTATATATGTAGATAGTTTGGACTAAAAAAAAGTCAAAGCCACTTATAATTTGATTGGAAATGATGGAGTACCTTTTTCAGAAGGGAGGATAAAAGCTTTGTCGCGATTTCTATTAGACGAAAAAAAAAGCAAGCGCCCTGCCTAGTTTTTTGAATGGAAACTTGGCCAAAACCATACAACCGAGGAGAGCCACGCTCATCCTACCCACTTTTATACAACTCCACCAAGAAATCACGACTCAACTTGGTCAAAACATCGACCACTACTAGCCACTTACCTTTCATCTCTAGTTGTTACTGTATATATGTGACAGAAGAAAAGATGATTTTAGCAACTTATTAGTTGTTATTATAAGAGGCTTTAACTTTTCTAAATTCATAGCTTTTGCTATATTAGACATAGTATACATAGCAAAAGAAATGTATCTAGAAAGTCAAGACAACTTATAAATGTAGTGAGTAATTAATACTCCTAGCTAATAGTCTAGCTAACAATTACCGGGTCTATTAATTTTGTTGACCTTGCTTTAATTTGGTATAATTTTTCAGTTGGGTGGATCCAAATATTAATTGGCTGATTGCACATGGTCTTAGCTTTTTTTGCCATTCTGCTGGCCACCTTCACTTGGGCGGATGACAAGACCTCAGCTGTATAAGCTTGACATGGGGAAAGATCGATAAAGAGGGGGCATCGTGTTTGACAGACCTGTTGCTAAGCCTAGCTGTTACTGTTAGTGATGTAAGCTTGACCCAATCAACAAGGCCAGTCAAGACTAACAAGCCTAGTTGTTACTGTTACAGCTACTAGTCGCATGAATCCCTCTATTTTAAGTTACAAGGCATAGAATGTATTTTTTTAGATTTATTCTTTTTTATATATATATTTGGATATAGTGTGTCTAAGAATATAACAAGGAATGTTCTAAAAAATAAACCAAAGTATCTTATAATTAGGAATTTGAAATATAGGAAGGACGTAGTTAATACTCCCAGGCAAGTCAGTTAACAATTATCTAAGAGTCCAGCTAACTAGTCTACTCCTAGCTAAGGGCCTCCAGCTAACAATTAACTAGTAGTCTAGTAATTACTTGACCTGTTCTAATTCAGTACTTTTTTTAGCTAATTCAGTACTTTTTTTAGCTGGTGGATTGAAACATTAATAATTAAATTAATACATGACTGAGGATAGCTAACTTGGTTGATCATCCATTTGTATGTTTTGTTTACACAAGGCTACTCTCATACTTTCTCTGTTTTTAAGAAGCGCGCTTTGACTTTTTTTTTTAATACAACCATTTGGCTATGCATCTCGTCATACAGTGATATGTCTAAATATGTACTCATAGGTAAGAGTCGGGGACTCACTGAACGCGGGACAGAAGACCGCCCAAATGCATTCAAGACTGGATGAACGTGGACACAAAATTCAAAACGCGGTGTCTTGGTTTCTTTCCGGGACGGGGAGTACCAAAATGGATGAAATAAACGAAAATTAAAACGACTTGCAAATTAAAATTGGGGGAGTATAATATAACATAACCTATGGTGGCGAGATGGTTATGTGAGATCGACCGAATTTCGGTCAAGTGTCATTAAGACAATAATCTTGCTGTCCATGCTAGTGTGCGAGCGTGAAACGCACCGCACCACCACCGGGGTCCAGTCTACGCACACCCATGACCGACCCAGCCAGCCGGGCGGGTCCCACGGGCGGTTGGTGAGCGGGCACCGCGGGCCGAACCACGCGGCCTCCCCTGGAGTTGGGCCCACAAGTCAGCGGCAGGACGGGCCCTCGGTGTTTGGTGGGTACGGGTCGCTGTCCCTCACTGACCCAACCCACCCTGCCGACGGGGCTATAAATGGGCCGGCGCGCGGCCCGGCACGGCGTGCGCTGCGGCCGGGTCGGATCTCAGACGAGACGAGCCCCCATCTCCCTCCCCCTCCCACCTACCTACCCGCCTCCACCGGATCTCGTCGGACTCGGATCCGCCCGACTACCCCGCACCGCCGCCGCCGCATCAGCAGCAGCAGCAGCAGGTGAGCATCCATCCATCCCATCCCTCGTCCCTTCTCCTCTCCTTCGGTCCGCGAGGTGGGCGCCAGTCCAGCCGCCGCCGCCAGCGCTCTGCGCTCCGGTGCGGCGGTGCCTGCTCTGCTTCTCCGTAGGCAGGGGTTTTGTATGATTCGTTGTCTCTCCTGTAGCAAGAGGCGTTTCTAGTTGTTACTTAGTTGGTCTCTCGGTCAGGCGGTAGGCTCCGGCACCCGTCTCGCGCATTCCTTGCCGTCGTCCGTCCATCGGAGGTCGGCTGGTTGTTGGGGCTTGCCCTTACCATGATAGATAGATATCTTCTGCTAGTTTCGTTTGTGCCTGCCGCGAAATGCTTTGTTTTTCCTTATCCGTATTATAAATTATACCATTGGTCCGATAGTCGGAGAGGGATTTGATTTTTCTTCCTCCTCCTTTCACACGACACGCACCTCTTGGTAGTGGTAGCGATGGCTCTTGTCGTCTTGTCGCGTTCCTCAAGACGGGAGAGGAAAAACAAGTTCACAAGTCTCGACACGTTGTTGGACGAGACCATCTCGTGGGGAGGAACCCCCCATCTGTGTTTAGGAAAAGAAAAAAAAAAAAAAAATCTGTGCTTTCGGGTCAATATACTACATGTGTTAACCTGAATTCCTGCATAGTGTGCTGCACAAACTGCTTAGGCGTGCTTTGTTTACTGTAGAGGGAGGGTTGGTTTCTGCCTTGCTGCTAAAATGATACTGATGCTGATTTTGCCTTCTCCTAGAATGGTTGGTTGGTTCGGAGAATCGGACCCTTTAGTTTTGTCTGATCATCCTGTACAAAGAGACTGCATGCTTGCAACAATTTTTGCTAGGGAAACCTGCACAAGCGTTGTGGGATTTCAGAAATTTTATTTCTGCAAGCTGTCCCCAAGTAACGGCTACTGGTTCTTGCTGTCCTGTGGTGTTGCGCCGAGTGCTTTAGTCAAGTACCTGTGTGAAGGTTGCTGCTAAAATGGTTGTGGTGCTGAGTAACCTTTGCCTGCAATTGTTGGCGAAAAATGATCCTCTACCAATAAACCACATGTTCTAAAACCAACTTAATAGGCCAGATGTGTGTAGGGTTTGTCATCATTTCTTTTTGACGCCTGAACAGAGGATTTGTGGTGGGAGTTCCTTTTTACAAGCTAGCTGACAGTTTATGCTTTTACTATGCTCCATGACGTTGCTTTATATACACTCCCTCTGTTCCAATTTATAAGTTGTTTTGCTTTTGTAAGTACATAGCTTTTGCTATGCAGCAAGATATGCGCTATGTCTAGATTCATAGCAAAATCCGTGTACCTAGAAAAGCCAAAACGACTTTTAATTTGGAACGGAGGGAGTAGAAATTACTTTTCCATCCCGCAACATGTATTGGAAGAATATAATTTGAGTGGTTGTTTTCCTCCTAGAATCTTGTTAAGCAATTTGTTATTCTTATGCTGATTCGGGTGGGCTTAGTAGATTCCTCTTGCCTGTACGAGTGGATCAGAAATGCCAAACTTTTGTTAGTGGAGCTTACTGTAGTTGACTCTGCGTGAAGAATCTCTCCACCTGAAATTGTGGTCTTGTTATGAGCCAACAAATCTGCCCTTTTTGTGCTTGATTAGTAGCCTAGCACTTTTTATTGTTGTCTTTTGTTGCAAGGAAAAATTTCTGACAAAGCACATTTGCCCAAAAGGAGTACAGTGTTTGTTTCGCCCTCTGTGAGTCCGTGCTGCTGATCAACAAATCGCTTAGTTATTGCTGTAACTAAACATTCCATTGCCCTTATATAGGAGTACATCAGTCTTGTTGGTCATGCAATTCATTTGGTTAAGAGGATTCTCACTTTGCTTTAGCCATTTTGTGCTGTAACTAATCATTTGTATTGTCTGTTGCAGATCAGAGAAAATGGCCGCAGAAGACACCTTCCTCTTCACCTCGGAGTCAGTGAACGAGGGACACCCTGACAAGCTCTGCGATCAGGTCTCAGATGCCGTTCTTGACGCTTGCCTTGCTGAGGACCCTGACAGCAAGGTTGCTTGTGAGACCTGCACCAAGACCAACATGGTTATGGTCTTTGGTGAGATCACCACCAAGGCCAACGTCGACTATGAGAAGATTGTCAGGGAGACCTGCCGCAACATTGGTTTCGTGTCAGCTGATGTCGGGCTTGATGCCGACCACTGCAAGGTGCTCGTGAACATTGAACAGCAGTCTCCTGATATTGCTCAGGGTGTGCATGGCCACTTCACCAAGCGCCCCGAGGAGATTGGAGCTGGTGACCAGGGACACATGTTTGGGTATGCCACTGATGAGACCCCTGAGCTGATGCCCCTCAGCCATGTCCTTGCCACCAAGCTTGGTGCTCGCCTCACCGAGGTCCGCAAGAATGGAACCTGCGCCTGGCTCAGGCCTGATGGGAAGACCCAGGTGACAGTTGAGTACCGCAATGAGGGTGGCGCCATGGTCCCCCTTCGCGTGCACACTGTCCTCATCTCTACCCAGCACGACGAGACAGTCACCAATGATGAGATTGCTGCTGACCTGAAGGAGCATGTCATCAAGCCTGTCATCCCGAGCAGTACCTGGACGAAGACCATCTTCCACCTTAACCCATCTGGTCGCTTTGTCATTGGTGGACCTCACGGTGATGCTGGTCTCACTGGCCGGAAGATCATCATTGACACCTATGGTGGCTGGGGAGCCCACGGTGGCGGCGCTTTCTCCGGCAAGGACCCAACCAAGGTCGACCGCAGTGGAGCCTACATTGCAAGGCAGGCTGCCAAGAGTATTGTCGCCAGCGGCCTTGCTCGCCGTGCGATCGTCCAGGTCTCCTATGCCATCGGTGTGCCCGAGCCTCTCTCCGTGTTTGTTGAGACTTACGGCACCGCACGATCCCCCGACAAGGAGATCCTCAAGATTGTGAAGGAGAACTTCGACTTCAGGCCTGGCATGATCATCATCAACCTTGACCTCAAGAAAGGCGGCAACGGGCGGTACCTCAAGACGGCGGCCTATGGCCACTTTGGAAGGGACGACCCTGACTTCACCTGGGAGGTGGTGAAGCCCCTCAAGTCGGAGAAGCCATCTGCCTAAGGCGCGCCTTTATTTTTCAGAAAGAAACTTTTGGTCTGCTGCGCTTATCATGTTCTATATGGCTTCTATATGTTGTGATTCTTGATCGCCCCCCTTGCTTATCAGTTGTACTTGTACTGTCATAATAAGTGGTACTTGTAAGGGTCTTATTGTGTCTGCTTATTTACCTAGAGGATTATTTCTGGTTTTGCTGCTTATGTATTTCTGAAAACAATGAAAGAAGCTACAGGCTACAGCTACTTTGACATGTAATGGAACCTCGTGCATTTTGGTTATGTGTTGCAATGCTGTGCAGTGTTGTTCCTTATCTTCAAAATTGTTCAGTGGCACCGTTTGTTTATGTGACTGGTGAAGCTGCAGTAGCCGATGTTTGGTGAAGCTGCGGTGGCTGAGTTTATTTGTTTGTGGACGGTGCAACCTGCCTGGTTACTGAAATCGCTTTCTTGTGTCTGGTGACCTGTTTAGTGATGCTGCGCATATGTTTGTTCAGATTAGGTGGTAGTCGGTGAGCAACCAGTACCAGAAGAGGTTTAGTGCTATTAATCGGCCAAATGAGGTCAGCTGTCAATTTTCGCTGCAACCTGGAGTTCATCCCATTCGCAGGTCAGCTGTGCATGGCAGGGACAACTTAACTGAAACTCTGAATCTTCACTTCTGGTAGACCGTCGCCCATCAACAAAGTGATGTTTGATCTGTCACCCTCTAAACCTGTACTGTATCTGAATTCTGACGATCATGTGGAGTCAGCTTATGGTGTGCTCGGGCCTAAATCTGTGCAGCTGAAATCTCTAGGAATCTGCGATGATTAGGAATTTGGGATCACACGACTCGGAGATGACAGCGCAGGAGGATTTCCGTTCCATCATGTCGGTTATGTGATGACCCAAACCAGATTCGGCAATGCAACAGGCTCTCAGGTTCGGCAAGGTGGCACTTCACTGCACGCCACACATGTATACCAGACTGAAACTGCAGGTGGACCGACAGAGATGATAAACAGAGTACTTGCAGTTTTAGGAGTACTTGCCAAATGTAACTGACCAAATGCAAGTGTCAGGTTAGTAATCTGCTGGCAGTTTGGCCAAATGCCAATGGTACATGTGGCCTTGTGGACCATTTAGCAGCTACTCCCCTCCATCCCAAAATAAACGACGCTATGGGAAGCGTCGGCCAAACTTTTTCAACTTTGACTAAGTTTATAGAAAATACACGCGACATTTAAATCTTCAAATAAATTTGTTAAAAAACTAGACTTAAAGATCTTCCGATGATACTAATTACTTAACATAAATATTTATATATTTTAATATATAATTCTTTGTCATTTTGAAAACGTTGACTTCTCAGGAAGCGAGAAGGTCTTTTATTTTGGGACGGAGGGAGTAGCCAGTTACCCTTCAAAGGTAGGGCACACAAATGTAGTTGACATCGATGAGCATGGCCAGTAGGAGGGAGTACTTATTTATCAATCACTGCAGTAGCAAAGTAGGAATTTCGTTGACAACAATCGACTTCTGGGTCGTGTGCAAACAGAGTATAGTGTAGCATCACAACCAAGATTTCATTAGGAGTGTGGATTTTAAGTGGCTTACCAAGGTGCTTACTGAAAGGCTAACTCCAATAGCTGGGAAAATCATTGGACCTAATCAAACAGGCTTTGTGAAAGGGGGGAACATCTTAGAGGGAGTGTTACTCTTCATGAATTGTTACATGAACTTAGGAGATAAAAAACCAGGGCCTAATTTTGAAAATTGGCTTTGAAAAAGCCTATGACAAGGTGAGTTGGAATTTTTTGAAACAAATTTTAATAGGGAGGGGATTCCCAAAGAAATGGACAGACTGGATTATGCAAACTGTTAAAAATGGGTAGGTCTGTGTTAGCGTGAATGGGGAAAGGAGCTCATACTTTAGAACCTATAGGGGATTGAGACAAGGTGATCCTTTATTTCGACTCCTTTTTGACTTAGTGGCAGATGCTCTAACAGTCGTCTTAGATAGGGCTGTAGAGCAGGGGCATATTAAAGGGATATTGGATAACTTGATTCCAGGGGGAATATCACATATCCAATATGCAGATGACACGGTAATTATGATTGATGGATCAGATGATTCTATTAGGAACATGAAACTAATTTTGTACTTTGAATGGTTATTTGATTAAAAATCAACTTCCACAAAAGTGAAGTCTTTGTTTGTGGGGTGCCTCAGGCTGAGAAACTTAGAATGAACATTGAAACCTTCTATCCAATGGCTATGAAAATGCAGAAAAGACTAGACCCATGGAAGGGCAAATTCATTACCTCTGACAAATTCTAACTAATACTTTTTATGGTTGACAGGATGAGGTACATCAAAAATGGATGGGGATCAGATCTAAATTCTTGTGGCAAGGGGCTGATGGGAAATTTAAATACCACATGGCTAAATTTGAGATTGTTTGTAGGCCCAAAGACCATGGGGTTGTGGGATCATTAACACTAGGATAATGAATGACTGTCTTTTGGTTAAATGGATTTGGAAGATACTCCAAGAACCTGACTCCCTTTGGTTCAAAATAATTCAAGCAAAATATTTGAAAAGGGGACCTTCTTTACATCCAAAACTAATGCTAGTTCCCAATTCTGGAAAGGTTTACATAAAAAATGGAAGTGCTATCTTCAAAGTGGGGAATGGTAAACTCTATAGGTTCTGGCAAGACTGCTGGCTCATGGGGGTCCCTTTGAAAATTGCCTATGAAGATCTATACCTCTTAGCTGGTGACCAAGATTGCTTGGTGGCAGATTGTAGAAAGGGGGAAGAGTGGACTGTTGATTTTAAAAGAACACTTACTACTAGAGATAATGAATGCTGGCTTGAACTTTATGATCAATTATCTGAGATTTCGCTATCTGACACAAAGGACAGTATCATCTGGGCATTAGACAAGTTCCTACACAACTAAATCACTTTATCGATTCATCACAGATAGAGGAATGCCTATCAGAAATAGCGGGATGCATATTGTAATGCAAAGTTCCATTGAAAATTAGAGTTTTTCTATGGCAAGCTTTTGATAACAGATTGCAAGTAGGCTAGTCTTTGATCAAAATGGGCTGGAAGGGGTCGGGTAAGTGTTGTGTCTGTGGAGAGTTTGAAACTGTTGATCATATATTCTTCCAGTGCCACTTAGCCAAATTGGTTTGGTGTATGGTTGGTGTGATTTGGAATCTGGGGAGAACGACTGGATTTTTCAACGGAATGACTCCAAGGCAAGGGGCCTATGCCTTCCCGGCTTATGTATGTTGTTTACATTTACAGGTTTCGCCTGGGCGCTCTGGACGTCCAGGAATAAAATGACTATCGAGAAGACGTTTCCCAGAGCACCGTTTGTTACCCTCTCAACCTCTGCTGATGTACTGTATCTGAATTCTTACGATCATAGGAATCTGACAGTTCAAGAGGATTTCCGTTCCATCATGTCGGAGATGAGATGACCCAAAACCAGATTGCCCAAGATGGAACGCAACGCAATGCGACCGGCTCTCAGGTTCTGCAAGATGGCACGCCACACTTGTACACCAAACTGAAGCTGCAGGTGGACCGACAGAGAGATGATAAACAAAGTACTTGCAGTTTTAGGAGTACTTACCAAATGATCAAATGCAAGTGTGAGGTTAGTAATCTGCTGGCAGTTTAGCCAAATGACAAAGGTACATGTGGCCTTGTGGAGCTACTACTAGTTTGCCTTCAAAGGCAGGGCACACCAATGGAGTTGACAGCGATGAGCCTGGCCAGTAGGAGGGAGTAGGTTATTTATCAATCACTGCAGTAGCAAAATAGGAATTTCGTTAACAGCAACCGACTTCTGGGTCGTGTGCAAACAGACGAAGTGGAGTATAGTATAGCATCACAACCAAGATTTGATTAGGAGCACCGGATGATTGCCCAAAGGAGAGCTCCAATTGGAAATGATAGCACAAAACTGCAACCACCAAGCAGAAGCAGGAATCTTGGTTGTGATGGTGGCAAAACTGAAATCCAATCACAGTTTCTGGTTCCTTTGGAAACAAAAACAAAAACAATCGCCGGAAGGATGGACGCGTCTGCTGATCTGGAACAAGAGTATCCAAGACTGGTAGCAAAAACATTCCCCTGACTCATGCCAAAGGAAAGGACTGATCATTTTTTTGATTTACAAGATATGGATTATGGAGTAGGAAAATCATGCGTGATCTGGAGAGCCTAAACCACATGCAGATCATCATTGGGTTGGCCGCAAGCCAACTCATACGCCTGTCTACCATGCATCTTAGCTCATCATTTGCGTTCAAGTTAGTTTTTTTGTTTTGACAGTTCGCGTTCAAGATTTTTTGTGGCAATTCGAAACTGAAAAGGGAGATTAGAGGGGGGATGTACAGTACTTGTATGGCAGCTCAGAACCCAACCCTGATTGCAGATGACACAGCTGTCGGTTCATTCAGTCTGATGATAGTATGAACAAAACAGGCACAGACATGGTCTCTACTCGCAGAATACAAATGTTTTGCTTTCCCACGTCAATAACATTTCTCAGCACTACAGATTTTTGTTTGCATCAGAGAGAGGATTGATCACACACAGTTTGATTAGCAGCACAGCATGTGGGAGTGAGACAGAGACAGACAGAGAGACAGCTTGGAGGGCAGGCAAGGTGCCAAGCCGACCTCGACCTGACTGACCCCACCTGACCTGACCGCCGCGTTTGGTCGGTCAAATAAGGCCGCCGCCGCCCACCGCCGGTGAGCTTACCTCCGACCACGTCACCATTAGCGAAGCACCAACGTCTCACCATTAGTTGAGGCATGACGATCTATCTTTTCACTTCTTTCTCTAAGGCAAATAAAATGGCAGTATTCTTTGAGGCTGTTTGTTTGAAGAAATCCTAGGAATTGTTTTTAGTTAGTCCTAAGAACCTATAAAAAAAGTCCTTTCAAAAGTACTTTTAGAGACTAATACGAAAAAGTATCTTCCTGTTCGATCCTCTTGATCTTTTTTCCCCAATTTGAATATGAATATGAGTGCCACGTCGGTATCAAATCCCTGACGACTGCTTGCTTGCTTGCTCATCATGGGCATCAAAAGTCAAATGGAAATGGTCTTCGCTCGTCTGTTGGCAGGAGTAGCGCGGCTCTCTTCACATTTGGTACGGAGTCAACGCTGCTTGCATTGTGTGGCTCAATCTCCCCGTCTTGCTAAGCTTAATCATCAGACCCCATGCATGGATCAGACCCATTCAGCGGTTATTAGGTCGATCGACCTCGACCGGATGCATGGTTGACCCAGTTATTTGGTATCTTAAATATTTTATAATGGATATATCACCATACCTTTTTTTATCACACCATATCCTTATTTGATACATATCTTGATAAATATCAATATGTTTTCTTCAGAAAAATGTTTACATTGGAGATGGTTTGACTTAGCACTGTAGCTAAAACTGTATTTTTTTTCGGAAAAAAGGGAGTATGCAAGTCTAGAGCTGGACAAAAAAAAAAAAAAAAAAAAAATTTGAAGCTCTTTCTTTCTTTCTATTAACGATGTTGATCAAAGCCAGCATTTTAGCTGGTTTTGTTAAAACGAACCTGTTCGAGCGATCTCACGAGCCTAAATCAGCCGAGAACATCACAAGTCAAAAGCACACATAAGTACCAAATGAACTTAACGTTGGGACCTGTTTGGGATGGAGGATTTTTAAAGGAGGAATGGATCTTGTTTGAAACAAAGAAAAACTGCATTTCATTTTAGAGGAAAGACTAACCTTGCTTCACAAAACACGTGAAAAATTATCGAAGGAAACCAAAAGGAAAAACTATTGCAATGTACTCCCTCCGTTCTAAAAGAATGTCGGTTTAGGTTTTTCAAACATCGTGTTTGATTCGCTCGTCTTATTCAAAAATTTTATGTAAATTAAAAAGTAAATAAATCATTATTGAAGTATCTCTAGTGATTAGAATAAGTTATAACAAAATAAATAATATTTATATAAAAAAATTTGAATAAGGCGATGGTCAAACAAGATATTTTGAAAAACCTAAAACGACACTCTTTTTAGACGAAGGAGTACGTTTTCTAAAGTTCACGAAGCATATGAAACTTTACTTCTTGCGCACATCCACGGGCTCGACACGGCGACGCGAGTGCTACCTTTGTGATCAAGACCCGGAGACCATCGGCCACATCATCACCTCTTGCTCCTTCTCCGGACACATCCGGTGGACCATCTTGGCGACGCTTTGGGGTTGATGCTTCACGGTGGGTGGGGGATCCGCCCCTCGACCGGTGGTAGCGGTGGAGATGGAGATGGCACGGAGAGAAGAGGAAGGGGCAGGAGACACCCTCTTCGCCCTGGTGGCATGGGAGCTTTGAAAAGAGAGAAACGCGAGATTCTTCCGCCACTAGTGCCCTAGGTGAATTAGCAAGCGAGTAATCGCCATGTGTAAAACGATAAGGGAGGTAGAGCCTATTGTAAATCTTACCCTCACAAAACGCGCCCATACGCAATGTAAAACTCTTCTTAAATACAAAGATGCGCCAAATCTTTTGCGTATTCGAGAAGAAAAACCTTCTTGCGCACATCCAACATTCTTGTTTTCCCACAATCCAAACACCTAAAAGTATCTATTCCCGTATTATGATATCCTATAGTTTTTTACTTTTCACTATACGTAATTTCTATGTTTCTTTTTTATTCTTTTAATTTATATTCTTGCGTTCAAAATAGCCTTGAATGAAAATGGAAAATTCAAGAGCACGGCTCTTTCTCAGTCGCTGACATTTCTTCCCCTCCGCTCATGACAATATATGCTTGCGTCGCCTCACTTGCAAAAAAAAGACTCATACGTCTTGTAAACTCTTAGACATTCTCAGTGCTTCTTTATTTGGCAGCAGTGCCAGCCAAAACTAAAGTTCATGTGATTGGCGCATCTAGTGGAAAGATGGTTGGCGTGCACACAAAAATAGAATCTTACTATTACTAATTGGTGCCTCCAATGAAGGCTCCACGTTAATTCTCACCGGACACGCTAAAAAAAAAAAGATAAATGCTAGAAATTTCCACATTAATCGAAACATCTAACGGTTAAATCTATAGGCTCAACATCCATAACCATTAGATCTGTTTTCTTCTCTAAAAATTACCCACTCTACCATTCTATTAATACAGGTAAAATAAGAAAAATAAAATAAATCTATTATTTATTTTACAATGTACGCACCAAGAAAGAAGGAAAAAATAGATACATTAATTATCAACCTCTATCCATCAATCTATAAACTTCGGCAATTGAAAACCATTAGATCTATTTTATTTTCTATAAAATTACCCACCTTTGCCAATATTAGAGGTAAAAAAGAAAAAAAAAATAAACCCAATATATTTTGAAATAAATAAAGCAAAAAAAAAAATAAACATAAATACATTATTTTCCCTACCGTGAGCCTTCCAGATGAATCCTTTTAAACTATCTTATCTTACTATTACTAATTGGAGGTCTTACTATTACTAATTGGAGGCTCCAACGGAGGCTCCACGTTAATTCTCACTAGAAGCGTTGAGAAAAAAAGATAAATACTAGAAATTCTCACATTAATCAGAAGCATCCGCCATCGAATCCAAAGTGTGTAGGCACCGATGACCATTAGATCTGTTTTAATATATAGAAAATTACCCACCTCCGCCATTATAGTATTGATTTTAAAAAAATAGACAACTATCTTATTTTGGGAAAAAAATAACAAATCTATCAGCCGAGTAGTACGTCATTGGAGTTAATTTGATACGGTTCTGTCACGGCAAAGAATATTGGATCGGTTAATTAAAGTAACACCAGAAATTAACTCAGGTGTGTGTTACCAGAACCCCATCTAATCTAACTCATCGGCTTCTTCTCAGGTCTCTCTTCCAATTACTACTATCCCTAGCCCGGATCCCTGCTGGATACTGCCGCCTTCCTTGGTCAGCGCACACGGCCTTCCTCGCCGCCTAATCCACACCTCGCGTCGTCGTCCTGATTCTGACGAACGATCGACGGCGTGAACGCATGAACAAGTGGAGGACGGATGCATTATTGAAGATGAACCATGGTCCAAGGAGATGACTGATAAGCACGCACGGTGGCGGCGGCCGGCGGTGCTGTTTCGAATGCGGCCTTCAAATTTTAGATCCGTACCCGTATGTGTATTGACTCATTGATGACTGATTGACTGCGATCTCAGGCAGGTGATTTGGCGGCATATCGATCGCAGGTGATTTGGCTGCTTATCTATCGCGGGTGATTTGGCATCGTATCCATCGGCCATTTGCTGGCAGGCTGCGCATGGCCGCATGGGCCGGTATGGCTGAGGCTGGTTTGCCTCTATCGCTTAGGCCATGCTGTGCTTTTTTCCTTTCTTCTAATAATAGATACGTATATATTTACATTACACCAGAATCGCAGGTGTGTAGATCCGCCACTGTTACCTACTTGGATGTAGGTGTGCGTCAGGGGCCAACTGGAACAATGTCGGTGGGCGGTGACGTGGAGATGAAGGAGCCAGGGTTGGTGATACTTCCCCGTCTATATGTCCCGGGTGACGTTTCCGTAGTCTGCTGATACTGGTACGATGTAGAGCGGCCAGTGATTTTGTGAATGAAGTTTTGATACTTGAATTGGGTTTTGTATATAAGGGCAATGCATGCCATATGCAGAGAACATTTTGCCTATTTTGATTACTTCTCATAGACACATAGGGAGTCTGTACTGAAGCAATCTGCCTTTTGGGCTCAGATTTCATTTTGAACAAAGCCATTCTGCGTTGCTGCATATCTGGAGTTTGAGTGCACGCGTGAATGTATCCAATGGATGTAATTAGTATAAATCATTGCATGGGTATTTGACACATGGTTTTGTTGCAGAGACAAGTTGTTCAGGTGGTTATTAGCGGCAAGATATATATGTTGTAGGTGTGGGCAAATACTACCGATACATGATGTGGTTCGGTGGGTGCATCCATGTGCGCATGGTGGCATCTTGGGAGGCCCAGAGGTATCAATTTCCATGAAATACTTCTTGCAGTTGATTATCTTCGGTTTTCATCCAAGACAGTTTCCTTTATTTATTTGTCAAAGTTCTTTCTTTCTACATGGAAATTTATATGTTTGATCTGATCAAGGTTGCATCACTATGCATCACATCGATTTGACTTCGACCTCTAAGATTGGTAACGGTGCAAATTGCAAGGTTAGTTTGACTATGCAGTCCATGGAAATTTTTTGGTGTCCTTCATCTCTCTGTAAATTAGTTTTTTATATAATAATAACCCCTGTTATTGTGACAGAACCTCCTAATTACTGGGCCCACTACTTTTGTCTTTGTCCCAAAGACCTCGGGATACCGTGCGTGAGATGCACCCAATAACTTAAAAGCTCGTCGGGTGTCATCGGAAACCCGATTACACCACTCTCATACCAGGATCAACAAAGGAGTAGCTACAATATTACAACATTTGTTACAAAAAATATAAATCAGAGTGCGGAAGAATATTACATTAATTTTACAAAAGTATGAGTAAGTTACTTTTGAGTAGACTTAACTTAATTTTATGGAAGCTGAGGGAAACTAGAAGAAACCGGATCATGTCGAGCCCACCGACATAACCTTGGTTAACATCACGAGTCCTTTTCGCAACAAGGGTTAACAAACCCCGAGTACACAATGTACTCCGCAAGACTTACCCGACAAAAAAGAAAAGACTCCAAGGATATCTTTGGCTTAAGGGAAGTAGAGCTAGAAAAGGAGAGTTTGCGAAAAGCTTACTACAAGTGGATCCTTACTTTCAATCTTTTTAGCATCAATTTTGTTGAAGCTTAATTAAGCTAGATTTGCACTTGTTCTATCTCAAACACTTTTTTCAGCAACACATCTCAACTTATCTCTGCATCTCTTTTCCTTGCATAACCATGAGTAACCTTGTTTCTTCAATTACTACGATGAATGGGCGCGTAAGAACGGGTCTCCATAACCGTGAAGCAACGGCGATTCATGAACCGATTATACCAGTGGGGATCCCCTAACCACCACGACATATGTAGTACCCAAACTTGCATATATCAACCTTTTCTCGATTTGTCCAAAACGGGAACGAGGCTGCGCCACCCGAGAATACCGTACACCTCCAATCAGGGACTTTAACCCACGAGGGTAACATGTACTCCCGCCATCTCTCCACTCCCGGTGCGTGGTTGCCATTCCCGATTTGGCTCCACCGAGATCCGGCTTACTCAGAGTATGTGGCTAGTTAGGGTCGGACCGATGCGGGGTGATCGCTACCGACGTGCCATTGACCAAAAAGGTCTCGGGCGCAATATGCGTTCAAAACGCCCCGATTTCACTTTCGGGCCAAACAGCGGGACGGTCCTTAAAGCGACCAACACGGGACAAGCACGACTAGGTATCCCGCCGGCTTTCAACCTATGTCCCGTCCGATCTCAAATTCATCACTACTTCTCTTTCTTTTCCGAAAACAGGTACCATCTTCTCAAACAAAACATTTTGATGAAAAAGCTTAACTAATTAAGCAGGGCTAAGCATCACTAAGCATTTTCGAAATAAAACAGGTTATCAAGGATGGTATTGAAATAAACAAGGATGGTAATGCAGCAATTAGGTTATCACTCAACTCCTAATTACTTAATGCAACATAGCATAGACATAAGTGATATAAAACTTTTAAAACATCAAGGAAGGGTTTAATGTAAGGGGCTTGCCTGTGTTGCGGAAAAGTTAGATTCAGTTGGACCACCCATGTCACCCTTGACACCAACACATCGGTGGATACACCTTCTCCAAAGCTTGGTCATCGTAAACCACATCACTCTCGTTCACTACACGTAATAATGATGCATTGCTTAACATGATGGAATGGTAAACATGATGCTTGATGGATGCATAAAATGATAAACACAGGGGAATATAACTCTATTTCACGATAAAGTTGCAACCCAACAAAACCAACTTGTTGAACTACTCTTAAGAGATACCATCACCATTGCCTAAGGAGTTCTCAAGGACCACTTGATTGTGGTGTGATCCAAGTTTCACAAAACAACACAAAAGTCACACAAAAACCTAAGTCATTAACTCTAACACTCACTTTCTCTAATAAAAAAAATTAAGGCATAATAAAGAAAATAATTTAAACATTTCAAAACGACTCCAAACTTTTTTATACAAGTAGGACACATCATAAAACAGTACCAAAATAATTTTTATGATTTTTGGATAAATAAAATAATTATTAAAAATCAAGGAAGATGCATTTTTTCAATTAAAATTTGTATTTTTAAATCATGCAAAAACTACTCAAAATCAAAGTTTCAAATTTTTCATGGATTCATATACTCATAAGAAGCTTCTACAAAAATTTTCAGAATTTTTAAAGCTAAACTTGAATTTATATAAAATTCACAAGAATCAGCACTATTCAAACAATTACTAATTGATAAAACATTGAATAAAAAAAAAAAGGCACACGGGCTGAAACCAGCCCAACCGCTGCGACCCATATCGCATTCAAAAGGCCCGACTACTGTTCACCCCGGGCCGATCTATTTTATTTTTGGCCCAAAATTTAATTTGGCCCAACACTATTCTTCTTGGCGGCCATAAGCTACGATCCCAGACTGCGATCGTGTGGGTCTTGCCACTGTGGGTCGTGGCCACCGGCATGACCAGACGGTGGTGGCGCGCGGCGGCGGCCGGCGTTCCGGGCGGCACTGCGGTAGAGTGGAAAGGAAAAGGGCAAGGAGGGGAAGTGGCTTCACGGGAACATGGTGCGCTCGATGGCTTGGGCGAGGGTGGCCGGAGGGTTCGACGACGGTGATGGCGACTACGGGCTTCCTAAGGCTCGGCACGCAGTGGCGCCGGCGAAGCGGCTACAAACTTCAGCTAGGTAAACGGGGAGGTCGATCACACCCACATCATCAAGACGCTTCAAAGGCTAGCTAGTTGGCCAAAAAGCTCACCGGTGAAGGATGTTCGACGGCGGCTCTCACGGGTGGCGCGGCACGACCGGCGTCGAGGAAGAAGGGCTCAGACGCGGGCTAGGAAGGGAGAAAGGGGTTGCGGCGGGGTCGAGGAAGAAGCGTAAGAGGTTGCGGAGGTGATGTTGAAGTGAAACAGCGAACGGTGGAGCGGCTGGCGTATCACGGCGGCGGAAATGGTCGTCGGCGGCTAGGTTTTCGGAAAAACGAAGAAAAGGCGGCGATGGCCGACTTATATATAGGGAATGGAGGGCATGGACAGGTGGAGGAAGACGTCGCGAAGACGGCCATGTAGCTGGTGACGCCAGGGGCGGCCGAAGGCTCGGCGGCCACGGGCGGCGGCCGGCCGGCAGCCCTAAGCATGGAGGAAACAGGAAATCCCCATTTTCTTGTAACACTCAATCCTAACTTTTCTGAATTTGATCAAATTCTCCCAAAATTTGAACCGATCTTCAAAAACTCCAAAAAGTGACTTAGCCTAATTTTTCAAGATCTACAATTTTCACAATTGGAAGATTTTCAAATTCGGCCTCTAAATATGACTTTTGAAAAGCAGTTCAAAATTTTGAAATTTGAATTCAAAATTACTTTTAAAATCATGTAACAACTTGAAAAACTTTGTACATGACTTTTGTTCATCTCAACAAGATCTACAAACTAGCTTTTGAAAGTTTTTGCAAATTTTGCTTATATTTTTGAAATATAGTTTTTAAATCAAGGGGACAAAACCCTAATTTTGGTATTTTCAAAATTACTCTAAATTTTTGAACTAAACTTTGAAAACTCAAAACACCAACTTTGTTCAACTTTGAAAACTCTACAATTTTGCTTTAATAACCATACCCAAAAATCTTTATAAATTTTGATTAAAAAAAGAAAAGGGGGTAAAAAGAAAGAAAGGAATTTAGGGTTTTTTGAGTTCAATTCAAACTTGAATTTGATTCAAATTTCAGATTCCCAACCTATACTATCTAACCCTCATCCAACAACACACTTAGGATCAAAAACATAAAATAAACTTAATTTTGTCCAATCCAGGACTTAATCGGTAAGTAAACACACAAGGGTGTTCTGATTTACTACCTTATGCTCACTTTTCATATTCGGCAATATTAGATGCAAACTTGATGCTTGGACCTAGGATATATAATGGTTCTTTTGAGAGTATAGGTCATTAAGGTAATGCACATCCATGTATCTCTAAAAAACAATATAATGTAACTAAAGTATTCAATTTTCTACATTTTGTGTGAAAAGAAAATGGCACAACCCATGAGTTATTCGTAAGTAAATACATTCACTTATGGAAGTTAAGCAACCTACATAAGCAACCTACATATAAAGTGCTTCACTGATCGTCGCCTAACAAATATTGCAAAAGTATAGTCCTAGAACAAAGATTGCAGCCAGAACATCTCGAATAATAATTTCCCTATCCAACCTCTAAAAGCCTTAACATGCATATGTAATAAAAATCACCATCCAATAGTTTCTCTAACAACATACTATATTTAGTGATATCCTACATCTTACTTTCTTTTCATTCAATTTGGGGTGTGTGACATATTGTCCACATGGCCTTTACGTTATTTGAGATTGAGGAATCTTGGAGAATAAAAACTTTTGTGAGGATGCTCTTGGATGTGAGGTCTAATAATCCTATTTTATTTGTGGCTTAAACTAGAACAACATGAATTAGTTAAACCACTTAATGAAATTTCAGAAAAGCATGCGGTCATTTTAATGTTATTTACACGTATGGGGATACAGGTGATTAAATTTGGATATAACAATCCTATTTTAGTATTTCAGTATTGGCTTCAAATTTAACATGGTGTAGTTAAATCGAGATAATAAAATTCCATAAGAAGATATGATTATTATTGTGTTATTTTCTTTATGAGATTATGAAGGGACATGGTATGATATTGACACTGGAATTTTTTCAAAAACAATATAGTAACATGTGTTGCAAAAATTAATATTTTACCACATGCACATGACCAATCCAAAGATGTGGTAATAGAGGAACTCTACGAGACTTTATATTTTTTCTAATTCTGAGGGATGGACATTTTGGTGACAAAATTTGCCTCCGAGAACCCATTTAATTGGATCTCCAAATATAGATATTCTCTATTCTACATTTCTCTCTAGCCAAAGATGGAGAAAAGCGGATGACTCTTGAGAGTGCTCACAAGATTTAAAAAGTTGTTGCATGACATAGAGATAATGAATCTTCAAATAATGATCTATAGAGTAAATTTTAGAATGACTATTGGAGATGCTCTTATATTGGGGTCCCAGATAGAATACTTTGAACGCTCAATTTCTTGGGTGTTTTATATCCATGAAGTCTGACATCTTTCTACTAAAAAAACGGGCCAACTCAAGTGGGCTTTATGATGTATATAGTGCTTTTGGACGTTCAAGCTTGAGCAAATTCATCAAAATGTAAGTCAGCAATTTAGATTTCCTATTATATCTATATATGTATTTATTTGCATGGTTTGTACAATGCTAATAATTTCCATAATGTTCTTATGATTACGATATATTTTCATTATTTCAAAATATATAATAAACCCGATCACATAGTTTGTGAGCACTCACTAGGAACAAATGTACACGTTTGTACTTATCTTTTTTAATAATTAAGAAATGTACTTAACCTTTGCTAGAGCTTGAGAGAGAATAATGTTTTACTAATTGAGGGGGCTTATTTTATATAGTTTCCATATGTTGACACACCATTGTAAATATTCTATAACCAAATTTTGGTAAAAAGCCTTATTTGTTAATAACCTATCAAGGAATCAAATGCCTTTACAACAAAAAATGAAGGAATTGAAATTACATATCTTCTTGATGATATTAGCACCACTACCAAATATAAAGTAGTTAAGAATAATGTAAGTTATGAAAAAAAATCTTATTTGTAGGAAGTACAATGAGTTCATTATAGATATTATAACAACATGAGTTTCAAGTTTATTTCGGATAAAAAATTATAGGAATTAATAAGATTAATAAAAAAATTAAATTAAATAATTAGATTTATTATGTCATATAAGGTATGGACTGCAACAAGAGTCATTATGGTTTAAGCTAAGTTATTGTGGTCTCAACTTAATACATATTAAAGTTACACCGAGGTGACATGCAAAGGGAGATTAAAAAACATTTAGTTAAAGACAAGTTGATTACAATTGATAAGGACTATAGTATTTCCAATTGTATTAGAGATAAAACAAAGAAGACACTAACAAAAAATTATCGTAACCCGTGCGGGAGCACGGGTTGATGGACTAGTAAGGAGAATGTAAATGAAAGTTGAATAGTATTTCTAGCATACTCCTCTTTATTCCAACTCTAAAGTTCTATGCTATAAGTAGATGTATTATGAAACCTAGGAAGCAAAGTAAACGGATGGGAAATAAAAGGAATCATGTGCATACTACTATAAGACCGTCCACAGCGTAGAGGCGCGAAAAATTTTTTAACTCGCTTTTGGGCGCCCGATGCCTCCACCTTGTTCACCGTTGTCGATGCCGTTGTATCGTCGGTGCTCCGTCATCCTCTCCTCTCACCGCCCCGTGTCATCTAACGTGGAATACATTTTTTTATAAATGAAGCATGGGTGAACCTACATGAGCTAGTGACGAATATTTTTTTGGAACTTAGCACCGACCATAGTGTTGGTACCGGTGCCCAAACCTTTCTCTCGATGTTTCAAAGACAGAAAAAAAGAGTACATTGTGGCCGTCTAAGTACCCTCATCACTGTTGAATTCATCGCCCTCGCTAATAATACCATTGTTAACCGCCGCAACATCGTTGGGAGCCCGCCCCCATCCCATGCGCCCCCACTCCCACTACCACCCTCTCAATCTAGCGATGCCAAATCTACCATTCCTCCGCCACGGCACAAGGCACCTTGTGCTAATGCCGACATGGTTGGACCCCTCGCCGTGGACTGTTGCAACTCACCGTCTCCATGGTTGTCACAACCGCCGCCACGATAGGACACATCCACACCATAGAGCCTCCTTAACTAGTCTCCCTCCATAGTTGCCTATAATCCCACACATAGCACACCCTACCATCAAAGCCGGTCTAGAACAACCCCCTCCCACCCCACCACCCACACACACTCCCCCCCCCCCCCAAAGTTCCCTTTCAAATCCCGCAATAAAAACTCCTTTCTATGATCTGAATTCGAAACCCTAAACCTAGATCCAAATTTCCAAATTAGGGAGAGCTCTACGAGACCGAGTCTCTTCGTTTAGCTTTTAGGACACGTTTAAATCGCGACCAACGCGGCGCCACAAGTCCGACACACGTGAAAAGCGCCAAACACTCCCACCACACATCGCTAAAGGTTCGCACGCTAGTTCATAACGGGCGTCCACAGCTTCCATGTGTCTAGCTACCATTTTATGGGCTCCGCCGCTGCGATGCGGCAGCCGCCGTGGCGGGAGCCAAACACGCCCTTAGTTTTTCAAATTTGAAAACGAACATTTTCAGGGTTCCAAAGAGCTGATGCGCTGAAAGCTCATCGCCGACGTTTTTTCGAATTTGATTTGACCAGTTGAAAGTGGGACGTGGTCAACTGAAAGTTCTCCGAGCGTGAGACGAAAGCCTCGGAGTTGTTTTAAAAACGAAAAATAGGAGAAAAATGGGAAGAGGCACATGGGGGTTTGCCTTTTGCTCTCGAAAGACACGCATTCGGAGTTTTCTGACGAGACGACCAACGCCACACGGAGAAGGAGGAGGACAGTAGACTCGCTGAAGCAGCTGCTCCTGTATATAAGCTCACGGCTCACCGCTGGTGACCGGCACAGCCACCTCCGTCCGTCGGAAAGCCTACCCTACTCGCCTCCCGCCGCCGTGCAGCTTCCTCTCCGGCGTCGTCTCCCTCCCTGCCTCCCTCCGCCGCCGGGACACGCAAAGGTGCGATTTCGACGCCGGATTCGGCTCCCCTGCTCCTCAAAGTCGCCGCCTTTGCTCTGATCTGTGGGTTTGTGCGGTCATGGCTGCTTGTGATCTCTTCTCTGGGGGCCGGTTACTGTTGTGGGGGCCGGAATTGGTTCGCTGGGATGTGGTTCTTGCCTCCTGGAGCGCCGAATCTGGAGCCCGGAGGAGAGGGAGAGTCGAGGCGTCCGCACCTCGTCGGAGGCCGGTGGTCAATCCGAATCGTGTAGTTGGGCTTGGTTAGGTTGTTCTTTTTCATTCCTTTTTTTCGTAGCGTCTGGAGGTTGGGGAAAGGCTGTTCCGTGATCTAATCTTGTGATTTTTCTTCTTCCGTTTGTTCGAGGGAAAAAATCTTCTGCTTCGGTGTTTTGATCGTTTGTTGGAAGCAATTTTTCGGTTTTCAGGTGACTGGGAAGTAGCGTGTTAGTGTCCCGTCGCCATCGGGGATTAGGAAAATTTGCACCTTTTTTTTTTTTTTTGGCAAGCTGTGTCCCACTCCATACTACCTTGGATTTTTCGATACATAGGGCGTGGCTCGGTGTAGCATTTGGGGATTCATCGCTGCATTGATAGCTCAGCAAAATGATGCTTCACTGCTGAAGCAATTGCAAGTTTGGCGGAGCTAAGGAAAGAACTGGAGCAAACACGATGTTAGCCTTTTGGATTGGCACAGTTAGTTCCATGAGCTGGCGTGTGTGAGAATGGCATGATTGTGAGCTGTGGGCACGAGGGAAAAGGTGACCCCTTGGTGCTGGACTTGCTGGTACTGTGGAGGAGGGGCAGTGCATCAAATGCATGTGATGCGGCAATAAATTTTAATGTACTAGCAACGGTTGAGATGAATCTGTAGGCGAAGTGAGGTGACTAATGTGGTTTCAGACTCTGAGAATTTGTTCTCGTTTTCAGAAATAAGCATGATTGCAAGTATTCGTTCAGTGGTGCAATGAACCCAATGCTGACTGGTAGATGCTTAATCTAATCGTAGTAATAGATTTCCAACCAATGTGTATAATTATTGTCTCTAGCTAAGGTGGCACGAAACCTGTGGCGTATTAAGAATTGTCAAGGCTGTCCATGCAGAATGAGCTGTCCTTTGATCAGCTTCATAGCAACTGGTGATTTTGAGTAGTTAGTACCTTCCTGCTAGATATATTTTAATCTACCTAGGGCAGTTGGGAAGCAACAAACAACACAGAAGTATCTCCATATTTTAAGTTTTCCTTTTGCATAAATTGTTTGCAACATGTGGGTCAATTTGGTTGTTGTGCACCTATGTTAGTCTCACATTTGGTTGGTAAGTGAACAACATGAATGCGTAGCTACAGGGGAGAAGGGATCGAGAGAATTTATATATAGTCTTGTTTACACCATGGATGATGCGATGAGTGCATGGCATGGATATCACTTATGGAATTGGTTGCTCGATTTCTAACATATTTCCTTTTTCTTTGTTTCCGGTTGTCCGACTGATGCTATATTGATAGTGCTTCTAATAAAAGGCTGTTTGATTCCAGCTTCCAGGTCTTGTCTTTGGGTAGAACATGTCTTGCTTTGCATGTTGCGGTGATGAAGATACCCAAGTACCAGACACCAGGACTCAATACCCAGGACACCATCCAGCTAGTAAGAGCACTGGGCCTTTTATCTGTTGTAATACTATGAAGAGTGCCATTTCTCATACCATACATTTAGTTTGGTTAAAAGTTTTCTAACAAACTCCAACTGACCTGCAGGGGCGATGCATACCGCCCTGCTGATCAGCCTCCCAAGGGTCCTCAGCCTGTGAAAATGCAACCAATTGCAGTCCCTGCTATTCCTGTGGATGAGATTAGGGAGGTGACTAAGGGTTTTGGTGATGAGGCCTTGATTGGTGAGGGGGCTCCTTTGGCAGAGTATACCCGGGTGTTCTAAGAAATGGTAGGGGGCGGCGGCAAAAAAGTTGATTCTAATAAGCAGCCAGACCAAGAATTCTTGGCACAGGTTTGTGTTTACCTGTTTATGAAATGCAGTACATCTTTTTAGTCTGGTTTGAAGTCATTCTGAAATTCATCTACAGGTTTCTATGGTGTCAAGGCTAAAAGCATGAAAATGTTGTTGAGTTGCTTGGATTTACTGTGCTGATGGGACACTCCAGCGTCCTTGCTTTATGAGTTTGCTACTATGGGTTCCCCTTCATGATATGCTTCATGGTATTGTCTTGTGCTATCTTTTTTGTGTTTGTCTATCTTTTGCATGAGTTGTACTTTTTTTTTTGAAAAACACAGGAGAGCTGCGCATCATTGTAATTAAGAAGATGAAGAGGAACAAGTGTTTATACAACACACAAAACACAAAGAACCCACACACTTGTTTGTGTGTGTGTGTGTGTTTGTGTTGCACGAGTTGTACACACACATGTGTGTGTGTGTTGCACGAGTTGTACACACATGTGTGTGTGTTTTGCATGAGTTGTACACACACACGTGTTCTTTGTGTTGCATGAGTTGTACTGTCTTATGATCCAAGTAAAGAAGAAACCATGTGTAACACATGTCCAATATGTCTCTTTACAGGAAGGAAAGGTGTTAAAGGGGCTCAACCTGGTCCGGTCTTATCATGGTCACAACGTGTGAAGATAGCAGTTGGGGCAGCAAAAGGCCTTGAGTATCTTCATGAGAAAGCACAGCCCCATATCATACACCGAGACATTAAATCTAGCAATGTTCTTCTTTTTGATGATGATGTAGCTAAGATAGCTGACTTTGATTTGTCAAACCAAGCTCCTGACATGGCAGCTCGGCTTCACTCAACTAGGGTTCTTGGAACATTCCGGATATCATGCGCCTGAGTATGTTCTGATTTCCTTTTCAATTGCTCTACAGACCTTTTGAGATAATTAAGCTTAACATTAATTTACCTTTTTTTTTGGGGGTCAGGTATGCAATGACTGGGCAACTCAGCTCTAAGAGCGATGTATATAGTTTTCGAGTTGTACTTCTTGAGCTATTGACTGGAAGGAAACCTGTTGACCATACATTACCAAGGGGACAGCAGAGTCTTGTGACTTGGGTAAGTTTGATCTACACATGCTCGTCGTTCTTATAAGATAGGGTGAACTTGTATTTTTCAGGGGTGAATCAAACTAATGACTTATTCAACACTGGCAGGCTACACCAAGACTTAGCTTAAGACAAGGTTAGGCAATGTGTTGACTCAAGACTTGGAGGGGACTATCCTCCTAAAGCTGTTGCAAAGGTACGATGAATGGCTTTTTCTTCTCAAACTATAAATGACTTTTTAAGATGGTTTTATTTACTGTTTAGATAAGTGTCAAAGAAAGATGGTTGTAGAAGAATAGATGAGTAAACTATCTTCTGTTATTGAAATATCTAATTCTAATGTTGCACCCATAGAATTTAACCTGCTACTAAACATTGTTCTCAAAGCATATTTGCATTCAGTGTCAGTTTATTATGCTAAGCTTTGATCCTTTGCTGCTGGTGCTATCAAGTGTTAGCTCTTGAGTTCATGTGCCCTATGACGATGATCCATTCGAAGGTTTTAACCATGTTTGTGCTCCTATCTTTGAAACAGTTTGCAGCTGTTGCCGCGTTGTGTGTTCAATACGAAGCAGACTTCCGGCCAAACATGAGCATTGTCGTCAAGGCGCTACAACCCCTACTGAATGCGCATGCACGGGCGAACCAAGGAGAACATGCTGGGTCATAAGCTTTCCATTGCTTCTCTCCCTCCTCTTGTATGATAGATAAGTAAGATATGAGTCGATTCGATGTCGATCTTGCGGACATGTGGCTGGCAGCGTGTAACATTTGTGATATTCTTCCCCGAGTTGTAAACAAGATTCTTGTATAAACAAGATTCTTGTATCCCAACAATATTTGATTCTTTCTATCGGTTGCAAGATGACCTGTTTATTGGTGCTGTTTTTTTCGTAAGAGTCACCTAAGCAAAACTCTCAAATTTTATTACTCCCTCCGTTCCAAAATATAAGCCACTTTGACTTTTTTTAGTACATCCATTTTGTTATGCATCTATATATAATAATGTCTAGATACATAGTAAAATGGATGAATCAAAAGTCAAAAGTGACTTATAATTTGGAATGGAGAAATCTTTTCTTGATTCAAAATTGCAAGACGTTTTGACCTTTTAGATATATACTAGCTTAGCGTCTTTGCGTTTGCAACGGTCCAATACATATCTTTATATATGGACATGTGTGTTATACACTAATACAGATATTTAGCTGTGTATCCAAATGAGTCATCAAAATGAGTCAGAACTATCTTGCAATTTAGAACGGTGGGAGTATAACACAGTTCGGTGCTAAAAGTATTTACTAGGTGGGAGGGGATCTGTTTTGTGTTATGCACACTCGGAGCATAACAGAGTTTGCAAAATTTATGTGCACACTCGGAGCATGACTCACATTGACCGAAGCAAATTTGGAGGATAAAATGAATTTTATTTCTCTGAATAGAATGCCTTAAGCTGAATTATCATATTTCAATCAATTGATGGCCTTCAGCAACACTATAGAATTGGGCCTGTTTGGTTTGTGGCCTGGATAGGTAGATCTAGCCTTAGGTGCTGAGCCAGTCATCCAAACAGGTCCGAGTAGTTCAGCAAATTGTGTGGATAAATGCAAATTCTCTGAACAGAATGCCAGGCTCCGGTCAATGATCATATTCATTCGATTTGAGGGCGTTGACAAACACCATAGAATCAAAACTCAAGCTGGCCTAGCATCAAACCTTGATCTTATGTTGCGATCATTGCTGCCAAGCCAGCGCTTGTGAAATAAAGCATTATGTACATTTAGCAAATTCACAGCCATGAGTGCTATACTCATGCTGGAGTTACCATCTTACCCAAGATATAAAGGCCACAGGCCACACACTATGGCCAATTATACTTACATTACATGTGACAACTGCTGAAGCTACTCTGAAATTATAAGGTGTAGATTCATTATTACTACATGACTGCTCATGAGCTGACATGAACTAATTGTGACTACAAGAAAGCTTCTGAGTTTACAGGAACTAGCAGAAACTGCACTACGGATTACAGACTACAAAGCTTCTGAGTTTACAGGAACTAGCAGAAACTGCACTACGGATTACAGAGACTACAACTATTACAGTCTACAGACTAGGATTGGATGTCGGCAAATTTTGGTCTAGACATCTGACCAGGCAGTATGCACGACTGCCCAAGCCTACAAAATAATGTAAACGCTACATTGACATCTGCTTAAACTATGAGCTAGTTGCTCACCTAACGATGGATGGAATCTCTAACTTCTTTACATGAGATTGGGTTTACGATGCTGCTTCATCGCTTTGCGAGGATCACTAGTGCCAGCATCGACATAGAGGCAATGAACTTGAATCCCTGGCTCTCCCAAAAATTCTCCCTTATTGCCATGGCACATGCTGTTGGGCTGCTTCATGGCCACCTGGTCCATGAGTTCCTTGAGAGCCTTGTCTCTTTTGTCCCCCATCTGCCGAATAAATGTAAACAAGATCAGACCATTGATATGAATATTTTCCACACACAATTATGACAAGCTGCATTAGCAAGGATGATTGGTTCACATGTTGAAGGCAACACATCTAAAATGTCGAGTCCCATCACCAAATCAGGAACTCCCTCCCGATTTGCAAACAATTGCCATTTTGGATAAGGTTTGAGTCAAACCTTTTGAAACTTTGATTACCAATAACTTCATGGTATTTAGTTTAAAATTTGAAGATCGTATGCAGAGATTTGCCTTGAAATATACTTTTTAGGATGTTCATCGGTCTATATTATATAATAGAAGACAATGGTGGAATAAACGCATATATAATCCCTCTAGCTGTATGGTAACATGCAAAGAAAATGGCTACAATTATGGAACCAGAAGAAGAATATGCTGACAATCAACTATAGCATAAAATTAAACCGATCAAATTATGGAACCGGAAGGAGCATACCCTCTTTAATTTTCGCATCTGAGACTGAGATTCTTGAAGGCAAAATTCAAGCTTCAGAACCCTCTTCTTCAGCTCCTGATCAGTTCTCCGATTGCTTTTCTAACTGCTCAAAAATCAATAAGCCTCATGTAAATATACTTCAATTCAGCATTATAGGAAACAAAGTATTTGTAACCAAATTATGGAGGTCTTTTATGGATAGAAGAAATATAGCATACCTGTGATTCAAGTTCCTTGGTTTTGTTCGTCCAGTGAGCAGACAATATTCTGATCTCCTCTCTCAACCTCGCAATTTCTGTATCCTTAGCGTTCAAAAAGGTTGTTGAGGTTCTGGACATTCCTTGGTGAAACATCAGATAAGATCTTTAAAAGCTCATTATCTTTGTCAGACCTAGACCCAGCTTTGGCAACAGCATCCATGATGTCAGTCTCAATTCTAATAACTTCATCTTTTAAGTTGCATTTGTGAGAGCTCCCTTGCCTGCAGATCCTTCTGGAGAAGATCAAGCTGCTCACCTAGCTTGTTCACTCGAAGTTCGTGCTCTTTCAGCGAGATGTCCTTCTCATTCAGCTCTTTCAGCAATGACAAGCACTGCATCTGAGCTGACTTGGCTGATGCAGCACTTGCTTCTGCTGTAGCTTGAGTAAATGAAAGTTGTGTTCTAAGATCATCCAACTCATGGAGGTACTGTATATAATAAGAAAACCCATGATTAATAAACTGCATTTGGCTTGCCTGAGTAAAGGAAATGCTTTGGCTTAACCAAAATCATTGGCCACTGACACACTGACACTCAGAGCAGGAATTCAGTAGCCATGATCATGCAACCAAGTTGATTGGTAAATAAAAAAAATCAGGAAAACAAAGTAATGCAAGCTAAAATTTATTTCCATATCAAAAGTTTATTTAATGACCCAAAAAAAGCAATTTTGCAAGTACAATATTGACTCCAAATCGTTGTCCTTGTATTTCAGTCAACAATTTTGGGGCTCCGTACATATTGTTATTTAAATTTATCATAAGGACATTAAGAGTAATAAACAAATATAAGATCAATTTAAGGCCATATCTCCAATAAATTGCAAGAAGTGTATTTTGCTGTGAAAGCTCTTTACCTGTTCCGTGCTACTTGTGGATGAACGCAGTTGCTCATCCTTGTCCTGTAAGCATTTCTGCAGCTTGCTTACTTCCTCTTCCATGGTCCTCGCTTTTGTCTCCGCCACCTGCTAACATTTTTTCCTAGTCAACACAAACTCCACCAACAACCCCGAAGATACCAATTACAAACTACAGACTAACCTTTCTAGTTTGGGATTCCCTTACAAACAGCTGCTCCTGGGAAGCAAGCTTGCTCCTCACATCCTTGAGCTCAGCTGCCAACGACACCACGTTCCTCTAAAGCTCAACTTCTTCTCCGTAAGATCCTTCAGCAACGGATCCAAATCTGACGACGAAGAAACTGATGATGATGGCAGTGGCACCACCTTCTCCGAGACTGACATAGCAGGCCAGGAACAGCACGTCTTCTCTTCCAATCAGAAAGGACAAGACCACAAGATGCTACTCTGTTTTATTTCTCTCAACAAGTGTGAACGCAAAGGAGCTCACAGCAAGCATCCCATGGGGCAAGACAAACCAAAGGGAGCTGAGCTTTGTTTGACCAAACCAAAACACCTCTGATTGCCTCCCAAAGATCCCTCTTTGGCTTCGCTGGTCAGTACAAGCTAATCAGGCTGCAAAAATAAAATTAAAAATACTATGAGAGGAGGAAAAAAAAAAGGATAACAAGCGTCGATTTTTCTTCAGGTCAGAGCCACGAGTTCATGTGGAGCCACCAGGCATTTGTCTTGGTAGTGAAATGACAGAAGCGCGCTTTCAGTACTCAAAAACATTGCATCCATCCACAACAAGAGCAATGGAAACAGATATTACCCACGCTGCAAGTGACTTGTTGGTGTCATTAATTAGACTTGAAAAAACAGGGATCCCTCCGATTACGTGCCGACGACATACTTAGTCAACCTGCGCACACTGCGCAGCAAATCTTAGGTAACATGTTTTCGGTTGCACAGAGTCAACGTGATGCATCACGGTATGTAGGTTAATTGCGTGCGACAGAACCAGAGGACTAAACAATGGCACCGTCCTGTTCAGTTAATTAAAAAATGAAGTTATTTTATATTATAGGACCAATCAAGTGACGGAAAGCATCTTCGTCAGTTCTTGCAACGAGGTGAGGACAAAAAGCATCTTGTGATTTCAAACCAATTCAAATTTTTCCGAAGATTCTTTTGTTCACCCAAAGAAAAGAAATGGTGAGCAGAACTGGACAGACAGGCCCTCTAGTACTACTGACTAACTACTGAATCTACTGACACCTAGTACATACAACACGAAAAACTCCAGTTTTTCCCGCACCATACTACTGAATCTACTGTTATGATTTCGAAGGCGCTCGTCCGCACAAGAACAGCGGTCCGACTTGGGAACGTTGCGGAGTTGATTCGTCGGACAGGCAAAGTGGAAGAAGAAAAAAACGGATCAGAGAGCACCCTGTTCTACGGCAGCTCAAAATCTTCCGAGTTCTCAACATTTTTTTTTTAGAGTTTAAGGGCATATGCCCCAGTCCATTAGCTGGCCAATGGACCAAAAACGTTGCAAGGTTCTGGGATGGGGCCTTCCATCCAAACATGCCCAAAGGAAAGCGAAAACGCTCACCAAGTTTTTCCAAAGCGATATAAGAAGGAAAGCAGCAACTACCACTATTAAGCCTGCGCCCAAAGACTAGATAACTTGGAACAGCGAACAAAACCCAAAGAACTTGACAGCTTTCTGGGACCTAGCACTTGTTGATTTTTTCTTGATAACTTGCTGAGTTCTCAACATTTTACACCCCAAGAGGAACGAACAAACAAACAAAAAAAAACAAGAAGGGTGGTGCAAATGCAGACAAAGGAAAGTCGGAAATCACGGGCGCAGGCGAACAGCTCAGCAAGAACAGAGGACGCGGGGGCGGCGGAAAGAATCACGCACCTCGAGCGCGAGCGGGAATGGATTCCAGCGAAGAAGAAGACGCGATTGCTCCACCCACCCAGACGAGGGAGAGGAAGAGGCAAGAACAAGAACCACTGGGAACCACGGACCCCTGCTGCTGCTGCTGCTGCCTGGAGTCGACGCGCGCTCCGGCGGCCGAGGAAAACAGAGGGGAGCGAGGCGAGCGTTTCAGGTCCCCGCGGATTCCGGGGCTTGGCGGCAGGCGGCGCCGGCGAGGCAGCGGCGGCGCGGCGCTGGGAAGAGTGGGAAGGGAAGCGAAAACGAAACGAGGATCCCGGAAATTAATGGCCTGGAGATGGTGAGGGTGTGCTAGCTGGATTTGAAATCTGGTGCTGACGTATGGGCCCCACGGTGGCGCGCGGCAAGCTCAAATTTTTCGTCGAGTCCCGTGCGCCCCACGATGCTGACATGGATCCTCTGTGGCACCGGTGTGCACCAGTATTGCAACTGAAATACATGTATGTATGGACTTTGTGGCTGATATTATTATGGTTCATGGCTGATGGTAAGTTATATTTTTAGAGATTCTATCTTTCATTTTGCCAAGAAAACATGGATGTCTTAATATTATGACAGATGGTAAGAGGGTGTTCTTTTCAAACACATGATTTCATTATCTCTTGGGAACTTTTTGGCTGGCTTGAGCCCAAGCGGTGTTTGGTCCTCATCTTTCTTTGGGCATCCACGACTTCCGTCTCTTGTCATTTCTTTGCATCTTCACGTCTTTTTCGGCGGGTGAGCCCGTGGCAAGTGTGGCGGCATTTTGTCCGCCCCGCCCGCCACATCCGCCTCCGCCCCACCTCAGCGTGGCCACTGTAAAGCGGCGTGGCAAAAAGTTTGGCAAGAACCAAACATCCCTAAGTTACGTAGGTTTTTTATCTCTGTTGGGCTGAATTCTATCTATCAAAGTGGCTGATTTAGTCATTTACATTTATATTTTTTGATTCAATTTCAGCTATGAACTACCAAACTGCAGTTTAGTTTTATATTTTTTTCGCTCAACTTCGTCCCTTGTCATACATAGAAGAATAGAACAACTTCGTTGTCATACATAGAACAATGTGACGTCATTACGTACCATCGTCTCTCTCTAACATCGTGACAACCATCACGTTGGATAAAAAGCACTTTCAACATTTATGGAATCGAGGAAATTCTAAATATCTTTTAGCGTCAGCGATTTAGCAGGTTAATGGCGTGTTAGTGTTTTACTGCTCGTTCCGTGTCATCACGCCGTAGGAGCGACGCGCAGTCGTGTAACTTTTTAAACCATCATTTTTTCTCTTAATAAAGTAAGAGCTAAGCTTGCTTTCAAAAAAAAAAAAAAACTGAATATCCACTAACATGAAAATTGGATTGTCTAGATCCATCTTCACTTCAGATATCGCATTGTTCAATTGAGATTTCATCTTTTTCATGTCAACAAATAAAAATAGTTTCTATCTTATGAAAAAAAAAATCATGTATGATTCTTGAAGTGTTTCAAAGAGACCATAAGCCCTCTTTGGAATGCAGGAATGGAAAAAAATAGAAATAGAAAACACACATGAATATGATAGGAATGCATGTGTGGTCAAAAAACACATGTGTACTCGTTTATTGTAATAAATATTTGTACTTTTTCTATAATAAAAATTCAATTAAACATATATAAAAAATGACTTAAAACAAGTCTATAAATTGATTTACTGAGCGGCAAATGCAGTATTTTCCTATGGAATCAGAGTAAAAGGGAAACTTTCATTTAGGATTTTGTTGGGTTGATCAAGGTGGTTCTGATTCTCCCGAGAATCATGAATGACGCCAAATGGGTTACAAGAGCAAAACGGTTCAGCTGAAAAACATTTCATGTATTTTGTCAGGGCTCCTGAATTGTTCAGAGGGTGCTATCACATCGATCCTCTTAGGTTTCCCCAGCAATATATGAAGGATCCAGTTTTTATAATTTATAGAGAAAAGTATTAACATCTACCACACCAAAGGGGTGTATTACAAAAATACATTCATATCGTATCCAATTAAGTGAATTTGAAGTCATATGCCTTTTTTCTTCTTTTCTATGAACTTGGTAAAAAAAGACTCAAAGTTACTATAGTTTGACTTTATACAAAAAAACGGATCTCTTATACCTTAGAGCACATCGAGTTCTAAGTTGCTCTTTTTACTAAAAATATTTTTTTTGAAACATATATACAACTTTTAAGGAAAATATTTTCTTATGAATCAAAAATCTATATTACGATTCATATATTAGAAGAGAATCTAGATTCAGAAACATTTCACGAGAATCTAAAATCTCTAAAATGCAAAGTCTTCCTATGGGCTATATGAAGCATAGGATGCTTCAAAGAACTAAATTAGGAGTTTTTTTTTCCATTATCTTTCCTCCACTACAAAAGAGGCCTAGAACTCAGCAAGTAATCTTCGATCAAATGCTGTCTTATTTGGTAAAAACGAAACGGATGGTTATGCCAAATCTCTCCAGATTCACCCATTCACTAGTACATGCATGGTACTTACTCCTCTCTCCTACATTTTTTGGTAGTAAGCGATAAAGCCAAGCCTATCTCATACGTAGTGCCATGGGCCTCTTTCCTATGCTGGCGGTAGGTAGGTAGAGTAGTTCATCTCGTGATCCCAGTGCCATCCGATCCGTATATGCACGTACTCGTAGGTACACGTATTCACTGTGCTCACGTGTAGGCCGTGAGCCCACCCTCTACCAAGATGCATACGGCATGGACATGCAGGACTAAAATAGAACTAGTTTTTTTTAAAAAAAAAGGATTAAAAGAACTTGTACACTCTGTGTATGATCACAGTGACTATAGTGGTGACGCTGGTTGGATATAGTTGGCGTATTTCTTGAACGGCAAAATAGCCATGTTAGTTCTTGAACTTTTAAGAAAGGGGTCATCTTCTCGTCCCTCAACTTTCAGTTGGCCAGTTTAGTCCCTCAACTTTAAATTTTGGGCCAAACTCATCCTTGTGCTTATATGGGCTCCATATTAACATGAAACTAATATAAAATGTCTATCTTACCCTTGAAGTTTTACATATACTAAAAGTAAATATATGTTTGAGCACATACTGTTTATCTCGAATGAATGGCTTTAAAAAGACGAGCAAAACACTTTTTAGAAACTATATTTTGTGTTAGCTAAAAAATATATTATTGCGTGTATATGTATTAAGAGAGTATGAGGACATATATGTTTGACCAACATGAGCTAAGGGTAAAAGGGGCATTTTGCATTTATCTTATGCTAATATAGAACATCATATCACCACAAGGATGGATTTGGCCCAAAACTGAAAGTTGAGGGACTAAACGCCACTAACGAAAAGTTGAGGGACGGTCAACCTTGCCCGAAAAGTTTAAGGACCAAAATGACCATTTTGCCTTCTTGAACCTAATTAAGTGGATAAGGTCCACCATAAAATCTAATCAGCTAGCCAAGTTATGTGCTCAATTTTATAGATACCTGCTCCTGCTTTCATATAAGCTCCATAGCCAAACTATGACCCAATTTTTCATTTTTCATCCACAGGCCAAAAATATCCCCCATCCCTTCTTGGACAAGACAACCTCTTCATGTGGCGGCAAGCACATCTACCTTCACATTGGTTTTGGAAGTTGTTGCCCCTGAGTAATTGAAAAATGATGCAGTAGTGGAGAGTTGAACCGGCGACCTCCACAAAGAGAGCCTTGGGACGCTGCACTAACTAATCGGTTGAGGCGACAATGGTGCTTACAATGCACCTGCCACTGTATTTATTAGGGGTAGATAGGAAGAACTTATCCTTAATTAATCACTCATTGGTATGCTAAATGTTGTCCTAAATGATCTCTAATATCAGGAGGGGAGTATGAAGGTGTGTCAGGGGCCATGGCGTCACCGCTAGGGCCCGCTGCACGTAGAAATTCCCGTCCACTCCAACCAGAAGTTTTTCTAGGATCGGAGTTCGCCCTCAATCCAAATGCACTCCCAAACCATAAACCATTAGATGTTTCCATACTCACAAAGTCAGGTAGACACTATATTATAGGTAAAAGAATAACATTTCCACATGATGGTTTCTTCAAAATTAAATTTTGTCGGACCAATTATCACTTCTCTTGTATCAACTACCAATTGTCATTTCCACCTAATAGTTTCCACACCAAGACTGTTATATTGTTCTTTTTTCTCACAAAGGTGCTGGAGACATAGGTATATCCCTGTCACTGTCAGATGAGAAATGAGAAGAGACGATGGACCGACCAAATGACGGAGGTTAGCTGGGTTTGACAATGGCACCGTGGCATGTGCATCATCTGACCTGACTCTACTAATCACGCGTCGCTCTAGCTACCACAATGCGTCTGTCTGTGTACAACTAATCCACATTATTACTATAATAATAATGAACTATATATATTAGTTGTGCGCGTACTGCATGGTACATACATGCATGATTTCGTCCGATCGAAGCTGTTTTTGTCACCTCCCGGCTCGATCACGTGAAGGATGCTTTGCTTTGCACTTGCTCGGTTGCTCCTAAATATAAAAGTCATAATCATCTCATCGTCATCCCAGACCCACGCTGGTATCTGGTCCATTGGGCCGGAGAGTCATGGTCTAGGTCTCAAGCCCAAAAAAATTAGGGGTCCTTTGGATCACAAAGTAAGCCCATCAAGGTTCAAACAATTTCGAGCTAGAAGATAGAGCATGACTACCTCAAGGGAAAAAAAAAAATCTAACACTAGTTTCATAATTTTCTGAGGTGAAATAATTTTTCTAACAATAATCTAGTTTTCAATTGGGTTATTTTTCCATGTAACATTGTCTCAAAAATTATTTTTTGGACTTTGTATGTTATTTTTTTCAAAATACTTGTAGTTATATTTATAACCTAAATTTCAACTTAGTGACTAAATCTAATTTATTTGGGGCAATTGCTTATTTGGCCCTAGAAAAACTCCATCTTGCTTATCTAGCCATTTTTTTTCTTGAACTTGTCTATTTGGCCTCCAAATAAAACTTTCTTGCTCTTTTGGCCTTACATTTAGAATCAACAAACTAATGGTGTGAAGTGACACCTAAGAAGTCCATTTTACCCCTACTTTGTCCGTTGCTTTGCGTTTCATCTCTTCTCGTTCTCTCGTCGATCGGGTTTGGATTTCCGTCGGGAAGGCGAGATCATGGAGGCCTATGTTGGCATTTGTTAAGTGCTAAAAGAATATAAAGGATTATGCAAGCGCCACAGAATGAGTATTCTAAGTATCGTATCCACAGGGAAGATTTGGCTAAAGAATTCTAATAAGTCACAATCATGCATCTACTGACTTAGCAAACCACTAGACTAAAGTTGGGGATAATTGATAAAGGAGTAAGTAAATAACAAAGTATAAAATGTTAACATACCTAAGATATCAAAGAATAACTAAACTAATCAAGAGGTCAAAGGGAGAGATCAAGGTTCCGGGCACTTTATTACTTAGGTTCTATGATAGCAATTACACTAATGCACTTTGGAGCAACAGTTCCTTTCCAACTCTCGAGAAAGACGGGAAGAAGGTAGTTGGGAGAAGGCCGCCAAAAGCTCTACGAAACACCAATCCTAACGTGGTGGAATACAAAGGCCTTACAGAGTTGTCACCCCTAAGGGGCTACCACAACTATCCGTGGGATTGGCGCAACCTCGGTAACCTATAGCCTAGACACCAAGTCTACACTATAAATTACTACTCTAGCTACCTAGAAAAACTAGAGCACTCAATACGAAAGGAGATCCCATGCAATAGCATAACAACTATACTTAACCAAATATATAAAGTCATGGAAGTAAATAGAGAAGATAAATATATGAATCATAAGTCTTACAAAGAAAGGATACAAGACATACCAAACTCTGTAGACATCTCCAGAACAGGAGCATAGCTCCACTCTCCTTTACTCTTGATTAGATCTAATTTAGATCTAATTTAGATCTAATCTACTTCTAATTACATGGCTAATCTACTTCTAATTCACTAATCCCTGAGAGAGAGGTTATCCTTACATTGGGACACCTCTACAACTGAGAGATAATGAATAGAATGAAATAGAATGAGTTAGTAATGAATTAGGGTTTAGCCCTGGGGTCAAGGGGTCTTCTTATATAGGCCTTGGCGATGAACGATGACCATTGGATCAAACCGACCTTCAATAACGGTATAGATACAACCTCAAAGTCAGTTACAAACCGACCTAGGAAGATGAGCCCGATTAGCTATTGAGCCCGACGGCCGACCTAAATCCCTCCGGGCGGCCGCCCGGGTTGGTCTCTCCTCTCGGCTTCTCGTTTCTTCCGGTGTCTTACGGTATCTTCTAGAGTGTTTTAGTCCACATTTTGGGTTGAGTTACTTCACGGTCAAGTCTTGTCATCGTATGAAATGTATATTAGGAACTTTCTCCATTCTTCTCTGCATTTATCTGTTAAGTCCCTCAAAAGATATAAATCACCAAAGCTCGTGGAATTATGTTAGTAAAAACCCTAGTCTATGTTGATATTCATTTTAAGCCCTTATTTCATGTTTAGTTGACTATTAATATTATGCTATACTTGGTGTCAATGACCTACTTCTTGTTCCACAGCCAGCCGGCGGAGGTCGGCGTCGTGCATCGGACTCGGAGTCCCGTCCACGTCCACATCCGGGGACTCGCGGCGGGCTCCTCCCGCCGTCGGAGCTCGACGACGACGCCGGCTCCTCCTCCTCTCGGACCCGGACCGCCGAGATGTCCGCGCTCATGACGAAGCTCCCCTTCGAGCGAGGCCCGTCCGGTGTTCTTCGACGGCTGGTCGAGTCCTTCACCGCGCTTGCCATTTGTGGGATCCGTCGAAGACCTCCCCAAGCCGCAAGACGGAAGCGCCTCAAGCCGTCGCGAGCCGCGGCGGCGCCCTCGCAGCGCTAACCGCGGTGAAGATCTCTTGTTTGGTTTTAGATAATTAGTGACACCTAAGGACTAATCTCGATGCTAAGTGTTTGACTAGATTAGAGATTGGTCATGCCGGAGTTGGTGTGTGGTGATCATGGATAAGGGATCGAGGTGATCCAAAAGATGATCAAGCATGCAACTCGGTGGAGTTTCGGAGATCAATTGTCCCCAAGGCAAAGGTATAACCATAGGACTTTTGATTTCACACTCAAGACACCATAGAGGGTGTGAGTGATTATAAGATCGATAAGCCCGTACTATAAAGAGGGGAAACTTATCGTACACATCGGTCCTCATGTGCCTTTAGGTTCAAAATTCATATGCATGCATTCTAACCTAAAGAGCTAACTTCGCACTTGTCGAAAATGTTTAAAAAAATACTAACACATGGTGTCGAGGTGTTCTTCGACGCGTGTCGGCAACAAGAAACAAGTGACGGAAGTGGTTTTGGAGCAAGGGCGAAGGAACGACGACAAACGACGAAAATTCGCGGCTTTCGAGGCATGACCGACGCGCGGCGGCCGGAAGACTGAAAAGAATCCGGCCGGACGCTTAGCGGGTGTGCGGGTCCGATCGAATTCTAGAGAGCATGTTTTTCGCCGGCCGAGGGGCCGGCCGGGACGCATCGACGGATAAGGTCTTGGCCGAAGCCCCCGTCGGACGCCAAGGACCCGACCCGCCAGCCGGGGTTCAGTAACCGCTCGGGGGGTTGTCGGTTGTGACGGACCCACCGGCCGGACTCGGCCCCGGTGAGTCCGGTCGGTCGGCCCCGGTCAGCCGCAAAACCGTGGGTTTCCTCTTAACGACCATATTTCGTGGTGTGGGGTATTTATACCCCCTTGGCTGCCTCTTGCTCTCCCTCTTGGTCATTTGAATCACTCCTAACAAGCTAGAGCAAGCAAGCAAGCCTCCTTCTCTCTCATTCTTGATTTGAGCTTCATTCTTGAGAGAAGAGTTGATCCAAGTGCATTTGCATCGAAGTTCTTGCATCTAGAGGCACTTGGGGATCGTTGTGAGCGCCGGTGGGTTTCCCGTTTCTCTTGGAGACACCGCTCCTAGCCGGCTTGGTGATTTGGTGGAGTTGTTGGCAAGAAGAGGAGATTGTTTCTTGGCCACCTCCAGGGCAAAATTGTGAGAGGATCACGCACTCCCTCGTCGGGGAAGACAAAGTGCAAGGAATACATTGCTCGTGTCTTGGGTACCTCACTTGTGAGTGGTGTGTTGAGGCTAGCAAGGGCACCGCCTAGCTCAAACACCATCCTTGTGTTGGTCGGCACTGTAGGAGACTAGCTTGTCGGTGTACAAGTGAACTCCGGGTGAACAAATCGACTTGTTCATTATCTCCGTGTTTGGATCATCACCTTCGAGTGATTGATAGTTCATCTTCTTCCAAGTGATTGGTTGACATCCTCTACACTTTGGTATATCTAGTTCACTCCCTTGCAATTACATTCATAGTTGTTCTTGTGTAGTGAGCTAGCACTTGCTTTGTGTAGTTGTTCTTGCTAGCATAAGGACCATATTAGGATTGCTCATTAGCTAGAGTAGTGGCATAGACTTTGTGTGGATTAGAGATCATAGAAATATTTAGTCTTGTCACTAGAAGGCTTGCAAAACCACTAGAGCTAGCGCAAACCGCATTATCGCCATTTGTTATACTAATCGGTTTGTTTAGTTGAGTTTGTAGAAATTTTTATAGGCTATTCACCCCCCTCTAGCCATCTAGGACCTTACACGCGGCCGCCTCCTCTTCGGCCGCTCGAAGCTCAATGTTGACCTTGAGCAAAGAAAGTGGGCGCCGTTTCCTCGGCTGGGTTTGGCCGCCAGCCGCCGGCGCGCGCGGCGCGCGGGGGGGGCCTTGGCGGCATGGCCGGCCAGCACGTACGCCTTGGTCGAGCGGGTTCAATATTTTTTCGGTGGCGGCGTCAGGGACCGGAACGGGGATCGAGTGGGGAATGTGGAAGTGAAAAGGTAAGGGCATTTTGGACATTTCGCATGTGGTGGATTGCTAGACCTAACGGGCTCGCCCTTAAATCTAATGTAAGGCCAAAAGAGCAAGAATATTTCATTTGGAGGCCAAATAGACAAGTCGAAAAAGAAAAAGGCATTACCGAAAGAAAAAAAGGGTCATATAAGCGCGGGAGGTAGTTTTTTCGGGGCTAAATAAGCAATTATCTCTTTATTCTTCGATGTGGAGCAAAGTCACTATTAAAATCACCCAAGACGTAAAAAGCATACTTCCTATGTTCCAAATTTTAATTTGTTTGACTTTTTAATACCAAATTTGACCACTCTTATTCAAAAATTTATGTAAAATATCACTTCTTTTGTTGTGGCATACTTTATTAACAAAATGTCCTCAAGAATGACTTAAATTTGACTATGTTTGCACAAATTATTTGAAGACAGTGGTCAAACTTGAGGTTGAAAAAGTCAAACGAATTATAATTTAAAAACAGAGGGAGTATGTTTTTAAAAATTTAAGAAACAAAAAAAACTGGATTTTTGGTTTAGAGAAATGATCGTGATAGCTGAGGGAACTATAAATAGTCGCTCTTTTTTTAAAAAAAAAAAACAGCAGCTTCTGCCGTGGATCTCCTGACTGACCTGCAACTACAAGGCCTAAGCCCAGGTAACTACGGTCCAATTTCGACCCACCGGCCCAGCCCACTTTCACAAAAATTCCCCATCCTCCCTCGGGACAACCGACCGTCTGTCTCTACTGTCTAGCGGCGTTGGCGGCGGCGAGCGCACGACGTCAGGTCAGGACCATGGCGCCGCCACCGGAGCCCCGCCGCCCGTACAAGCGACCGGCCATCTCCGACCAGCAGCGCCGGAGGGAGCTCGCTCTCCAGGCGCAGTCCGCCCGGCGCGCCGACGCCCAGGCGCGCGCCCGCGCCCTCGCCACTTCCCTCCTCACCACCCAGGCCCCTGCCGCAGCCACCAGTCGGCACGAGGAGGAGGAGGAGGTCTACGACGAGCATGAAGAGGAGCACGAGCACGAGATCACCGTCGCTGGCGTCGCGGCGGCGGCGGCTGCCTCCAGGCTCCGCGGCCCCGACGCGCGCCGGTGGTTCGCGCGTCAGATCATGCTTCCCGAGTGGATGGTCGACGCCCCGCCCCACCTCGCCACCGACTGGTCCGTCCTCACCTCTCGTTCTGCCTAATCTACCTATCTGCATCTGTGAATTTGTTGATTTGATTCCTTCAATCCAGTACTGTGTCAATTTGGGTTGATTTCATTCATTCAATCCATTACTGTTTGCTTGCTGCTCTTTTCGCCCCCAAATGTGTGCCTCCTTTCCTCACTTGCCCACTAATATTCAATTCAATGCTAGTTCAATTGTGGTCAACAAACAGCCTTAGTTCTGTCTTCGCATAATGTTGTAGTACTTCTGGGTTTTAAAATTACCAGGGTTTATTGACAATATATGAGTTTAATTCAATGCACCAGGGTTTATTGACAATAAATATAGGACTTCAATTCAACGCTAGTTCAGTTGTGGTCAGCGAACACCCCAGTTCTGTCTTCGCGTAATGTTGTAGTACTGCTGCGTTTTAAAATTACCAGTGTTTATTGTTGAGAACATAGGAGGATTGACACTGCTGTTTTTTTTTCCTTTTTCATGTACATAGGCATGTTTTTGCCCGACCTTCTGGCAAACGATGTTTGGTTGTGTCATCCAATGGCACGACGATCAGCAGGGTTCAGAACGGATCCATCCTTCATCGCTTCCCTTCGGCTCTACCGAGCGGATCAAAGAGAGATATTTCTGGCCCAGCGAAGTTCGTACTCCATTCTCGATTGCATTTTTCATGAGGTACCCTAAACAAACAGATTTATTTTCCATTTGCTGCAAGCTTGTTTATTCTAAACTTATTTGTTTCCTTCACTCCTGTTTATGTTCGATTGTGTTTGTGGTGCAGCCTGATGAAACATACTATATCATTGATATGATCTGTTGGAGAGGCTATTCACTATATGATTGCACTGCCGAGTTCAGGTTTTTCTGGGTCAACTCTAAGATCGCAGAAACTTCTGCTGGTGATCCTCCATCAACATACCATAGATATAGATTCAGTGCACTCCTGTATACGATTGCACTCTTGAGGGTCTCCAAGCAGCATACTCGGGCACCATGCCCTATGTCAAAGATGGCTTGCTGTTCTACAACAAGTAAAGCTCTTATCATCTTTCTTTTAATGTATTCTAGCAAATCATGTCCACATATATGTTTGTTAACTTCAGTCATCAATCGAGGATTCACAATATTTTTGTCTTATCAGGCATGCACATTATCAAGCTGGGATTACACCCCTTGCCCTGGTATGGAAAGATGAGACTTGTAGCCAATATGTTATTGATACAGACAACAAGGGCGAAATACCAAGTGAACAACATGTATGTTTGTGTCCTACTCTTTGAGCTATATTATTGCCAACACATTTGACCATTCTCTTAACAAAAGGAAAAGAATAAGATGCATGAAGTATTGCATGTTCCTTACTACTGTTTTATAATTAATAACTTTACTGCCTTTGTTTCTTCATGTGCTATAAGCTTGTGTTGGAGCTGCTAGAAGATGGAAGGGTAGTTACTTCTGACGACCCTCCTGTTGCATTTGGTACCTTGGACAGTGCATTCATACAGAAGGTATTGCTTTGAAATGCATCTTATTTCCTATAAAAATGAATAATTATTACTTGAAATCATGCACCTTAATGTTTTTCCCATGTTTATAAGGGTCTAGTACATAAACTTCAATTTTGGCATCTGACAGCACCTTCCACATGTTGCTCGAAGCTTTGTGTTGGTGACATTAGTGCATGATTATGTTGTCCTTATGAATAGATTTAGCTCACTTCATGCTCTTATGCTATGTACATAGTGATTAATGAATTATTAGTACACTCAGTCTGCACACTAGAAGTTTTAGATTTCTTTGCAATTTGTCTGCCTCCTTGATCCATGAACCTATCTGTTTTCTGAATCTGATTATGTTTGGATCATTAAACTTAACCTTGCATGATATGATTCTACAGTCAAACCTGCGACCAGGAATCTTCTCCGCTTTGCAGTTAGAGATGAAAGTGTGAAACTTGTGGATGGAAAGATGCAGATCGGTCAACTGCAGTTTGTTGGAAAGCCAAACCGTTTCGTGCTTTTTGCTGACAGCCATTCAAAAGTAAGTTCTGATATGAGACTGCATTAGTACCCCAAAAAATTTCCTGTCCATCACAGCTATGGATCTAACTATGCTTTCCATTTGTATCTTCAGGTTTTGTTCCAGTATGCAGCAAGGCATGTTCCTCTGAGAATTGAGGATTTGGTTGCCTCCATTCAATCAAACAATATGGAGCTTGAATCCATTGATGTTGAAATGCAAGATTAAGGTGAGGGAATACTATGTCTTTTCATGTTTTGTGAATTCTTCTGTTGATTGGTTGTTGTCTTTGGCAATTTCTCTTTTCAAGGTTTTCGTCCATCTGTGATAGGAATCTTTCGTACATAGTATATATTTGCTGTTTGGTTGGATTCAGGAAGGGGACTTTGTTATGAATTGAAACTTTTGCAATGGATGAATGACAATGCAAAGCTAGCACGTAAGGAGATGCAAATGCGACTAAGGTCTGTCTCACTGCTGTTTTGTGTGTTGTAGATCTATCACTCGACACGGGGTCCATTTTTCTCGCGTTACCCACTACATGAACTGGTCCTAGAAGCACCCACACTCAGATCACTTTACAAACACATTTGAGCACAAGTATTTTGGTGAAATATGTATATATGTTTTATTTCTGTTTGTTCCAAGCCACATAAAAGTTCTTGAAAGCATTCTGTCTGCCTTTACCTTGCTAACTCTGCTAGTTTACTTGTATGAATTTTGAAATAAGTTTGTTTCCATCTGTAGTTATTGATTTCTGCATGTGACAGGTTGAAGATGCAGACTTTGATGTCAGGATTTCAGCAAACGACGTGATTGTCTGAAACCCATGTTTTTTAGGGAGTACCTCAAGGTCTGTAAAAAGGCTGAATGCATGATTTTTTGGAAAGATAAACATTCAGAACATTGCCATCAACGTGAATGTGACTGATATAGTGCAACTTAATGTGAAGGACCCCGTTTGCCCTGAGTTTGGTAATTTAACTGCATATTATATTAAAAATTGCCTGAAGGAAAAAGTGTTGAATTACGGTATTTGATGATCCTCGTCCTAATGTGGACGTAAATCCTAATACACGAATATAATTTTTTAATATATTTTCCTTTTTAATTATTATATATCAATTTAATGTTGTAGCTGCGAGCTTTGCCCTTGGTGGTAGCTGCGAGCTTCGCTCTTGGTTGTTTATTGCAGACGCAAAATGGATACGATAGCAGTCAGTCGTATATATAATTTCAGCTGCAAATACGTACAGACATACAGTATCTGCCTCTATGCTTGTATCTGTTTTCCAGCAGCACCAGCCTTCTCCAAACCCAAGGTTTCATTACATACTGTACATTACGAAAATTGTGAGCACCTAGAGCAGGCTCCATAGAATGCTTTCGATCGTGTCTTGTAGCCAGGTGTACACTGTATGTGTCAGCAACAACATTACATTAGTGCAGGGATGAAAATGGTCAGGAATAGTCAGGAAAAACTTTTAACTATTACTCTTAATTTCATATTTCACATTTTTACACGAAAATGGAAAATGGCTATACCGGGACAAAAAAACGAAATACTATGGTCAGAAACGTGTCGGTAATGGTTAAGAACTGATAATTTAAATCCGGGACACTCAGCAGTGTGGTTAAGACTATCGACTTCTTTTTTTTTGCCATAAACCATCTACATAAGAATAAGGTATGGTAAACTTACCATCAACGCATTTTCTTTTAGAAAAATCGACTAGAAAATATTTCTTTAAATTTCAATCATTTACTTCAGAAATCAACTTTTTAAAAAAAGATGGGAAAAGAAAGAAATGCTAACGACGTGTACTCAACTGAATCCCTGTTCGGTTTCCTACAGATAATAGCTATCTGCTAGTAGTTATGTTAGTTCTATCTCATTAGTTAGACCAAATGATATAATAGCAGCTAATAGCTATCTTAGGCCATCTTTGCATTCATTATTTGCTAACGGTTAGTTGATTAATAGCTCATATGTAAATTAGCTAGCTAACTATTATCTAGATGGTGTTTGGATGCACTACAAATGAAAAATGCTACTATTTAAGATAATTATTAGTTGCTACCATCTTATTTGGTCCACCTAGTGAGATAACTATTAGCAGGTAGTTATTATCGAAAAGGATCCAAACAGGGCCTTAGTAGCATTTTTTTTTTGGTTAGCTGTGAATTCAAACACCCTCCATCTAATAGGTATCTAATAGTTAGCTAGGTAATATAAGATGAGCCATTACTAGCTAGCCAACTAACTACATCTTTGTATTCATTGTCTGCTAATAGTTAGCTGATTAATAACTCATATGTAAATTAGCTAGCTAACTATTAGCCAGATGGTGTTTGGATGCACAACAAATGAAAAATGCTACTAAGATGATTATTAGTTGCTATTATCTTATTTGGTCCAATGTGTGAGATAACTATTAGCAGATAGTTATTATCGAAAGGATCCAAACAAGATCTTTTTTTTTGTTAGTTGTGTATTCAAACAACCTCCAACTAATAGGTATCTAATAGATAGCTAGCTAATATAAGATATGAGCTATTACTTAGCTGTGCATTTAAACAACCTCCAACTAATAGGTATCTAATAGTTAGCTAGCTTATATAAGATATGAGCCATTATTAGCCAGCTAACTATTAACTCCTTCCGTCTCCAAATAAATCAACTCCTATAATTCGTGTCAGTCAAGCTTTTTTAAGTTTGATCAACTTTATAGAAAAGAGTAACAATATTTATGATATAAAATGAGCACCTTATAAAAATATTTTCTATGATAAATTTAATATTCCTAATTTGATAACATAAATTTTAGCGGGTTTTCCTAAAAGTTCGATCAAAGTTAAAAAGTTTGACTTCAGATAATTCTAAAAATCTATTCTTTTAGGGATAGAAGAGGGAGTATGTAACTGATAATGAATCAAATAGCATTCGAGTCAATATGAGATGAAAATATGAGGGAAGTCATAGGTGGATCGTGAATGGAGTTGGGCCGAACCCGACACTATGACTCTTGGGCGGCGGGAGACCGGTAAATGCTGTTTCTGCACCTGGTCTACGGGCCGGGATAGAAATTGTTTCCGCTAGTTGGGATGTTTTTTTTTTTACGTGATCCGATCACGACGCCATTAGCTTATGTTAGTTTTAGTTTGTTTGATGAATTGATGTACCATGCGAACTGATGCAACGAAAATAGTACCGGACATCCAAAGGAGCCATTCACGCCCAATCAAAACGCTAGCTAATTGCACTATTTTGCTAGCGTGGTAAGTGAATTAAAAGGAGGAGAGCAAGTAAAATATGTACACAACAATTCTCACATAAGAAATGGAGTCTTCTCGCGCACGTATGCACATAGAAGCCACAAAACATGTAATAGGCAGACTAGAATGGTTTCCATCAGCGACGTGTCCCCATAGAAGTGGATCAAGCGGTGCGTGCACCCCGTAACCTGTTTTTCGTGCATTCACCTCTTCTACCAAGGAGACTTCCTAGCGAGGCTTCGGAACTCAAGCCGCTGCTACTCTTGCTCGTTGCGAGAAACCTATAATGCTCTGAAACCCTTAATAGACACGCACGCGTCGGGATATATAGCGCCGCCCATGACAAACTATTGTCTCCTCCTCTATTTCCCATCCTATTCATCCTCCCTGCCTCCGCATCCACCTTCCTCTTCCTCCCGTCGCCTCAACTACGGCTCACGCTGCTGGCGACCTCCTCGCCCGCCGGCCGCCGCCCAACCCATGTCGAACCATCCCGCCTTTCTCTAACCCTAATCGGAGAGGCGTCTATGACTCCTCGCCCACGTCGCCGGCACTTCCCATCCCATTGTCCCCCCGCGCTAGGCATCGCCACTACCGCCCCGCCTACTACCCCTCAATGCCATTGTTGCTGGCCAGCCACCACCATCGAGCCCTTGCCTTTTTTCTCGAACCCACGCCCTTGCAAGGCTTCCCTAAAAAATCTAAAATCTGAAACCCTAACCGCCACTTCCATCGCCGCCTCCTCCATAACCCCGCCCGCTGGGTGACCTCGATCGTCCACCCTGCCCACCGCCAGTCTCCTCGCCCTTTAGATTTTACCGTCCTTGCATGAGCATCGCTAGGGATATCGACACATGGGTGCCAAATAAGAATTTGGGCGGCGCTCCTGCACCTATTTGAGATCTTGAGATGTTGTCAAAATACCACCTAAATGGTGTGTGATTCGTCACCTACGAGAACGGATTGGTATGCCTCCCTGTTTTTATTCCAAATCTAGTTCCTCAAAGAGATATGATAGTTCGTGAGAAATTAATTTCATTGTCGATAATCTTGTAAATCGCTGAGCCAGTAGTATTTTGTTGGTTGCTTGTCACAATTGATGAACCTCTTTTTTTTGTGCATTGTGTTTTGCTCTATATAGAAACTGCTATGGAAATCATGGGTTAGAACTTAGAAAGAATAGTTTCTACTAGATTTTAATTGCTCTATTTCTTCTCTAGAAACTAGAGACCATCTATGAAAACTATAGGTTGGGATTGCCATTATGTCTAAATACAAAAAATGTCTTAATTTGGATCCGTGATTTTTTCTAATTCACTGGGAAACATATTTTCTTAGTATTGCTATCTAGAACCATATTTATCAATATTGTTTTTCATAAACTCAGTTAAATTTAAAATAGTTTGGTTTGGACAAAATTTAGAAGCACACTCTGTTTGGACGAAGGGAGTATGATTTTCAGCTGTGAAATTTCATTTTCAAATTTAGAATAGAATTGGTTTCTGCGTATGACCTAACTATTGCCTCAAATAAGTGTGAAATTAGCTATTCTATGTTTTACTTGGTATCATAAAAATCAACAACAAAAACGGCTAGTAAAACTGGAAGTGTGAAACTAGCTGTTCTATGTTTTACTTGATATACCATAAAAATCAAGAAAAACGGCTAGTAGAACTGGAACCAGTTCATCAAAACAACAGCTCTACTGTTTTGGCAAAAGAATCAAAATTACATTTGTGCTTTGAACAATTTTGTTATAAAAGGGGAGAGATATGGAAATGAAATTCCATCTCGCTCGCTTTTTGTTTTTCGTCCCCACAACATGTCGAATTCTGTCGATAGCTGAATTCGTCGAGCGAGCCGTTTGGTGGCGTCTCCACACACCAGAGAAACCCTAATCCCCTCGAAGCCGCCATCGCCATGGCGACCCCCTGAGCTCGTCCGCGTCCGGGTCCGCCCCTTCCGCCAAGGGCGGCTGCGTCGGCGACCGCTGCGCGTCGGGCCGCGACGCGTGGCCGCTCCACCACTTCCGGCACGAGGGCGTCTTCTGCCGCCTCTGCTCCTCGTGCGTGCTCCTCTACAGCCCGTCCGCCTTCTGCGCCGCCTGCCTCCACATCCTCTCCACCTCCCCGGCCGCCGCCACCGCTGTCCCGGGCGACCCCGCCGTCGCCGCGCCCGGGCCCACCGTGCTCTGCTCCGCCTGCGGCGTCTCCGTCGCGCACCTCTCCTGCTGCGACCCTGCTGCGGCGGACTTCTTCTGCCCGCCCTGCGTCGCCGCCGCCGAGGGAAGGGCCTTCTCCTTCGCGCCGGCGCCTGGCCTTCGCCCGCTCCAGGAGCGCGACGCCAGGGTCCTCCTCGTCGCCGCGCGCCTCTCGCACGACTCCATCAGCCGCGCCGCGGCCGCCGCCCGTGAGGAGGAGGCCGAGCGCCGTGTCGCTGAGGCCGCTGAGGCAAGGAAGCGCTCCCGTGAGATGCTCGACACCGCCTTCCGCGCGCTCGAGGCCGAGGCCAGGGAAGCCCAGATGAAGCCCGCCGCGCCCGCGCCTGCGCCCCTTCAGCCACCGCCGCCCGTCAAGAAGGAGGCCGTCCAGCCCCCACCACTCCCCAAGAAGAAGTCCGAGGCCACCCAGCCCCGCCCCAGCCTCCCAAGAAGAAGCCCGAGGCCAATAGGGAGAAGGACAAGCTGCTCAAGCTCAACGCCATGCAGCAGCCTGCGCTGGCGTTCGCCGCGGCTGCTGCTGCAGCTGCGGCAGCCACCTCCGTGCCACTGCCGACACCCTCATACAGGGAGGAGAAGAAGCCTGTCGTCAAACAAGAAGCGCAAGGTGAGCGATTTTGTGTTTACATTGATGATCCCACTGCAGATAGGAAACCAACACTCTGTTTGTTACTCTCTGTTCACTGATTGCTGTGACATTCTTGCAGGCTCTGCGCCACCACAGAGGGAGGATCAGGATCGCCCCCCGCTGTTTGGGACCTTGCAATCGTGAGATTGATTGTTGGTGCTGTAATCTGCTTCATGCTGCCTCCTATTCCATTGCGCTTCTGTGCAGCGAAACAATCAAAGGAGGAACTGAAAATTCTGAGTGTAGCCCCCCAATTCCATTGCTGCTTCTGTGCAGCCAAACAATCAGAGGAGAAACTGAAAATTCTGAGTGTAGTGGTCTTGCAGAGTGTTAGGATCCCCATTTCAGAGCCTCCTCACCGTAAATCCTACCCTTGACATGCTAGATGATCCTTCCATCCTATGGATCCCGGTCCGCATCATGTATTCCGATTTGTTCCTTATTTGTATTGAAATGTTTTGCTGGTGGATAATTTTTGCAAGATGAAATGCAACCAGGTTCTCCGGCTTCCAAATTGTGTCACAGATGTTTTTTTTCTACATCAACACAAATGGCTTTGGTTGTTTCTCGACGCAGAAGAAAAATCCTGTTCCGACCCGTCTATTTTCTAGTTTGCATCGCCTGTTTCCGTATTTGTGGGATCTGGGAGAGGGCTTTTCCCATCCGTTTTCGCAGGATTTTGTTTTCATCCGGAATTGGCCCGTATTTATTTTGTTTTTCATCTTGTTTTCAATCCATGATATGTTCACAAACCTAATAATCACAAATTATGCATGTTAACACATGGCATGCTAGTGAATATTGGACCGATAACTTCACGCAGCGTATTTGTTTTTGTGTTTTTTCCTTGTATACTCGAGAATATTTGATCATGTTATTTGTAACTTAATTTTCTGGTTTCCCATCCGTATTTGTTTGTTTCTGTATTTCTGTATATCCCTTCCATTTTTAATACCGTTTTTATCCCGAACCCAGTCTGATTTTGGGTAAAAATATAGAAACTGAAATGGGAGAGGAGTTTTTTTCCGTCCGATTTCATCTGGATAGCAGGGGTTTTAGAAGGGCGAGCAAAATGGAAACAGGAGAGGAGTTTCTCCGCCCGTTTTCATCCCAGCTCTAGTTGGACAGCAGGGTTTTAGGACAAGCATCCCTATGCTCATCTGTTCTTGCGCTGTGGGTTGGACCAAGTGCTTGGTTGATTGGTCCGTGGTGGCTGTCTGTACACTCATCTCCTTTTCTGTCTGTTTTCATCCCAGCTCTAGTTGGACAGCAGGGTTTTAGAAGGACAAGTATCCCTATGCTCATCTGTTCTTGCGCTGTGGCGGGTTGGACCAAGTGCTTGGTTGATTGGTCCATGGTGGCTGTCTGTACACACATCTCCTTCATAAGTGAATTCTAGAGCTCATTGCATTGTAATCTGCTAAGAAAAGGGAGATTGATCGTATTCATGGAATACAACTGTGTGATACTGATCTCCCCACCCATTCGGTATACACCTCTTGTAAGTTTTGTTTGAGCTCATTGCTTTGTTAAGAAAACAAAGATTAATGGTATTCATTATGGAATGCAGTTGTGTGGTCATACAGATATCCAATTTCAATGTGCCACACATTTTCTGCTGTTCAAAATCTCTGTTTTTAACATAAAGTTTGCAATCTTATATGACAGATAGAATTTACGTCAGAATGGCACCTTTCTCGTTAACCAAATTCTACATGTTAATCGTTGCCACCAAATTCCATAAAGAAATTTGATGGTTCATTACCATATTATGACAAAGGATATTTCCATTTTCCAACAAAACTCAAACGCCAACATATCATGTATATCCCAGAACATCTTACTGAAGCTGAAGTGAGGATCACTTATAAACATGTTTGCCATAGACAAGTCAGGCGCACCAAGTTCATGAATAACAAAACTATGCCAGTACAACTGCAGTTTGGAAAAATGAAGAACCAAACTTTGCCAACACAGCTGTAGTTTGGAAAGAATTGGATGAGCGACACATTTATGGGCTACAACTACAACATATGCGTACATTAAAATTCAGCATTATGTAAAACTAACAGACGCCAAAACAGGCCACGACGCACAGGCAAATCCGGAAGTTTATCTTGTCTTCACTTGCGGACCACTCAGTATTGTTTTCATTGATCTCTATTTTGCTCTTGACATGGTTCACTGTTGTAAGGTTTAGTCTAGTTATGCGCCAAATGAAGCAATGGCGTCCATCTCTTCTTGAAGCAGGAGTGCATCAACAAATACGTCCAGGCTCTCCCCTCCATGACATCTGCTATGGGTGGTGTGTGATTCCGACACGATGATCGGTGACACGGCCCTGTGGAAAGTTGTATGTTCTGATTCGCTCAGATCTGTCACCGCTTCAATCTGCTAAAAAGTTAGGTCCCGGAAGCCAGTAGCTAACGACTAACATGTGAGATAGAAATTTCGATTTTTGATTACCTGTTCTGATCGAAGCTTTGATCGGTCCGTATGGAGTCTATGCCTCTCCAACTCATACAGTCGTGCTCGGAGAACTTTCATTGCTTTGGCCTTGTTCTACAGGGATAAATTAGCATGTTAGTTTCTTTGTAATGGGCAAGACTTGACTTGAAAGCTACGAATAATGTGATTGTACTAATGACAACAAGGCTATGAGTAAACAAGTAAATATGGATGAAACATGAGTGAAAATGCGTGAAAGCTCTAGGAACTACCACCTTTCCAGGTTTTAAAAGGAAACCCCAAAGATATGGCATTTAATGTGCAAATAAAAAAATTCTTTCATGAAGTTTGTAAAACCAAGACCCTTACCATGTGCTGTGATCTCTCATCTTGGATTGCAACCACTGTTCCGGTTGGAATATGAGTTATCCTAACAGCACTATCGGTTTGTATTGACAGATTGACCTCCAGAGCCACCTGATCTGTAGGTATCAATTCTCAGGTCCTCATTCCGCAGCTGGACATCAACCTTCATTTTCAGAAGAAACGATTTTGTAACTGTTATAGTCATGCCATAACTTTTCCAGATGAACAAACTTGAGAGGAACATGCCAAAAAAAGAGAGCTATATCGAATTGCAACCTCATCAGCTTGCGGAAGAACAGCAACTGATACAGCACTAGTGTGCACTCGTCCAGATTTCTCAGTCACTGGCACTCGCTGCCATGAGTAGACAGGTCAAATTATAAAATGTCCAAGTAGGTTAATATGATTTATACATGGGTCCGTTATTGTACCTGAACTCTATGAATACCACTCTCAAATTTTAGTTTGCCAAACGCCCCAGGACCTGATATAGTTCCACTAGCTTCCTTCATACAAATGAATAACGATAGGAAATATAAGAATTAGGAGTTTGAGAGCTTTCAAATCTAAAAATGGTGACAATATCTTGGCTACGGTGAAAAACCATGTGCATAGATCCAAATAAAAGTTGAGAAATCCTAACAAAGATGGCACCTTGTATCCTTTCACAGCAGACTCCATTATGTCAATGACATCAAATTTCCACCCATTCTTCTGGGCATATTTCTCGTACCTATAATATAGAAGAATGGAGTTTAGCAACACAGAGTGAGGATCACATACATTAGCTGCAAAGTAAGATAACTGACATTCTAAATATATCCATTGCAAACAAAGATGCCTCTTCTCCTCCAGTTCCTGCAATATGACACCACCATCAATAACTTGTTACCCAATAGCAGAGTGAAACTGGAAGGTGAATTGTGCTCATGTGTGTGGGCAAGGGCCGGATCTGGTTTACCTGCCCGCACCTCCAATATACAATCCCTTTCATCTGCTTCATCTTTCGGAAGCAAGGATCTAAACAGCTCGTTCTGTAGCCGTTTCTCCTCCTCAACAGCCTCAAGAAGCTCCTCTGCTGCCATCTCACGCATGTCTTTCTCTTCACGAGCATTTGTCACCAAAGATTTGAGACCCTCAATTTCCTACAATACAAACATAAATAGACTCCTCTGAATCTTCATAGTTGAAACAATAGGTTTGTATCTTGTAAAAATGTAACCAGATTACAACCTCCTGTTTTGACCTCAGCTCCTTGATCAACTCCATGGTGCTCTCCAGCTTGCGGAACTCCTTGTTAGCCCTCGAGTACTCTTCAGGCGAGGCGGCTGGCTGTCTTCATTAACACCAACGCACATCAAGGATATTGCAGCAAGGCTATCTTAATTCTTACGGAATGGTAAACCATGCCATTCTTGTTCATTCATATCTGAAAAATCATCAAACGAAGGTTGCCCATCTGAAATTACCTGGTTGATTTGCTCCTGGAGATATGCGCTCCTCTGCTCGATCAACTTCATTCTCTGCTCCATGATCCCCACTAGGTTCGCAGGCAACTGCTGGCTCATCTCTGATGCAAAAGAAAAAAACAAGGGGACTGAAACAAGATTTCCAGAGCGTTCTGCTCTTCTTGCAGCATTTTTTTTTAAAAAAATAGCCAAGTTATCAAGCGATACATAACGCAATCATACTGTCGCGCGCGAACTCAAAGCTGAAAAGGGGACGAAGAGGGAGAGGAGAGATGCTCACCGGCGGTGGAGTAGAGCCGTGGAGGAGGGCAGGGGCGCCTCCAGGCCGCAGGGAGGCGACGCTGCCACAGAGGAAGCGCTGTGGCGGAGCCGTCGGAGAGCGGCGAGGGCGCCTCCGCCGCATCGGCGTAGGTGATGCTGCATCGCGGCGGCGGCGGAAGTGTGACTACCCGTGCTTGCAGCCTTCGGGTCCGGCCGTTTGAGTAAAACGCTAGAAGACGCCTCTTACGTAATGTTTACGAACTTCTGAAATTCCGCCTTCTGTTGGTATTTCTACTGTTGGGTGTTGGCTATGGTTTTAGTTAAATTTTGGGAAAACACAAAGGAAACTATAGAAACAGCCTAACATAGGTTTGGCAGGAGAGAGATTAGACACAATGAGAATTTCCAAGAGGTTGGGCATCATGTTACGAAACCTCTAAAATTTTTATGAAACGAGTCACTAAATACAAATTTCATAGGAATTTGCGACCATGTTCATTTGTTCCAAAGGGATCTTCATTTAAGGGAAAATTTCTAAGGGTTAGAATTCTCCAAAATCCTTGAGAATCCTACCATCCAAAGGAGCCCTAAAAACAAAATTTTCTAAGGTGTGTACCCACCCTTCCGTTATTAATGAAATGCGTTAAGTTCATTTGATTGTTGTATTCCATCTCGATGAAATACTCCGTCCGTTCAAATAACGTTACTATGTATCTAAGCAAAAAATATATATATATTTGTTCTATTGTTTTTTAGATACGTAAAACAGGGGGCAAACATGCAAAGTTAAAAAAACAAGGGCAAACGTGGAATTGGACCTCAAAACGCCGTGGTGTTGCAATTGGCCCTAACTTTTCTTGTGTATCTAACCAAAATATATTTCGTTAAGTTCGTTTGATTGTTGTATTCCATCTTGATGAAATACTCTGTCCATTCAAATAATGTTACTATGTATCTAAGCAAAATATTGTCACAAACAATACAGATTCGGCTGGCCGAGAGGGGCTAGGCGCAAGTCGGCCCGCCCGGGAGGGGTGGGGGCGGCCTTCGGGAGGGGGCCGCCACGCCCTTCCCGTCATCGTCACCGTCTTCGATTCGGAATCTTAAGATAGAGTTTGATCTTTGCTTTTGAAAGGGATATTTCACTCTATAAAGAAATCTTTTATAATAAGAGTTTGCTTGTAAAAATGATATCTCGATCTATAAGGAAACCTTTAGAAATTGCTTACATTACAAAGCTTAGAGGAGAGCTATATAAGCAAGGGAGATGTAATCTCATGGGACAAGCAATAAAGAAAATGTTCCCCAACCTAATCTACTTCAGCCGCCGTCCCCGCCACCGCCCGCGGCCTTTGGCCGCTTTGCCACCGCCCCCGGTACGCCCTCGACAACGCGGTTGTGACAAATATATATATCTATTATAATTGATTTTAGATACATAACTTTTACTATGTGTCGGCGTTCGAGAACCGGGGGTGCCTCGGTGCGGCAATAAAGAATTTATGGGCCGTGTGCCCCTCCTCCTATGGCGTAGCGCAAGATGGACCGCATTACGGCGAAGTTTATCTGGTTCAGGCCAACGGGCCCCTACGCCCATGGGTGGTGTCCCCGCTCGTGTTACCTCGTGCTCAAAGGTGAGCTTGTAGTAGGGGTTACAAGCGGTGTGAGGAGAGACGCCGGGTCTCAAGCCCCACGATCGTGGTGGTGGTGATGGTTATGCTTCGTCCGTGCGGGATCCTGCTAATGGGGCATTACTCCCCCTTTTATAGAGGGAAGAGGGAAGTAATGTTTACATATGTGGATGCCTAGGTGGCTAATTCCCGAGGCTATGCTCGTTGCATGCGCACGCCGAGGGCCGGCCCGGTTTGGGCGTTGTTTGATGAAGACACGCTGGCCCTAATCCGATGGCGGACGTGCCGTTTCCCGGTGCCCCCCCGAGGATCCGTGTGAGGCGTCCCTCACGATCCGCATGGCGAGGGCCGGGTCCTGTGAAAGCTGGCCGTGGCGTGTCATAAGCCCAGTGGTCCGCCCAACGTGGGCGTCTTGGCGGTGCCAGGAAATGAACAGTGTCGCCCTGTTTTTCTGTCTTGGCGGCGTAATACGCCACCGTTCAGCCTTGTGTCCCATCAACTGGATTGGGGAAGCGATTTGGCGAGCCGATTTGGTAGGCATGTCGATGGCGCCGCGCCCTCGTCTGCCGATGCAACCGCATTGAATCGCGGCGGTTTCCTTCCTCCGGGCGGAACCTCCCATGAAGGTATCGACCACTGGGTGGTCGGTGGGGCTACCTCGCCGGGGATGGAGAGCTGGGTCTCCCTCGGGGCGGAGATTTTGCGCCCAGGGTGGTGAGCTAGGCCACCCGGACGGGCGGAGATTTCTCCGGGACTGGTGAGCTAGGCGGTCTCGGGCGAAAGCGGAGATTGCGGGCTTAGCCCGTGCCTTGGTTCTACTGTAGATAACATGGGCGTCCGGTCGTCGTCTTTGTAAAGGTTCATGACCTTGTCGCCGTGGCGTAGCGAGCTCTTTTTCGTCGTGGCGACTCCGTTTGGGCAGCTTGTGGGCCGTTTGTGGGCCGTCCATGGGCGACTCCGTCGTTATGTATACGTCGTGGCTCTTTGGCCTGGTCCATCGTCCGTCGGGCCGTCCTCTTATGCGGGATGATAGCGGAGACTAGGTTTTTCTTGGGCCTTGACGGGGGCGGCGGATTCGTTGTTTAGAGAATGTCTCGGGGCCCAATATTTAGGTCCACGACACTATGTATCTAACCAAAATATATCTAGGAACGCGTACCAAAAAACTAAAGACATAAAAAGTCTTATAATTTGGAAGAGAGGAAGTATGTGCATGACGTTAAAGAAATGAGCCACCGGTACCTAGTGAATGTGGAGATTGGGTATGCCACCTGAAACAATTTATTTCTTACTACATTTTACATACTGTTTTGAGTCCGTGGCTACTACTTTATTTACATTGGATTACAATCCTACACGGCTACACTCTTTTTATCTTCTCCTCTATTTCTGGGATTTATGATCCTACTTACAATACAACCGTTCCTAGCTGCGTTGCAGCTGAACTGCTTCGTCGTCACTAAATCTCACGCTACATCACGTCAGGGACTCAGGGGGCAGCCTTCGTCACAATGCAACCAAAGGCGTCGCAGATCACGTTTGTCCAAGCTTGCACTATCATCGGTGGTCGGTGTAGTCCCAAAGATCTGATCCACCTCGAGCACACCTAGGTCACTGCAGATCCTCTCACAGAGCTGCAGGCACATTCCAAGAAGCAAGATCACTTAGTCACCTGAACTGTTGATGTTCGGTTTTGATGCCATGACAGTGACAAGTGCAGCTGTTAGTAGCTGTTTTTACCTGTCTGTACAATGCAGGATCACCATGGGACTTCTTGAGCTCTACCACGTACAAAGAGGGGCTAAGCTCAAATACCTGGGATCACAAATGGCGCAACACTTCATTGTTAGCCGATCTGTTGGAGCCTTTTTCCTGACAACAGGGGTGCAGTTTGGTGCATTTTTACCTCATTGCAGACTAAAAACGAGACCGAATTCTTTTGATCCTTTGATCTGTTGCAGTTTTGCGTCAACTTAAGCTGAAAAATCACACACGTCAATGTTGAATCTAATGTCAGTATGTGTATAGTGTTGTAGTTGATGGAAAATCTGTACTGACCTTATTGTTGCCTCTGTGAACATGGAAGCCCATTTCACTTGCAGAATTTTCGATCTTGTCAAACAAATCCTCAGGTGTGTGTGTTGATGTGAACCTGATCTTCCTTTGGGATACGTCCTGCAGCAAGTTAAAAAAATTACTCTGAGCTCATGAGGTAGAATTCAGTGTGCATATATCATTACTGCAGTTGTGATGATGAAACTTCAATTTTTTTTTGCCTTTCAGATCAAAATTGTTTTGAGCAAGAGGCAATCACCGTGCTCGAAAAAAAGTTTCCAAGATGTTTCCCATACCTCTTCCTCAAAAAAACCTGAAAGATCTAGGGATGATGCCATTCAATCAACTGAAACGCATTGATCTGATGACTAGTTTTATCCCCAGGCGCTTCACTGATTTGCTTCAGGTGGGAAAAAAAGGGGAAACCAATGTGAATGATGGGTGTCTACTTCCACGACATACATATATATTCTCTAGGCAGTCTGTCCATACCTCTTTGACCTGATGAGCAACATAAAGCTCTGAATCGTCATCATCGTTGTCGTAAGGAAGAACAGGAACATAGTCCTCCTGGAACCATTCATGTTCCTTGATCTCTGCCATGGTGATCCGCTTCACTGGGTTGGGTTCAAGAATCCTCCGAAGAAGATTTTGTGCACCAGGAGACAGCCACTCTGGGATCTGAGTGTCACCCTTAAAAATCTAGACCCAGCAAGGTAAAAGTAGCATAATGATTTAAATGTTGTCAGAGAAGTACTGGGAACTGAACTATAATAAGGATCACCCCACTTTTATCTGATTCTGTACCTTCTGATAAAGAACAACGATATTTCGGTCATCAAACGGAAGATATCCCACGAGCATTATATAAAGGATCACTCCACAAGACCAGATATCCGATAATGATCCATCATATCCTCTGTTCTGCAGAACCTGCAGGCATTTGGCACGGGAAGTTAACAAGTGTACAACAGGACCTGTTTGGCCTGGGAATATTCAGGATTTCACCTCAGGGGCAATGTAATTGGGGCTACCACAGGTTGTATGCAGCAAGCCATCATTCTGAAAGTAAGATATCATGCAATACGATGACTCATGAGTGATGAACACGTGGGAATCATTTTGAGAGGAAAAAAAAAAAACTATTACCCCGAGATGTTGCGGTAAAGCACTAAGACCAAAATCAGAGATCTTGATGTTTCCTTTTCGGTCAACAAGAATGTTCTCCGGCTGTAATGTAACAGTGGAGCGGGTTAGGAGTGGAGCGGGTTAGGAAAAAACAGGGTCACAGAATACCAAAACTGAATCGATATGCGTGGCATCACGTGAACAGAATGAGAAACATTAGGCACCTTGAGGTCTCTATGATAGACACCCTTTTCGTGGCAATAGCTGACACCATCAATCAGTTGCTGGAAGAGCCTCCTCGCTTCTTGCTCCGGGAGTTTTCCCTTGCTCGCCTGTTCAGTTGCATCAATGAAAGCAACAGGGAGAATCAGATGCTAATAATAGAAGTAACAGCATCTGAGAAGGAATCTATCCTAAACACGGGAGGTAGAATGAATGGATAGGAGGAAGAATACAACGAGTTTCATTCGTGGGCTTACAATCCTGTCGAACAGTTCGCCCCCATTGACGAGCTCAAGCACCATGTAAATCTTGGTCTTGCTAGCAGCGATCTGAATCAAAAGGGTAGTAAATACATGATCAAGAACATGAGCACCAGGACGCCCTCATTGGGGATTCTTTTTTCCATTTCTGGAGGAAAGAAAAATGAGGCCATGTATAAGGTAAAGACAGAGCAACTGCTTAGTGCTGCTGCTACTGGGCACTGAAAGGTCGTGGTCACGGATAGCAACGCACGGACTGCAAGCTACGGCGTTGCAAGCTCGGATTAAGTAATTGTATAGCACAGACGATACCTAGATACTCTGGTATCATGACTGTGAAAAGATCATTCTTTCCAGAACCCAACAAAGATAAACAAGGTCGGCCTCGTTTTCATTGCGAAGAAGCAATCACCGTCAGTAGGGAGTGAGCCGTTCACCTCAGCCGCACATGGAGAACAGATACCGCGGCGGTAGTGGGCATTTGTGTACTTCGTGCCAATAATTTGTGGACCCGGAGCAGCGCGACATGGAGCACCGTGTCCACCAGCTCAGTTTCTTGTACTCGAGCGACACGCTATGCCTATGGGCGCCGAGGCGGGCTCACACTCCTGTCTCGGCCGTGTACCATGTATGTATGGGGAAAATATATTATACCAGTAGTCCCAACTTCCAAAATACGGTGTAGTACTATTAAGTACTACTCCGAGAAGCCAATTATTTTAAAAATTTAATAAAGTATTTAAAATACTAATGATTAACAATATTTATTAGATTACTTGTAGAATATATTTTAATAATAATTTTATTAAACATATAAATATTGATACTACTTTTTATATACTCCCTGTATTGCAAATTATAAGTCATTCAAAGAAGAGAGTTTGACCAAAGTTACCAAATTGTACTAAATACAGGCTACTACTACTGGTTACTCCATATACGAGGCCAAGGCATGTATTTTTATTACTATATAAGATCAAATTACGGGAAACATACAATTATAATGGGAAATACAGTACAATTTCAAAGAAAAACTAATTAGACTCCTACAAGATAGAAAACACATAGGTTAAAATCGTGTAAGTTAATACCCACGATTTTTTTCATACTACTTAAGTTTTTCTTGAAAATAAACATAAATTTTATGAGATTTCTGTACAATTTTACGTTCGAAAATACCTACAGCAGCGGTGGAAATGGTGCGTGAGAGACCGGGTGGTGCGCACCGTGCACGTGCGGCAGACGTAGATGAAGACAAGCGCCAATAGAGAAAGTGGCCAAGCTGCCAAGTTGCAGCAGCTTAATTAAAGGCCACACAAACCAAGGAATCACGGCGAACAGGCACTTATTATTACTATATTCAAATCAAATCGATCAAACTGGGGGCGGAAGAACATGGTGGAATTTGGAGAAGGGAATCTATCTATCCATCTATTTATTTAATAAACGATAAAGACGCCTAGTAGTACTAGTACGAGTTCGTTTAAACACGTAACCAAATCCTTGGAGATACAGTAATTTAATGCGGCTGCAAATTACGCGCGCCTCTAGTAAATACGGAGTAGCTTCTGGGAAGAAGAAAAAAAAAAATCCCATTTCTTCCCCACCGGAGATCGAAACGCTCGCTCGGCTCAGAAGTCGGAACTGAACCGATCGAATCATCATCATCATCGATCATAATCTAGATGGAAGAAGAAGAAGAAGAGAAGGCGAATCGACAAGCGAGCTGGGACGAGAGTGACGGTGTCGGACGGGACGGACCTCGTGGAGGCGGACGACGTTGGGGTGGGCGAGCAGCTTGAGCGTGTGGATCTCGCGACGTATCTGGTCGTCGACGCGCTGCGACACCACGCGGGCGCGGTCCAGGATCTTGACGGCGAACTGGGCGCCGCTACCGCGGTGCCGTGCCTGCTTCACCTTCCCGAAGTTGCCTTCCCCGAGCGTCCGACCGAGCTCGTACGCGCCCAGCAGTCCCGCGCTCCGCCGCGGCTCACCATGTCCGGCGGTGGGGATCGGATGGATGGACGATCGGAGCCGCCTCTCGCCTCCCGGGATTCCTGGTGGACCTCGATGGATGGATACTTCCTTCCTTACAGAGAGTGGCGCCGGTTTGGACGGTGGATCAGTTGATCTCGGGAGTCAGTCAGTGGAATATAAGGCTGGGAATCTGCCGCGCCGGGCGGCGGGTCGGAGATGGAGGCGGGGAAGGGGATCGGGAAACGGAGACCCACCCATGGTATTTATAGCTCCTGTGTGCAGCCGTCGTGCTCCTGCGTTTTTTTTCACTCCACTTGTGCAATGTGCACCCAACGACGACGACACTGGATATGTGCCCATGCCTCTCCTTTCCCTACTGAATCTGAATCTGAGTACTTTTCATTTTGAAATATTATTTTTGCATTGTTGTGCATCTCCTTATTATATGCTTGTTCGTGCTAAATAAGTGCACACATCACGTTTCAAGGGGTCAAATGTTCATAAATTTGACTCCACTTTTTAGAAAACAGTGTTGACATTTACATATTTAAATAGATTTGCTAGAAAACGATGTGATTCATAAAATGATGTTTATTTGAGATCATACATATTAATGCTTTTTTTCGTGTGTATATAATTGGTCAAACTTAAAAAAATATGTTGACTCCTTGCGGTCGCGAGATGCATGCGTATTTTGAGATGGAGGAAGTATTTTGCATAAATTGAATTATTATTTATACATCCATGGCACACATACATAAAGAAGCGCATCTTATTTGTGAAATAACTTTGAGGCAATGGCGATATAGTAAGGAGAATCACATCTTCTTTGTAAAATACCGTTGTTTGACTTTTTTTGTTTTAATACAAAAATTTGACCATTTATCTTATTCAAAAAAATATGTGCAAGCTAGTCAAATTTAAGTTCTTGTTGAAAAACTTTTATTAATAAAACAAACAACGATAAAAAGAAATGATATTTTTTGCATAAATTTTTGTATAAGGCGAGCAATTAAACTTAGTGTAGAAAGAGTGAAATGACTTATAATTTGAGATGGAATAAATAACATTGAGGCCGATAATAAGAATCGAAAGGATAAAATTGTGCGCCAACACTCGGAGCAACAAAATTATATTTGTGCGCGTGATGTGTTGGGAATACTCCACACTCACTCACTCGTGCTCCTTGGGGTAAGCCATACCACTGCAAACGGGCAAGCCACGCTTTTCGCGTTGTGGATGGGGCCCAGCAACCGTCCAGGGCCCACATGCCACGTGGCCGAATCAGATGCTCCCAAGTCGGGCCCCGTACCGGCAGACGGACGGCGGGGAAACTAAACTTTCCCGGGCGTGTCACCAGTCCACTCATCTCGTCACCATTTGATTGATCCGCGTAGAGAGATGACGGAACTAGCCCCGGTAACACTAACACAGCGATAAGATCGTAAGAAATGCGTGCACCGCGCGGGGTAGTTTAGGGAAAGAAGTTTCTGTGGCTGGGGATGATTACCTTTTACCGATGGATGGATAAGCGTGATGAGTGCGTGCACGGGCAGTACACGTCGCAACACCAAGTTGCTTGTTGCCTGCCGACGTGGCCGTGTTGTGTTGGCCGTTGGTGGAGCTAGTTGCACTTGCCGCGGCCTGTTGCCTCTCGTCTCGTCTCTGCACTGCATCGGTTGTGTTGTCAATTGAGGGGCTCGGCGTCGGCGCCTCAAGTTATTTTTCACGTACTGGCGCCGGCCGCTAATTAATCCACTAGTAGTAATCCTGCGGTCGCTACTAGCTTGGTCGGCTCGAGACGAGGGAGGCGGATTAGTCTAGTGGATGATGGATGGGTCAGGGCTGTACAAGTGTGGTCGTACCGCTTAAGTGGTTGCCACGTAGGATCCACTTTAGTAAAGTTCAAAAAAAAAAAAAAAACCCCACGTTTGGTCTCTTCTTGTTGTTTTGGGGTGCGCCGTGCGCCGCGCTGTCGTGACGCGTGACACGCCATTGTGGAAATCGTCGCGCGTTGACAGTTCAGGGTACTACCGACAAAGCAATTCAAAAAACTTGTCGGTACACGATAGAGTATCACAATCTTTTATGTATTTGGTTTAATCTTATAGATCACATTTTTATCAAAACTATTATTATGTTATTTTTGTTTGTTTCATTTCATATACTCCTCCATAAACTCCAAAAAAAGCCATCGTTTAGGACAAGTTTGGGCCAAACATGGGAATATAAATCATCAATAACTTCTACGTTGTTGAGTTTGTAAATGTAAAACCTATATGAATAGATTTGTTTTAAAAAATACTTTCATAAAAGTATACATATATCACTCTCCAATAAATACTTTTATAATAACAAGAGGTCAAATTTGTGTTTTGGAGACCGGTATCTGCGATGGAAACATCGAGCCGCCTTCGATCAGGGAGGCAGCCATTCAGGCCCGATGGTCGGTGTCGTTGGTGGTAGCCGATCGAACTCACTCACTTCAAAAACGTCCGATGGATGGCCCGGCCAACCAAACATAGAAAACATTCTTTAATTTTCTTTCAATTTAATTCCTTGGTGTATCTCTTCCATTTACTTTAGCGTTGTCAGCGTCGTCGGTGAAATGAACGAAACATACGTCACCTAATAAGTTGCAGTCACACACATTTTCTCTGAATCAGAAAGATGGTGATGGCGTTAAAGCAACTCAAAGAAATGCCTACTTGAGCCCCAATAGCTAAATTTAGGGGTTCAAAGACAAAAATCTTGCTCCGGCCCGAGCCCCTACTCACGCCCGAAATTTGTTGGCCCAACTAAAATCGCCCAGACCCAACAAATTTGTTGGGTGACCACCCGCCCCGAAATTTTCCCCGACGCGGTGATTCCTGCCTTCCCTCCATCGCTTCGCCCGAGCACACACGGCTCCTCCACTCCGAGGCGCCCACCCCCTCTCCTGGCGGCGCGCCCATCCCCCTCGCGGCGCGCGGGTCAGCCCACCATGCGAGGTGCCATGGCCGTCCGCCTCCTTTGCCATGGCCGTCGCGAGATTTGCCTCGCACCGCCCTGCGCGTGGCGCGCACCGCCCTCGCCCGCGCGCCGCGCCTCACCTCCTCTCTGGCGCGGCGAGCTCCGCCCCACCGCTTCTTGCTGAGCTCCCGACCCGCCGTGCACGCTCCCGCCTTTGCTTCCCGTCGCGACGAGCTCCATCCCGTCCCGGCGGCCCTGTCCTCCCCTCCCCCATCCTCGGAGAAGTGGCGCGAGTGGCTGCTCCGACTCCTACTCTCCCTTGCATGTGCTCCTTCCCGTGGATCTCCATGACCTGTGTGTACGTGTGGAGGGAAGGATGAAGGAGAAAAAGCTTTGACCCAATGACAAGTGGGACCTGTATGTCATTGTCTCACTATATGAATTTGGGGGCCTTCCTTTGGGTTCTCTTTGCTTTGGAGTTGAAGCACGAGATCTAGGCCAACAAAAGTAGGGGCAAGCACCCAAACTAAAAAAATGGGGGCCTTGATTTGGGGTCTATTCTTTGGAGTTGCTCTTACATCATGAAAGTTGACAAATATATGCCATGATCGTCGACGCGTCATCATTTTTAAAACCTAGGTTTTGGCTTCATTCTTCCTCTCCTTTTTCTCTTCTTTTTTTTTTCTTTTCTTTTGTTGTTGTTTATAATATGTCGGTGATGACAAATTGGTATTCCAATTGATTTGGGAGCATCAGTATAAGTTGCTGGCTCGTGAGTATTTGGTAAACAATGATGAACGACCTTCTCCTGTCCAGAGATCAGCGGTACAGTCTGAATCTAATAACCAATAAGTCCCTTGTCAGTTCTGTCAAACTTCAAATATTAATAACAACATGTCTAATTCTATTTTGAAGAGTTATAGAGCTGCGAAGGAGGTGCTCCAAAGCTCTAACCTCATTTGTCCAACTCTAGAGTTTTGTAGCTCCATTGAGTTTTAGAGTTGGGGTGTTTGCCTGTGAAATTGGCTGGAGCTGCTGGAGTTTATCTCTAGAGTCATGCCAAACACCCCCTTAGTAGTTACAACCTCGCAAAAACTTAGTTCCACCTAAAATATAATTGTCAAGTTCTTAAATTCTTTGTGCTTATATATGTAAAGCAAATAGGGACTGTTGGAGATAATTAAAGCTTACACCAATATACTCCCTCCGTATATGAAAAAGAAGTAAGTTTGGATAAGGTTTATGTCAAATATTGGAAATATGAATCATAAATAATTTTTAAGTCGTTGAGTCTGTAAATGTGAAAATCATGTCTAAGTTACTTTTATAATTATATACATATACATATAGCTTTCCAATATAACTTTCTAACAAATATTTTTATTGAAAAGAGAAGTCAAGGCGCTTTTGTAGTGACTTCATTAACTTCAAAATTTGCCGGCTCAGTCCTTTGAAGGTGCTCATATGGGTAGGGTTTGCGACGTATGTTCATAGGTGTGCGTTAAAAACCGAAGTCGCTGTCATAAATGACTTTCTTTTCCGAATTTAAAGCGGTGGCACCTCATGTGCATTGTAAAAGCATCTCTCTAGCAATGGAGAGGGACTCCTCTCCTTGTTGGACGTGGATGAAATGGTACATCGGTATATCTTTGCAATTATGGTTGATTTCAAGTTGGTAGATACCTTTAAGCCATGTGGTTTGAGAATGAGCCACGTTCTAATCAGGACCATGTGACCGAGATGGATCAAACAATATCTAATAACTGCTCGTATTAAATGAAAACACTAGAAGCTTCAGTCGACAGTGCAAGCTTACTGTACGCAGCTAGAGGTAACCGTCCATGCGAGCAGAACCGCTACCTTCCGGATGGACGGATAGTACGTCGTCGGTGACGACCAGGCAAGGACGACGACGGTGAGCAATATCACTGTCATTGGCGTGACAGTATATATTATTTCATTAATTACCAAGTACAGTGACAGCCAGCAGTAACCTGCGGGTTAGGTTAATTATTAACAGTTAAATGCACCCCCATATATGCAAGCATGACACTAATCTTGGAATGGAAGACTAGCTAGCTAGCTAGAATCCGCGCATCAATCAAGTCTCTAAGATATTGGCATATTGTTGATCACCAGATGTTACACAGGGAAGGGGAGAGAGAATTCTTTGAGGTTTGGCATGTCGTGTCACACTGCGTGTAAGGTCGGTTTCAGTGAGGTCTTAGAAACTGGAAAATATAAACGATGTACACCGTATGTAATAAGTTTAAGTTTCATATAGATCTCGTTTTATCTTATGCATGAAACCTTTATCATGTCTCTTCATCTATTCTCTATACTAGGTCAACTTACTTAATGTCATGAAACACTTAATTAAACTGGCCTAAGATACCACCCTACACAAAAAAAGAGAAAAAGAAAATTAAACACCAGAGCACATAAACCCTTCAACGATGCCTCTAGGGAGGTGGGTGATGCGACAATGTAACCATCGTCGCCAAGCGGGACGCTTTCACATAGCTTGACAAGGCTTTTTCGTCCGAGTCATGTACAAAGGAGTTATAAAAGGTTTTCAAGATGTAATTATATTGAGAAAGGTTTTAAAAACATACATGTTTTTTGGGAAACATCAAAAGATTTTAAATAGGTTTACAAAATGTGTTTGCAAAATCTAGTTATCAAAGTTTGAGATTTGTTTGCAAAGATGATTTTAAAACCTGTTAAGAAAAACAAAAATTTTTTCCTTCTTTGTTTCCCTTTTCTTTTAGCTTTTAGCCCGCTGCCTCTTTCAGCCCAACTCGATCTCCCACCTCTCTATTCTTGTGTCTTTTCATTCCCGCATTCCTATCATATATATTTTTAGTTGTTGGAATGAACGAAAGATGAAATTACAATTGAACAATACGATATCTCAAGTGGAGAATTAAAGATGTAACTTACCATCAGCTATGAACCATAGTATCAGTCACAATATTATTAGTCTATATATACATACATGTATTTCAGTTGCAACTACTGCATATCCTGCACATCTGAATAATTCACCCAACTTACAATCGAAATAAAAAAATTGAAGCCATATCTACAGATACAGATACGATGATGCTACTCTGAATTCTGATCGCATCATAGTCCCGCAGTGCCTGTGCCACAGTGGTACCATGTCGGCACGTGGCGCACGGGCCTCGACGGAAAATTCTGGAGCTTGCTGTGGGTCCCACATGTCAGCATCCGATTTCAAACCCAGCTCGCGCAGCTATCCCCAGGCCATTAATTTCCGGGATCCCGGTTCTTGCCTCCTCTCCTCTCCTCGTCTCCTCGTCTGGGTGTGGGTGGAGGAATCGCATCGTCTTCGCTGGATTCCATTCTCCGGTCGCGCTGGAGGTGCGTCATTCTTCCGCCGCCGCGTCCTCTGTTCGTGCTGAGTTTTTAGCAGCAGCAGCAGGCACTGCACCTTGGCACCACAAGACCTGACCGACCGACCCTCCGCCATGGCGACTCGAGCCGAGAAGCCAACCGCCGCCCACGCGGTGTTCTTCCCATTCCCAGCGCAGGGCCACATCACATCAGCATTGCACCTAGCCAAGCTCCTCCACATCCGTGGCGGCGTGCGCGTCACCTTCGTCCACACCGACCGCAACCGCCGCCGTCTGCTCCGCACACGAGGCCCCGCCGCGCTGGCCGGCGGCCCGGGCTTTAGCTTCGCCTCCGTCCCGGACGGCCTTCCTCCACCACCCTGCGGTGAAGACGACAACAACGATGACGACTCCCCGCAGGTCATGGCCAGCCTGTTTTTGTCACTCGACACCTTTGTCCCACACCTCAAGAAACTGCTCGACGACCTGTCTGATTCCTCTGGAGCGCCGGTTACATGCGTCGTCTCCGACATCGATTCTGTCCTGCGCGCCGCCGTGGACGTGGGTGTCCGGCCGGTGGCATTCTGGACGACGAGCGCCTGTGGGCTCCTCGCGTCCCTACAGTGCCAGCAGCTCATCGACAAGGGCATCGTTCCCCTTAAAGGTACGTACTGTATGGAGATGCTACCTGTCTTTCTCTGATTAACATCGATCCGATCCGTAGCTGAAGAACCAATTGCATGCAGATGCAGAGCAGCTGCACAATGGCTACCTCGACAGCACGGTGATCGACGCGGTGCCGGGGATGCCAGCGGACTTGAGCCTGCGCGACATGGTAAGCTTCGTCCGCACAACGGACGCCGACGACCCCGTGCTCCGCATCGTCCTTGCACACATGGAGGCTCTACGGACAGCCGCGACGGCCATCGTCCTCAACACGTTCGACGAGCTGGAGGGCGACGTCGTCGCCGCCATGTCGTCGGCCGACCTTCCACCCATCTACACTGTCGGCCCACTCCCGCTGCTCACCGAAGAGCACTGCAAGGCCGTCGTCGCCGCCAGCAGCCCACTGGCTGAGTCGACGCTGATGAGCGCCGGAGCCAGCCTCATCAAAGAGGACGATGGGTGTCTGGCTTGGCTTGGGAGCAAGGAACCTGGCTCCGTGGTGTACGCCAACTTCGGCAGCGTAGAGGTGCTGACGCGTGAGCAGATTGAGGAATTAGCGTGGGGGTTGGCCAACAGCGGCTACCACTTTCTGATGGTGATCAGGGGCGTCACCGGCGCCATGCAGACGACGACGACGACGCCGGAGTTCGTCGAGGCGACCAAGGACCGGTGCTACGTGACGAACTGGTGCCCTCAACGGGAGGTGCTCCGGCACGAGGCCATTGGCGTGTTCCTGACGCACTGTGGCTGGAACTCGATGCTGGAGGCCATCTGCTCCGGGGTGCCCATGCTGTGTTGGCCCTTTGGTGCGGACCAGCATACCAACCGCCGGTTCGCCTGCACGGAATGGCGCGTCGGCGTCGAGATCTGCGGCGGCGATGTCGAGAGAGGGGAGGTGGAGACGCTAGTTAGGGATGTCATGGGAGGGGAGAAAGGGAGGGAGATGAGAGCACGAGTTGCACGATGGAAGGAGAGAGCTGCTAAGGCTTCACAGCCAGGTGGACAATCGTGGGTCAACCTTGATAGGTTGATCAATGAGGTTTTCCATCCTTGATATCTTTGTAATAAGCAGTATCCGGATCTGTTGAATGTATCTTTCTCAATTTGTATCGATCTCGAATCTTTTATATATCTTATGATATCGTACGTACTACAACATCGTTAAAATAATACCTGATTCCATCAAAGCTGGATTTGATCCCACAAAAAAGGTTTATATAAAGTAATCAGTACAAGCATGCTCACCAATCGAGTCTCTTAAGTCGTTGCCTTTGCATAAGCCTTTAACTGAGAAAAAATCATTTCAAAAATTCAGTCAAGCCACGAATAGGTCCCCTTACGTTTTATATAAAATAAAGATTTAAAAGGTATGTTCAAAAATATTTTATTTCGGATAAAAACTAATGTCAAATTTTGATTATCAATAGTTTGAAAATTATCGTTTGAAAATTAGAGTTGTCAAAGGTTTTCAAGATGTAACTTCAAAAGTTTTTTTTTAAAACAAACATGTTTTTTGGAAACGTCAATTTTTTTAATTGGTTTACAAAGTGTGTTTCCAAAATCTAGTTATCAAAGTTTTAGATTTGTTTGCAAAGATGATTTTATAACCTGTTAACAAAAAAAAAACTTTTTTCCTTTTCCGTTTTCTTTTTCATTTGGCTTTTAGCCTGCTGCCACTTTAAGCCCAGCTCTTTCCACCTCTCTAAATCCAGGCCCAAATCACAACCATCCCTTCCGGGCTGCCTTTTGCATCGGCCCTTGCCTTCTTATCCAGCGGGATTTCCATCTGGGCCTTCTGTGACTTTGTCAATTTCAGTATCTTCCTAGCAAATGGCCCTTTTTTTTTTTAGATAGATAATAACAATATAGTTGGAGAACTTGGACCAACCACAAGAACCTCCTGTCAGAAATTGAGCCCACTACTAAGAGCCCCCTTTGGATGGCATGATAGGATAAAAAAAAAAGGAAAAGAAAAACTCAGGAACTTAGAGGGCATACTTCTTTGATCTTATGGGAATCGAAAACAAATGAACGTAAATGTGATGGCCTTTGGCAGGAGCTCAGGTGAAACACTGGAGCTGCCATCGTAATAAGTTGTTTACTTTATTTGCTTAAGTCTTTGGTAAGAATTTGTTTCATTTACTCATAGACAAGTGGGTCGATCGAGAAATAAGCAAAGGTCACTCATAGTTCCTGGAGAAGGCATTTCTTGTTCTTTTTGTGTATAGGATTTATAGCAACAACCCCTTAGCCATCCATCTTCTAGCGTCGATGATCTCGGAGGCTACAATCAGCCTGTATTCCCTCAGTCCCCAATTATAAGTCGTTTTGTCTTTTTTGTTTTATCTATTTTAGTATCTAGATATAATAATATGTGTACATACATAGCAAAATTGATAAACAACAACAAAAATAAAATAAAAGCAACTTATAATTTGGAACAAGGGGGTAGTTGGTATATGGATGATTTTAACAACCTTCTTACAACTACGACTCGCGATGGAGAGGTTTATTGTACAATATGGAATTTCTGCATTTCAAACAAGCTTTTACATGGACCAGAATTCCTAATCCTTTGTTTTTGTAGGGGAGACCTTGGTTCTTAATTTGTTTGTTTATTAAGAATTGGGCTTCATCATTACGATTTCCACAGCCCACCGTTTTTATTGAGAAAGTATTTTATATTCACAGCCCACATTTTTTACAGCCCACCTACATGCTTTTGGTAGTTTGACTTGGAAACGTGGGCTGGTGGTGCTACTAAAAAAAAAAAAACTGCCGGTCACACACATTCCTTCTCGTGCCAGGCCAGTCCATAGCAGAATCACGGTGAGAAGGCCGTAGCTCATAGACATTGCAGACATTTATGTGAATATGTCAATAATACTCTACTTTTTCTATATATAGTGCCTACTACAAGTCACATTAATATACAAAATGTTAATGTATTAAGGCACCATCTCAAGTTACAAATGTTGTAAGACAAGCTACAGATGACCCTTGATGTATATAGGTGCAATCTTCTCTACAAATTTGAGGAATTGTTGAAACACACGTACTGTCAGTGAACTAGACACCTTTAGTTTTAAACAGCAAAAAAGGATTCATGTCAAATAGTAGTACAGTTCACATGCTCCCAAAGCACAAGTTATGACAGATGGCTCAAACATTTTTTCTTCAGCCTGTTAATGTTCCTGCTTTGTGGGATATCAAAATTCCACCAAGGGTACACTACTTTCTGTGGTTGATGTGTAAGAATAGAAGTCTAACTAGAGATAATTTAGGTAAGAGACAAAAGTCAAAGATCCCACTTGCTTAATCTGTTCAGAGTTAGAGTCAGTGCAACATTTATTCTTTTGAATGTGTAGTTGCTAGAAATATGTGGGATGTGTTGGCCAAGGTTTTGAATGTCAATCTTGAATACTCTTTAGATGCTATTGGAAAATATTGGCTAAGTAATAAGAGGAATGCAATAACCAATATAGTCACTTCTGCTGGTTTTTGGTGTCTCTGGAAACTTAGAAATGAAATGTGTTTTGAAACTTTTCAGTGGGAGAGTATGGCTATACTCTTCTACAAGATTGCAAAGACAATACTTGAGATGGATCTTGCTATGCCCGGAGGACCAAAAGAACAAGATTCAATTGGTGGCCAAACTTTTGAAGGTGAAGCTGTGCAAGTGATGTGGCTGAAGGAAGCCCTGAAAGACAAAGGATGGAGGGACTGGGCATGTGCTAATTTGAAGGTCCAGCAAACATTCGAGGTGCAATGGTTCTTGATCGTGCTAAAGGCTCCGGTGAAGACACGGTGGCTCCTTTTGCTGCTGAAAAAGTCTTATTTCTTCGTTCGAATAACAGCTGTAATAAGTGTTTCTTGGTACTTCGGTTTTCGTGGTGCGGTGATGGTAGTTCATAAACATAGCTAGATGAGTTGGAGTTTTAGGAGTTCTCGGTGATCAGATGGTTGTCCCATCTGTTAATGCTGCCGTGAATGGATGATGATATGGTCTATTGGCCTTGGTTAATAGACGGGGCTATGCCCTTAAACTCTAAAAAAATTTTCTTCAGCCTAGCTAGGTCTCTTTGTCATCTTGATAACCTCATCTTTCTATGACGCCATTTCTTTTGTTAAAGAGTTGTTGGATTCTGAATCCAAGTCGGGGAAGCAAAGCTTGAGAACTTAGCTAGAGTGGACCCTTACCATTTATCCGATTCGGTACTATAGAGAAGGGTTTATGTTGTGTCTAGGGTGGAAACAAAAGAAATGCTACAAGAGGGCATTCATTTGCTACAAAGTATAGAGATCTATTTTTCAATTTGTCAAATGAAATGTGATAAAAGGCAAAGTTGTAGATCTCATATTCTCGACGAGATCTAAAACTTTGTTTTTCTAGATCACGTCTAAGCACGTTTTTCTATTAAGAAGAAAGAAGTTTTTTTTGAATACAAGTAACCAAGGTTACCAACCAAGTGCCTAACCACTACTGGATCTAAAAGAACGGGATAACATAGCAACAAACTTGCGGCACGGATAAAACCAATAACTCAGAAAAGCAGCTGAATCCTCCAGTTGCCTGAACCCCGCCAGCGCACCAAGCATTGCCTTCCTCTTGGATGTCATCCGCTAGCTTCCTTGCATATCCACGAGGCGCCATCGAATGTTCTTGCATTGCGTTCTTTCCGAACTCCAACCGACTAGCGAGGAACATGGAATCAAAACCTCGTCGAGCTGCCTTTGGAATCCTCTTCCTATTGCTTTGAGCCACCATTGCATGGCATCACCTTCTTGGACAGCAACAACGTGATGCAACCTCAATCTCACCAAGCACGGATGCCAAACCTTGCGCCTGAAACAACAACTTACCCAACAAGATGTGTTCCATAGTCTCGGCCTCCCGATCACACATAGCACAAAGATTTGATTGTTGCAGCCCATGCCTAAATCTTTGATCAACTGTCCAACACCGCCCATGTCGAGTGAGCCAGAAAAAGAATTGCACCCGAGGCGGCGTTGCCACCTTCCATAGCTGTTTCGCGCTGGGCAGCAGGGTGGAACCAAAGAACATCGCTCCATAAGCTGATGCGGCTGAGTAATTTCAATCAGCAGTGAACTTCCATGCATTGGTGTCCAATTGCTATGAAAGATGGACGTCCTCAAGGAGGTCACAGATGCGACCAAACTCCACCAGCATGGTCATGCACACCCCACTGGTGATGTTCAAGATCCAAGCATCCTGCTCAGCCCCTGAAGACAGTCGGCGCGATGGTCGGATGTTGTTGCCGTGTAGCCACGGGTCGATCCAGAAGGTTGTCAGACCATTCCCCACCGAGATTCTGTTGCCGCTTGGAACAGAGAGAGAGCATGTCCCGCTCTGACGTCGCCGACCTTATTCCTTCCCGCTGGTCTAAAGCTTTCTAGTCGAAACTTTTGTTTTTCATTTGGATTAATCATTTGGGATGTGGTGATTATGTTTTTTGGCATTAGGTCACAAGTGACTTTGGGATGTGGTGATTAAAGGGTAACACAGGTTCTAAGTTGACTTAATTTGATGTTGTGAACTGCCGGTGGTTGGCTAATGCGGCAGCTGCCCACTACCGATCAGATCAGGCACTAAACGTTGGCGATCGGGATGCTCTCTAACAAAATGATAACACTGACTAGCTAGATAAACGAGACTGTGCCACTTATATTAAGAGCATGCTGTTCACGCTGAGCATCATCTACGGGTGAATGGCCCGATCTAGAAAAACGCTGAGCATCATCGATCATATCCTTCGGATCCTAATTAAAAGCTCCAACTTATAAGATCATGCACCAGATCGACCAACTAATTGAGAGCAACGGATATGGGATACCATGCATTGCAACAGGGGTCAACTGGACGATCGAGCATGCCGTACTGATGTATATGTATATATATGTACGTTGTTAATAATTAAATGTTTACTCCATGTTGTCACTAAAAATTTGGAGAGACAGCTTCTAATAACACCACAGAAAATTAAATATCCCCAACCTACCAGCTGAAACTGGTCGACGACCTACACTTCACTGTATTTTTGCAAGAGCAAATCAACTACTTTGCGTACGTGCGCCATGAGTTTTCCTACCAACAGTTACCAATTAATTAGCATATCACAATATATAATACTACTGTATTTCATTTGCAAGATAGTTAAAATCAACTACTTTGCGTCATGACTCATAAGTTCCAACGAATTAGCATATATCATAACAAATTACGTACTGCGATGCCATTTTTTATTAGCTGAGCACTCACCTACTTCTTGCCTCTTAGTTTCAGAAGCTAATTCTGTGAAGTTAGCCACGCATGCATTGCAATTTGCAACATCATCACGATTTCATTTTTTTTTGCATCATAACAATTATCGACATGCACATCATAAAGTCAACCACAAACAAAAACAATCATGTTACTAGCTACCAAGATTACACAAAATCATGGAATGAAATGTCTAGGTCATCATGAAGGCCTAATTGTTTGTTTGCATGTCCAAAGAGATATGGATCATGACAACTCTTGCTAACTGCTCTCGGTAGCGATGCTAATAGCGTAGTTGGCGAGGGGATTCCATCCCTTACCAACTACACGTCCCTCTCATGTCTTCAAGCTCGCTCCTATCTGTAGGTTGACGAAGACCGTTCATACTTGCAACCTCTCAAAATTGCGACGACCATACGACCGAACGAACCCCAGCTGATACTCCTACATACATTTTGCAGCTTCCGTGAAGCAACACCATTGAATTTCTAATACGGTTCCCTATACAACAAGATGGACGCGAGCGAGCTTATGATCGTGGTCGATAATACTTTGGTCTAAGGATTTTTTTGAGAAGCAAGAGAATTGTCTTATCTTGGTGTACTACGTCATGCACAGTGTCCGTGGCAGTAGCCATTGGAGAGAATTGACTTTACAACTTTATTGGAATATTAGTAAGTAGTACTGTAGGTGCAAAGTTCACGTCATCTGCAGGCCCGCATATGACGTGTCCCGGGATTTTTTTTTGGCTCAGTATGTCGTCTCACCTCGATCGATGAGATTGCAAATGTCGCTACAAAAGATTTTGAAAACAGCCCGAGGTACATGTGGGAATTGAGACATCATTTTAGGGTCACTTGCGACGTGAATTTTTCACAAGGCTCAAAAAGCATGGCGCGACATGATAGGCTATGGCGAAACGGCATACAAAGGAGGGTCGTGCCGTGACTAATAAGATCTTGGCATGTTTGGCTATAGGGCACATGTACAACCCTCATCTTGGATTGTACTATAGGGGTACTACAACAATGGACTACCTTTTAGCGCTTGCCTTTTACATATTTTGTGCTTGGAAATCTTAGCCATTCGTTAGTTTTGGTGAGACAAATGCTAGCTCTCAGGTCATTAGAATTTAGGTCAATGTCAAGCACCCCTCTCGAGGCCTAAGTACATGCTTTCTATATTCATGTTTTTAAAGAATTTTGAGGGGCAAAAGGCCCCTACTGGTAAATAAACATATATATGCAAATATATATTCTTAGTTTTTGTCGCAGGATGAGTAGTCTCTTTATTTGATAAATGTTGCAACAGTTTTTTTCCTCATCTAATACACACGGCAAATCTCTTGCCGCCTTTCTGAAAAAAAAAGGTATGCCAGAGAAAGCACACACGCGCCCTCTATCCATTGAGTGTGAATTTGGTAACATGTAATGTCTTGCATTGGTCCGTGTTCGGAGTGTGCTTGTGGCTTGCTATCTGCCTGCGTCAACGAAGTGCACATGTACAACCACTACTACAGTGTGCAAGACATGCACACAGCCACTACTGGAGCTAGGCGTCGTGTCCATGTCTTTTGAGGCACTCACACTACCTACCCTTTCCCTTGTGCTTTCTTAATTTCTGATCAAGTGCCGATCGATATGTACCTATATGGCTATATGTAAGGTAGTAGTAGGTCACTGGCTTGCTGGCTGCTGCTTGCTGGTAGCTTTACCCCAGCAGCTTTCTGGTATGGTACGCTGGAGCTCTCCATCCATGCACATATCCTTGTCATCCAAGTGCAAACGAAGTGCTAACAGACTAGCAAGGTAGGCAGATATATGGTCAATCTCGCCCGTCCACGTCCAGCAATCCAATGTGCTCGATTTTCTTCCTGCCTTGGTTGAACTGTTCAAGCATTTCTGCCAATAATACCGTGGGAGTTTTTCTTCTATGTGCTTACTAGTGATGCACTTGCAGCCAGTGGGTTTTCAGTGGTGGTGGTGGTCATTTCTAGCTGTTTGAGTGACTCTTGACTGAATGATGACTTGTTATGTCATATTTTGACATATTACCGGCCTGTGCATGCATGCTCCATATCTACCTACAGTGGTGGGGGTCACAATGAAATTGCAAAGTCACAGATTCTGCACCAGATAGATATTGTTGCCTCCAATCCATCAAGTACAAAGTAAACACTCTCTTTTTCTCTCTCAGGAGTACTTTGTTGGGGCTTATTGTCAATGCAATTTCAAAAGGTAGCTTCTTACACCATGGTTTCTAAAAGCATCATTTTTATATTACAACTCTCAGGAGTACTTGATGGGGGCATGCATTGTGTCTGTGTCAACCTTGTTGGGGGCTTAGCTTATTGTCGATGCAATTTCAAAAGGTCGCTTCTTACACCATGGTTCTGGAAGCATTATTTCATATTACTACAAAAACGAGTTTGGAAGACAACTTCTTTAATTTGATTTACTAAGGTGGTTTAAAAGAGTTCTTGCCTCCAAAAATGCACACCGAATTTCAAAGACGTTCAATCCATTTGTAGAGGCACTCAGTCAACAAGTACCTTTGAAATGTATTAACAGAAGTGCGCAGCCTCTCCGATGCCCTAAGGTACCCGACTGCATCGTGTTGGAGAAGTTAGCACCATTGCAAAGAGCTCAAAGAGACAATCGAAAAAAACATTTTGTTCGCTATATTCAAAGTCCGGAATCAAAAGATATCAGCTGCAGAGCAGAGTTCACTAGAATGGCCATAACTTCCTCCACTACTACAGAATTGAACTTGCATGGTGTTTAGTTTTTATTTTCCGTGGCGGGCATTTAGAAAACCGCCACGGAAAATAGTTGGCTTTGGCAGCCCCGGCCGGAAAAACCGCCACGGTTAATCGATTAACGTGGCGGTCTTTGTAATAAAACCGCCACGGTTAATCCCCATTAACCGTGGCGGTTTTATTACAATGCCCGCCACGGAAAAGGCTGGGCTATAAATACAGCCCCAACCTTCTTCTTCCCCACGGATTTCGCCATTTATTAGGGTTTTGAGCTTCAAAACTCTAAAAACACCATTTACGGGGGGAGGTTTTGCCCTTGGTTTGATTGAAGTTTGGCACCGCTAGGGGTATTTCTCCTCCTTTCTCCCCTCTTTTCTCTCCTCTCTCTCCCTATGCATGGTCCTCCCCTCTCTTTGAGATCTAATTGAATGTGGTTTGTGCTCTCTCTCCCCCTCCCCTCCCCTTATCTCTCTACCCCCCCTCTCTCTCTCCCTTTCTTTTTGAGATCTAGTTTTGATCTCTCTCCCTCTCTCTCTCTCTCTCTCCCTCTCAAGCTATCTCCTCTCCCTCTCTCCTCTCCTTCTCTCTCTCCCTCCCCCCTCTCTCTCTCTCCCTCTCTCTCCCTCTCTCTCCCTCTCATTTTGAGTGTACGTGCTCTCTTTCCCTCTCTCTACTCCCTCTCTCTCTCTCTCTCTCTCGTATTCCTCTTTTGCACTTTAATCATCGATACTTCGATCTCTAATCATCGATCACTCTCTTTGCTTTGGTTTAATTAATTTGAGCAGGCCGTCATGGCGCCGAATAGGGATTGGATGTACAGGCTGAGGATTAGTTTGGATTTCGTTGATGATGTGTGAAAGAAGTTTATGCCCGTCGTGCAGAAGCATCGAATCAGTTAGGGTTCGAAAGTAATGGTGTGCCCGTGCTATAGCTGCAAGCATATGTTCTTACACAAGGATGACGTCGTCGTGGAGCACTTGTGAAGGGTCGAGATGGGGACTAGAGGGGGGTGAATAGTCCCTATTAAAAACTAATCGCACCGGCTAACCGAAACAAATGCGGAATTAAACTTATCGGTCTAGCCAAGACTTCACCCCTCTAACTAAGACTCTAAATCACCTCACAAAAGATCCTACACAAGAAAGGTGAGGTAACAAGCCTAGCTTGAGCTCCTAATCAATTCTAATGCAAGGTCACACAAACCTAAGCACTAGTACTTCAAGCACAAGAGAGCTCCTACACAATTCTAGTAAGCGCAAGCACAAAGCCCCTAAGCTCACTAGATGCACAATGGACAAGGCAACACACGCCTAACCCAAAGGCTCAAATTACCTAGCTACACAAGCTAAGCAAAGTAACTAAACAAGCTACACAAGCTAGATAGTTACAACTACTCTACTCAAGCACAAGCACAATATATATGAAAGTAATAACAAGGCTTGAGATGAAGAGATTGCAAACCACCGCGATGTGTGGACACAAGATGACACCGGTGATTTTTTACCGAGGTCTCGGGAAGCTTGCCACCTTCCCCCTACTCCTCGTTGTGTCGACCAACACTTTAGTGGTTCCACGGTTTGGCGAATCACCCGGTGATGATTCTCAAGCTTAATGGCGGTGCCAAATCCCACGGTGGGAGCTCGATCGAGACACTCACCAATGTGAGTTCTCTAGCCAATCCCTCAACAGGGTACCGTGTGAACCCACACACAAGTGTGGTAGCTCAATGACACGCTCCACTAGAGTTGCTCTTCACGATCCCCGCGAGGTGAGCACGAACCTCTCACAATCTCTTCTTCGGAGCACCGCACAAGCTTCCTTGCGTGCTTCACGAAGCCTCTTGCCACCGAGCCGTCTAGGAGGTGGCAACCTCCAAAGTAACAAGCCCCCCGGCTTGCAACACGATCACCTAGTGCCACGAATGCGATCTCTCTCAGCGCAACGCACTAGAACACGATCTCTCACTCAATCGGATGAACGATATCAAGCATATGTGAGTGGGAGGGCTCTTGAGCACTCTCAAGCATGGACACAAAGTCCCCAAGGTGCTTAGCACCAGCCAAGGCCGGCCACACCCTCTATTTATAGCCCCCAAGCCAAAACTAGCCGTTGGGGGCCGAAACACGATTTACGTCTTGGCCTGCCGGGCCGCGCTGGCCGGACGCACCAGCGGTCGGTCCAGCGTCCGGTCAATTGCGTCGGTCACAAAGCGACAAGCAACAACTGGCCCGACCAGCGGCTGCCGGCGTCCGGTGCATGCTTCCGGTCGGCACCGGATCGCGTCGGTCGCGGCGTCGTCCCCGCGTCCGGTCAAAACCGCCTGCGGGGGCTCGCGAGCGCGCGGCCGGGCGTCCGGTCGGTGCGTCCGGCCGCCGCACCGGCGTCCCGGTCGGCGTCGGTCGGCGTTTTTCAGCGAAAACTCCACCGAAACACCGGCGCCTTCTCTTCCTTTGCTTCGACATGCTACCCATCAAGTATACCAAACTTAAGCACGAGGAATAGCATGTTTTCATCTCCAACTTGCATCCGGCGCAATAGAAAATATGCATCTCATTTTCTCGAAGGCGCCGAATCCGCCTCATAAGCTTCGGCGGGAGGATGAGCGGTTCCCAAACCCAACTCAACCCCGCAATCACCGCCGCCTTTGCAAATGTGCCAACACCACCAAGTGTACATCACCATGTGCAAGTGTGTTAGCATTTTCACAATCATTTCAAAGGCGGGTTAGCTCTTGTCACGCCACTCGATCCTAACACATCGCAAAGTTAGATCGCTCAAGTGGCACTAGATGACCGATATGCAAACCGGTTTGCCCCTCTTAATAGTACGGCCATCTATCCTAAACCCGGTCATAAACTTCTCTAACCTCCAATGACCGCGAAATGAAATGCCCTATAGGTTATACCTTTGCCTTGCGCATTTCCATTCCGCTCCATCTCCAAGTGCCAATGCAACCAATGCACCAACACGATCAAGAATGATATGATCCACTTCATATCATCACATGACCTTCTTGGTCCATCGATCTTGACCTCACTTGCTCTTCACCGCTATTGCATCGGTCCATCGGCGCCAAGTCCGGTGACTTGCCCTTCACACTTGCAACCGGTCCTTCAAGCCAAGCCTCGTCTTGATCTTCACCACCTTGGTCACATGACTCCATGTCATGTCTCATATGCAATAAGCTCCTTCATTGCATCATCATGTGTGAACTAATCTCCCGTGTATAATCTCAATCACACATATTAGTTCACCTAATGTTGACACTCAATTACCAAAAACCACAAGGGACCTTTCAACTTCTTTGCGGTATGGTTTCATCGGGGAGCCGAGGTACACCGTGTGGAAATATCATGGTGAAAAGAGAACCGAGTGTCGCGGCCGGTTCATCCGGAGGACCCCGGTCGACCGCAACGCGGAAACAACGGTGGTGGGACGAAGGACGAGAACAAGTTGATAATCGTGATTACATCACCGTAGATGAACCGCTTGAAGACATGCCGAGAAGACAATGCGGGTGGAGAAGATGGTGAGCGATCGATAGTTGATGACATGTCGCCCGAGGATCTTTGAGCTTTTCGAGGATATTGCTAACCTCAAAGATGAAGATGGCGTGTTGTTTGGCAATCCAAGATGGCTCGAGAATTTTAGGCGGATGAAGCAGCGGCGGCAATTGACCCTCTATACAAAGGCGGCGGCAAATGTCCGAAGCATTGCACGGTGCTACGTTTTAACCTTACGATGTTGATCTTTGAAGGCTCGCCCACGGGTGGTCGAACCACGAGCTTCAATGACTATTACGGGTCCTCGGTGACCTTGCTTTTTTTACGAGGGGGAATAAGGTGCCCGCCAATACCTATCGAGGCGAAGAAGTTGATTCGCCCACGTGGCTATGAAGCTTAGGAAGTTTCATGCGTGCCCTAACCATTTGTATTCTATACCGGGGTAACTATGCGGACTTGCACAACCTGTCGCGATGCGGCGTGAGTTGTTACAAGAGAAATGCCGGGTCGTCGTGCTACCGATGAGGAGGGACTGTCGAGAGGGCCCAAGAAGCGTAAGGCGGGCAAGAAGAAGCGGATGCCACCTCCCCGAGGACGAGGAAGAAGAGGGTTACACCCAGAGGAAGATCCCTGCCCTATCGGTGTGGTACCTATCCGTGCTCGATCGCTGCGTGCAATTTTGAGAACCCCGGAGGATGCCAAGCTGATGTCCCGGCATGCATCGAACGCACGAAAGGCGATGGCAAGCTGCGACACCCCTCGGATGCCAAAACGTGGAAACGCATCAATGACATGTTCCCGGAGTTTAGGGATGAGCCCGGGAACGTAAGGTTCGCTTTGAGTCTTGACGGGATGAATCCGTTTGGAGACCTCGGTAGCACGCACAAAGACCTGGCTGGTCACCCTCACCATATACAACCCGCCTCCCTACGAGTGTGCGAAGCGCAAATATCTTCTATTGGCCATGCTCATTTCGAACCAAAGCGGCCGGGCAATGATATAGATGTGCTCATTGAGCCGATAATGGAGGAAATGGCTAAAAGCGTGGAAAGGGGTCAAGATTATGGATGCGTCAGAGAAGAAGAAGTTCACTCTAAAGGCCATGATAATGGTCACCATCGATGATTACCCCTGCTCTCTTTTCATTGTCGGGCGGATTAAGGGGAAGACAGCTTGCACGGTTTGCATTGAGAATACGCTCCATTTACCTTAGCGGATCCCAAAAGGCGGTGTACATGAAGCATCGTAAATTCCTCGCAAAGAACACAGTACCGGGATACTTCGATGGATGAGTACTTTGACGGCGAGCCGTAGGTGAAACGGAGGAGCCGGAAAGGGTAAAGTACGGGCCAAAAGTGTTTGAAATGGTGAAGAACATAAACCACGAGTTCGGAAAGAAGAAGAAAGCCGGTGGGCCAAAGGCAAAGAAGAAGCGAAGCGGAACAAAACGGTAGTGGAAGAAGAAGAAGAAGAAGAAGAAGCGACGGAACCCAATCCGGCAGGCCAAAGTCCCATTCAAGAAGTAGTCGATTTTCTTCAAGCACCGCCATCTTGGAAGATGCTCCATACACCCCATGCCATCGATAACATGCATCTACGAAGAATGTCTTCGAGAGCTTGGTCGGGATTTTCCTAGATATCAAGACTAAGACGAAGGATGGTGTCAAGTCACGTCGAGGATCTTGCCGACATGGGCATCGAGGCCCGAACTTCACTCGATACCCTCGGGGAATAGCGAGAAAAGTCGACCTTCCGGCCCCGCGAGCTACAATCGACCGCAGGGATGAAAAGAGGGATTTTTGCAAATGGCTCGGGGATGTCAAAGTGCCGATCGGTTTTCGTTCCAACATGAAGAGCATTGTATCGATGAAAGACCTCACACCGTCAAACTTCAAGGCCCATGACCGCCATGTCATGCCGACGGTGTTCCTTCCAATTGTGATTAGGTGCATTGGCCCGAGTTCTTGAAGATGGTCGTTACACGCTGTGCTACTTTTTAATCGCATCACGAGAGAAGGTCATCGGCTGAAAAGGACCTCCCCCGCCTTGAAAAGAGTTAATCGCGGAGACTATATGCCGATTCGAGATGTGCTTACCACCGTCTTTCTTCGATATTATGCCACACCTCATGATACACATGGTCGATCGGATAGAAGAGCTGGGGCCTCTCTACCGCACGAGATGTGGATGAACGAGCGGTTCATGTCCTCTCTTAACAGATCCGTCCTTAACCGTGCATACCCGGAGGGCTCTATGATCGAGGCATACACAACACGGGAGGCTATTGCTTCTTTGCACTAGATACATCCGGGATGGAAATGCAATCGGCCTACCCGACCACCCGCCATCGGCGCGGGACCGTGGGGATGGGCTGCGCGGGGGGGAGGAAAGTACGGACCGATATAGACCAAGAAACAATTGAAGAAGCCCATGACGGCGCTCTGAACCGGTTAGTATCAATGGAAGGCGGGTTGAGAAGCATCGGAGGAAATTAAAGCGCGGCTGGCGGCGACGGAGGGTGGGTACCGAGACAACACGGATGAATTTCACAGCGTGGATCTACGAACGAGGGGATACCCCTAAACGCGGAGCGAAGAATCGATGCTTGCATACGGCCCATCTAGCCAAATCATCACATGGCAAGGTTACGACATCAACGAATACGGGTTCCACCACGAAAGAAAAGGACAACAAGAGCGTCCGCAGAACAGCGGCGTTCGGTATGAGGGCATTGACATGGCCACCAAGAAACTCAAGACATACTATGGGCAAATCCAAGAGATTTGGGAACTTGATTATGGCGGAGAGCTACGAGATACCCATTTTCCGGTGCCGATTGGGTCAAGCCAACGGCGGTTGGCGTGGGACGGTTGGGTTAACCACCGTTCAGCCTCGAAAGTACTTGGAGATGATGAGTGGGTACTCGCAAGTCGCGTGGCCCGGGTAGCCTACTACCCGGTGCCCAAATCGCGGGGGCAAAAAGCATCTACATGCGGTCGTGGGAGGGAAGCAAAGGATCGTGGGAGCCGATGGAGTGCGAGAGTCCCGAAGAGTACAATAACTACGCGGAGTTTACGCTCTTTACCGATCATCCAACCAAGATCAAGGAAGTCGAGACACGCGCGTGTGGGGGAATGTCATCAAGACCAAGACAAAGCCTCGGTGCCGCACGGACGGTCGAGGAAAAGAAGACGATTAATAACAGAACCTTCCAAATTACAGGGGCCCACATGTACTAATTATCGGTTTAACAACCTTTAATAGTTACATATGTGCACCCAAAACACGAAAAGTACTATTAACTATTCCAACCAGGATCCGTTACGAGGTCATTGCAGTATTACAACAGTTTTTATACATAAACGAGTAAAACGGCGGAAGATATATATTACCATAATTTTACATCCATTTATTTAAACCAGTTTTACAATATAAAGTAGGAGTAGCGGAAAGTTTATTATACAAGTAACTCCACTAGACCCTGCCCACGGGTCTCACTTCTTACTCCTCATCACTCTCTTCTGTTGAATTGTCATGCGCACGATCCGGTGCAAACATGACTTCACGGTCCCGCAACGAGGGGGTCAACAAACCACGATGCGGGAGTACTCAACAAGGCTTACCCGACTAAAGAAAAATAGGCGGAGACTCAGGAATCTTTGGTCTAATAGGAATCAAGGTAAGGCTTTTAGCAAGAATCAAGGACTCTTTTTTGCGAGAAAAGCTTACTAATAGTGAGTCCTTACTTTCAATGTTTTAATCTCAATTTAGTATCTCACCTATTCTAGGTGATCTTATACTATAACAAACACTTGTAGAAGTTCCAGCACTTATTCCTTCTCTTCTCTGTTCCATAATTAAACTATGATATAAGTCGGGAAACCGAGTCTCCATATCCGAGAAGCACGGCGATTTCGAAATCGATTAACCCAATTTGGGAGTTCTTTCCACACGACATATGTAGCACTTAAGCTTGCATATATCAACCCTTTCTGGATACTCAAAAACGGAACGCGCCCCACGCCACCCGAGAATACCGTACACCTCCAATCCGGGACTTTAACCCACGAGGGTAACATGTACTCCGCCATCTCTCCACTCCCGGTCTTGGCGGTTGTGCGTTTCGATTTGACACCCCCAAGATCGGGCTTACCGAGTATGTGTGGGAACTAGGGTCGGCTTGTGATGGGATGACACCCATGACAGACGTGCCATTGGTCCAACGACCTCCGGCGCGGTGCGTTCCATAGTCCCGGTTACGGGCCTACACGCCCGGTCCTTAATCGACAAGCCGGAAATACTACAATCGAGACTCCATTTTCGGTGCAAATTACCCGACCGGTCTCAATTTCAAAACCATATCCCGGTATGGTTCCATCATATAGCATCCTTTCTCATCAAAAGCCTCTTCGGGCTATCATAAGGGACTCATCAAATTTGACTCAAAAAGCCTAACTAAATTAGCAAGGCTAAGCATCTCTAGGCATTTTACCAAAGCGGCTTATCAAGGTAGATATTGAAATAACCAAGGAATGGTAATGCATCAATTAGGTTGTCACTCAACTCCTATCACCTAATGCAAAGCATAAAGCAAAGGTGATAAAAGCTTTGTAAAACACAAGGAACTGTTTAAATGAACCAGGGGCTTGCCTTGATCGGGTGAAGTAACTTGACTCGAGCGACGGATCGCGATAATCGGAACTCGAATCAACAAGATAACCTTCTTCCGAGGCACGATCAACAACTTCACGATCTCCTTCGTTCACTATACGAAAAGAACAGTTGATGCTTAACATGATGCCATGCATATAAACATGATGCGCGAGAGTGCATAAAACGATAAACGTTTGAGTACAACTTTCCTTCACGATAAAGTTGCAACCCAACAAAACCAACTTGTTGAACTACTCTACGAGATATCATCACCATTGCCTAAGGAGTTCTCAAGGACCACCATCGACATGGTGGTGTGGTTTAGGGTTCACAAAACAACCAAAAAAATCAACCCAAAACTCTAAGTTAGGAAGCATAAAATCATTTATTTTACACATGAAATGATAGGTCATAAAATAATAAAATTTTTAACTTTCTCAAAACAAGCTCAAAAAATTTTGTATAAGAAGGTCAGGTCATAAAACAGTACCAAAATAATTTTCATGATTTTTGGATAAATAAAATAATTATTAAAAATCAAGGATGATGCATTTTTCAATTAAAATTTGTATTTTTAAATCATGCCAAAAGTATTCAAAATTCAAGTTTCAAATTTTTCATGGATAGACATACTCATGGGAAGGCTACACAAAAATTTTCAGAATTTTTAAAGCTATATTTGAATTTATATAAAATTTACAAAATCAGGCACTATTCAAAATAAAGAAAATGAATAAACATTTGATAAATGAAAAATGGGTTTTGGGCTGAATTCGGCTCGTTATTCTTGTGCGTGGCGATTCATTGTTCCACGGCCCACAAGGAACGATAACGGACCGGCCCTGGTGGAAACGATTGGGCCGGCCCGGTGTGAAACGATGTACGCCCGACCATCGTTCACGTGCCAGCGTATCGCGCTCACCGGCGGCGGCTTGGCGCCCCACCGCCTGGGCGGCCGGCCGTGTTCCGCACCGGGCGAGGGTCGGAATGGAAAACCGATTGCAAAAACGTGGCTAGGAGCTCGGTAGCGGATCTAGGGACGGGGGCTTGGTTGGGGCGGAGCAAGGTCGGAGATAGGTCGGCGGGCGAGCGCCGTGGCGGCGGGCGACGGCGACGGCGGGCGGCGTTCCGCTCGTCGAGGGCTTCAACGGAATTGGATGGCGACGGCGAGGTGATCTTGTGGGCGGCGGCTGTGGCCGGGCGATGAAGAAGACGGCGGCTCGAGAGCGATTCGACGACGAGGCGCCGTGGCTGGGCTCGAGGTACGCAAGGAGGTTCTTGGAGCTGCCGGGCAAGATGGTTTGGCAAGAAAGACGACGGCGGCGGCGTGCGACGGCGGCGGGGAAGACTCCGGCGGCGGGTTTGGGGAAAAAGAGAAAACGGCGGCGACCACGGCCTATTTATAGGCAAAGGAGGGACGGGAGGTAGCCGGAGGGGTCACGAAGACGTCCGGTGGTGGTCGGCGTCGCGGCTTCGCCCGGTGGACGGCGGTAGCGATTCTTGGCGCCCGGCGGTGGCAACGGTGGGTTGGTCGGGTTCTTGTAGTCCCCTAACCCTAACTTTGAAAATTTCAAATTACTCTCAAATTTTGAACTAAACTCAAAAATTTCCAAAAAGTAACCCCCTTAATTTTCCAAGATCTACAACTTTCACAATTGGACCATTTTCAAATTCTGCCCCTAAACATGACTTTTTGAAAAGCAGCTTCAAAATTTGAAATTTGAATTCAAAATTACTTTTAAAATCATGTAACAACTTGAAAAACTTTGTACATGACTTTTGTTCCTCTCAACAAGATCTACAAACTAACTTTTGAAAGTTTTCTCAAATTTTGCTTAAATTTTGAAATATAGAAAAGGGGGCAATTAGGGTTTGAATGAAATTCAAAATTGCTTCAAAATTTTGAACTAAACTTTGAAAAAATCAAAATACCAACTTTGTTCAGTTTTGAAAACTCTACAAAAGTGCTTTAATGACCATACCCAAAATCTTGATAAATTTTGAATAAAATAAAAGGGGACAAACTAGGGTTTGGAATTAGGGTTTCGGCAGGGGGGACGGTTTCGGAATCTGTTTCTTCTCGCGTCTTTTCGACCGACAAAGCAACTAAACATAAAATAAACTTATTTTAGTTCAATGCAACACAAGGTGGGCTAAACATGGATGCTTTGCAATGATCATGATGACAGCATCGGGTTTTAGTGGAAATAACACCGAGGGGTGTTCTGGCCCTTCCCCCTTAAAGAAATCTCGTCCAGAGATTTAAAGTCCTAGGGTTTAGTAAGCGGCAAAGGAAATGTGTCGGACAAAACACATCTCTAACTATTTCATAAAACAAAAAGGGGTCTTACATTTACAAGGATTAAGAAAGTGGAAACTTGGGGAAGTTTTCCGTTAAGAAGTCTTCGATTCCCATGTAGCTTCTTCTTCGAGTGTTGATTCCATTGGATGCGGTACCATTTGATAGTTTTGCTTCGAAAGTGACTCGAGCTATCCGGTCTAAGATCCGGACGGGATATTGAGTAGGTCGGATCTCGGTTCTAATGTGGCGTCTTCAAAATCAACCACTCGATCCGGTACTCGTAGACATTTCTTCAACTGGGACACATGGAAGACATCATGCGCTGCCGATAGCCTTTACGGTAACCTAAGTCGATAAGCAAGCTGGTCCCTGTTTTTCCAAGATTTGAAATGGACCAACATATCGAGGTGCCGGTTTACCTTTAACTCCAAAAGCGATTCACCCCTTTCATGGGTGACACTTTCAAGTATACATAATCTCCTATTTCAAATTCCAAGAATCTACGCCTTTTATCGGCATAACTCTTTTGTCGAGATTGTGCTTCTTTTAATTTGGCTTGTACAAATCTCACTTTTTCTTGACTTCTTTTACTAGATCTACTCAGGTAGAACCATCTTTCTCAGGGTTCGACGGTGCAATGGGGTTCTACATCTGCGACCATCTGAGCTTCAAAGCGGTGCCATTTGAATACTTTCTTGATAAGCTGTTATTGTAGGCAAACTCGCTAATGGTAAAGCAGTCATCCCACTTTTTACGAATAATTAAGAATATACGCTCTCAACATATCTTCTAAAATCTGATTCACTCTTTCAAATACGTCCCCGCCGTCCCGAGGATGATAACTTTGAACTATGATTTAGTTTAGTACCAAGAGACTTTTGCATTTGTTTCCAAAATTTAGACATAAACAAAGGACCTCTATCATTTACAATATGCTTAGGAGCTCCATGTAGGCTGAAAATTCGATGGACATATAGCTCGGCATAATCTTTTGCTTTATATCCATCCTTTCTTGGGCGGGAAATGAGCTATTTTGGTAAGTCGATCAACAATAACCCGGATGGAATTAAGTCCCTTTGATGTTCGAGGTAATCCAACAATAAAATCCATAGTGATTTCCTCCCATTTCCAAGAAGGGGCGGGGTAAAGGATGCAATTGCCTGCGGCTTTCATGTGCCACGGCTTTTACTCGCCGACAAGTATCACACTTTCGGCTACATATCGGGCAATCTCAATCTTCATTTTTGTCCACCAAAATCTCTGTTTTAAATCCCGATACATCTTGGTACTTAGGGATGAATAGAATATCCGGTTAAGTGAGCCTCATCCGGGATTTGTTGACGTAATTCAGGACTCTTTGGTACCACTAATCGATCTTTAAACCATAGCACATCGACTCATCAATTCTCGAAACTAGTGGGTTTCCCATTTCTAACTTTTTCTTTGATATGTGCTATGCCTTTCTTGATCTTTCGAGCATCAATAATCGATTCTTGATAGTTGATTCTTTTGTGGCATTGGTTACCATGCCATGTTCAACAATTCCGATATTCAATTTCTCTAATTCTTGACATAAAGTTCTATCCTTTATGTTGGCTATAAGACAATTACACCGAGGATTACGATTTGAGTGCATCGGCAACAACATTTGCCTTTCGAGGATGGTAATGCACTTCTATGTCGTAGTCCTTAATTAATTCTAGCCATCTTCTCGGACGCATATTCAAATCTGATTGGGTAAAGATATATTTTGGACTTTTATGGTGCGTATACACATGACAAGTGTTACCCAACGGATAATGGCGCTTGATTTTTAGAGCATGAAACCATGCGGCTAGCTCTAAATCATGGGTTGGATAATGCTCTTCATGGCGCTTTCAGTTCACGTGATGCATAGGCAATAACTTTGCCTTCTTGCATTAACACACAACCAATACCAATACCGGATCGTCACAATAGGCGTCAAATGGTTTCTCAATATCCGGTTGGGCTAAGGCTGGGGCGTGGTTAGGGCTTTCTTCAAAGTCGAAAAAAGTATGCTCACACTCGGTGACCATACAAACTTGGTCCGATTCTTTAACAACTCCGTGATAGGCTTTGCCACTCTTGAAAAATCAGGAATGAATCGGCGATAATATCCCCGCCATTCCAAGAAAACTACGAACCTCATGAGCGATCGTTGGTGGTTTCGATTAAGGATATCTTTCACTTTGCTTGGGTCAACGGCAACTCCTTCGATGATAGCACATGACCCAGAATTGTACTTCTTTTCGACCAAAAGGCACATTTGCTAAATTTAGCATAGAGATGATGGTCTCTCAATCATTTCAAAACTATTACGAGATGCTCGCATGCTCTTCTTCATTCTTGGAATAGATAAGAATATCATCAATAAACACCACCACGAACTTGTCCAATTCGACATAAACACTTTGTATTCATCAAGTACATGAAATGGAGGGGCATTTGTTAAACCAAAAGACATAACCAAATATTCATAAAGACCGTATCGGTGGTAAATGCGGTCTTTGGAATATCTTCGGGTTTAATCCTCGATTTGATGATACCCGATCTCGGATCAATCTTAGAAAAGACTTTTGGCTCAGGCTAAGCGATCAAAGAGTAAATCAATCGGAAGCGGGGGTACTTTTTTTTTAATCGTCACTTCATTAAGTGGGACGATAATCTATACACATCCTCAAAGTCGATCCTTTTTCTTCAAAAAATATTTGGACATCCCCAAGGTGAAGAACTTGGTCTAATAAACCCTTTTTCTAATAACCCTTGTAACCGAAGTTTTCATTTCGGCCAACTCTTTTGGTGCCATTCTATAAGCTCTTCGAGAGATGGGAGCAGTTTCGGTTTCAATTCTATCTTTGAATTGAACATCTCTCTCCGGTGGTAATCGAGGCAAATCATCCGGGAATACATCAGGAAACTCACATACTACTTTGGGATGTCTTTAATCTCTTTGACACGAGGTTGCACACACTTTTTCAAGCGCCCTTTTAACAATTGGAAGTTGAATAAGGAGTTCAGAATTTTTCTCGGGTAACTTTACTTTGGCAGTTCTATTGATGGTATCTATAATAGTACCGTATTGGTACGGCCGAGTTCATACCAAGGATCACGTCTATATCTTGATCCTTTAGAACTATCATATTGGTGGGAAAATCATATCCACCTAATGTTATGGGGATCGATATACCACCTCTTTAGTACTCATCGCCCCGGGTGAGTGTATAATGAACTCATCCTTCATTTCCCCAATGGCTATCGCATTTTTCTCCACAAATGTTTTTCTTCGACAAATGTATCGCGATGCTTGGCGGAATCAAATAATATTGCTGCGGGGGTGTCTTGCGGCGGGGAACATACCCATCATAATTGGTTCATTGCGGGAATGTCCTCCACATTGGTGTAGTATACTTTTCCGGTCCTCTTTTTAGCCCTTTCCCTTTCGAGCATTCGATTATTATTTTTGTTACTGCGGTTGCGGTGACTTCGAAGGGACACGATAACCTGGGTTGTACCTTCGAGGATTGGGGCATTTCGAGAATAATGACCGAGGTTTTCCACGAGTTATAACAAATGGGTGTATGGCTTTGTGGAGTAGGGTTGCGAATGTCGGGGACATTCGGTGACGTGGGTAAGGAAGAGCTGCGGCGGGTCGAACAAATGCTGCTTTGTCTAGGTTTGGAAGGTGTGGTGGGCGATAAGGAGGGCGAAAATGATTCACGGGATGGTAAATCACTCTCGGCGTTTTGATTTGCCACGAGAATATCTAGAAGATAAAATTTTCTTTTTCTTTTCTTCCTTATGCTCGTATTCTATAAGAACACGATTCTTTTTCCTCACAAGATATTGCCATATTTACCACATCATGATAAGAATCCGTATCACGGATATTCATCATGGCATGAAGCTTTGGATGGAGGCCTCGGATGAACCACTCCTTCTTCTTTCCATCTGAATTCACAAGTTACGTAGCATACTTGTGACAAGTGATTAAACTTGCCCACATCTTGAAGTACCGAAGTCTTCTCCTTGCTTTAAAGCTAAGAACTCATCTAGCTTCTTAGCCATAACCCCCTGCTGGAATGAAATGAGCGAAAGGCATGCTTGAATTCATCCGGTGATTTGGTGTCAGCAGGCGCTTTCGGCTTTGAAATTATTCCACCAAGCTCCGGCAGTATTCCGAAGCTGTTGTGCAGCAAAGAGGGGCTTCTGATGATCCGTACAAGTCATCAACTCAAACTTTTCTTCCATAGCACGAAGCCAATCATTTGCCTCTAATGGCTCATCAGCTCTACTAAAGATTGGAGGTTTTGTGCCGGTGAACTTTGGATAAGAAGTCTCATCTTCTTCATCATCTCGACCCTTGTGGCCACGACAATTGTTCTGACTCTGAGCTACTTCTCGTATCAGACGAGAGTTCTCGAGTAGCTTGAACGAGCCGCAATGGCATCGGTCGGGTTTGTTGGGACTGGTGGAGGGTTTGGAAGGTCACCCCTATTCTGAGAGCTGGCGCTGTTGTTGTGCGACATCTGCTATTAAAACAAAACTATATAACACCCAACCAGATTTATTGAACTTCAAAAGAAAAACAAACAAAAACAACACATATAACTTATTCTTAAAACAAGGTTCTCCTTCTACGTCTACCCGGGGCTCATCTAAGTAGCTTACTATTAAACAAGCTATGTTACATATCCTACAAAAACCTCACTCCTAGTTTAAGGGTTATTCTCGACTCATTATCGCTAACGTGAGGCTCCTCTTCTTACGGATGCTCGCGACTTCCACATCCTCTTGTATTACTTCACCCAAATCCTCTTGTCTTTGCTTGAGGTTGATGATTTGGGTTGAGAAGATTATTCATATGATGAATTTGCATATTGATTGACTTCTTGAGCTTCGGTTGAATTGCATAAGCCACCGGTTGATGATTATCTTGAATTAGGTGGTCACTGCGATGCTTTGAAGCTAATTGTCTTCTCGTGGACCGTCTCAATCAATGCGACTACATTCCCCATGTTTTTGAGCACTTCGATTCAACTCAACTTGCGGTCTTCCAATTTGAATTCCATCTCGGCGCTTTGTCTCTAGCGGCTTCATCCAAGTCCCTAGTCGCTTGATTTCTTCTTGAAGATCTTCCTTGGTCTTGCTCTTTGCTTCCTTCATGAGTATTGACATGACTAGTGCTTGCTTCGGGGGTCATTCCTTGCCGCAAGCTGGTGATGATGGGACGCCTTTTGGTCTGTCTTTTTCCTAGGGGTCAATTTGATACGGGCCATCTTGTGGAAGAGTTAAGATCAGTTACCCAGGCTCGAGGTAGGAGGATCTAAAGGTTTAGCAAGAACGGGATTGATATTACTTAACCCAAACCACATTAAAGGGAAGGTAATATTAACAAGTGATTTAAACATGATGCATGAATCGAACCTACGTAACGATCAAATAAAACCTTTGCATTAAAAGATTTTACAAGTAGGGCAATATATAATGCTACTCCACTTATATCCTTTTGAAATTGGATAAGAAAGTTTTTCAACAGATTAAGATAAGAGAATAAGCAATTTGGACCAAAGTAATAATAAAATTAGTTTGACCCAAATCATTTTGAAGTTTTATAAAGTAATGCTACAAGATAACACCGGTAGCGGAGGCTCGATGCCGGTATAATGAGAACCTTCAAATTACGGGGCCCACATGTACTAATTATCGGTTTAACAACCTTTAATAGTTACATATGTGCACCCATAACACGAAAAGTACTATTAACTATTCCAACCGAGGATCCGATTCGAGGTCATTGCGGTATTACAACGGTTTTTATACATAACCGAGTAAAAGCGGAAGATATATATTACCATAATTTTACAACCATTTATTTAAACCGGTTTTACAATATAAAGTAGGAGTAGCGGAAAGTTTATTATACAAGTAACTCCACTAGACCACGCCCACGGGTCTCACTTCTTACTCCTCATCACTCTCTTCCTTTTGAATTGTCATGCAAAGACGATCAGGTGCAAACATGACTTCCGGTCGTCCTCCGCAAGGGGTCAACAAAACCCCGAGTGCGGAGTACTCAACAAGGCTTACCCGACTAAAGAAAAATAGGCGGAGACTTTCAGGAATCTTTGGTCTAATAGGAATCAAGGTAAGGCTTTTAGCAAGAATCAAGGACTCTTTTTGCGAGAAAAGCTTACTAATAGTGAGTCCTTACTTTCAATGTTTTAATCTCAATTTAGTATCTCACCTATTCTAGGTGATCTTATACTATAACAAACACTTGTAGAAGTTCCAAAGACTTATTCCTTCTCTTCTCTACGTTCCATAATTAAACTATGATATAAGTCGGAAACCGAAGTCTCCATATCCAGAAGCACGGCGATTTCGAAATCGATTAACCCAACCGGGAGTTCTTTCCACACGACATATGTAGCACTTAAGCTTGCATATATCAACCCTTTCTGGATACTCAAAGCGGAACCGGCGTCCACGCCACCCGAGAATACCGTACACCTCCAATCCGGGACTTTAACCCACGAGGGTAACATGTACTCCCGCCCATCTCTCCACTCGGTCTTGGCGGTTTGTACGTTTCGATTTGACACCCCCAAGATCGGGCTTACCGGAGTATGTGTCCGAAACTAGGGTCGACCGTGATGGGATGACACCCATGACAGAGGCGTGCCATTGGTCCAACGACCCGGCAAGAGATTGCATTCCATAGTCCCGGTTACCGGGCCTACACGCCGGATCCTTAATCGACAAGCCGAAAATACTACACCGAGACTCCATTTTCGATTGCAAATTACCCGACCGGTCTCAATTTCAAAACCATATCGGTATGGTTCCATCATATAGCATCCTTTCTCATCAAAAGCCTCTTCGGGCTATCATAAGAGACTCATCAAATTTGACTCAAAAGCCTAACTAAATTAGCAAGGCTAAGCATCTCTAAGCATTTTTACCAAAGCGGGTTATCAAGGTAGATATTGAAATAACCAAGGAATGGTAATGCATCAATTAGGTTGTCACTCAACTCCTATCACCTAATGCAAAGCATAAAGCAAAGGTGATAAAAGCTTTTTGTAAAACACAAGGAACTGTTTAAATGAACCAGGGGCTTGCCTTGATCGGTGAAGTAACTTGACTTCGAACGACGGATCGCGATAATCGGAACTCAATCAACAAGATAACCTTCTTACGAGGCCCGATCAACAACTTCACGATCTCCTTCATTCACTATACGAAAGAACAGTTGATGCTTAACATGATGCCATGCATATAAACATGATAGCGAGAGTGCATAAACGATAAACGTTTGAGTACAACTTTCCTTCACGATAAAGTTGCAACCCAACAAAACCAACTTGTTGAACTACTCTACGAGATATCATCACCATTGCCTAAGGAGTTCTCAGGACCATCGACAGTGGTGTGGTTTAGGGTTCACAAAACAACCAAAAAATCAACCCAAAACTCTAAGTTAGGAAGCATAAAATCATTTATTTTACACATGAAATGATAGGTCATAAAATAATAAAATTTTTAACTTTCTCAAAACAAGCTCAAAAGTTTTTGTATAAGAAGGTCAGGTCATAAAACAGTACCAAAATAATTTTCATGATTTTTGGATAAATAAAATAATTATTAAAAATCAAGGAAGGTGCATTTTTCAATTAAAATTTGTATTTTTAAATCATGCCAAAAGTATTCAAAATTCAAGTTTCAAATTTTTCATGGATAGACATACTCATGGGAAGGCTACACAAAAATTTTCAGAATTTTTAAAGCTGTATTTGAATTTATATAAAATTTACAAAATCAGGCACTATTCAAAATAAAGAAAATGAATAAACATTTGATAAATGAAAAATGGGTTTTGGGCTGAATTCGCCTTGTTATCGTATGTGGCCCGATTCATATTTCACGGCCCATAAGGAACGAAGCGGGCCGGACCGGCCCCGTGGAACGATATTGGTAGGGCGATGTGAAAAGCGATGTCCCGGCGGAATCGCATTCACGTGCCAGCGTATGGGCCACCGTGGCCGGTACGCGCGCCAGCGCGTAGCGGGCGCTGGCCAGCGAGGCGGGGCCAGGGCCTAATGGATGCGTGATTGCAAAACGTGGCTAGGAGCTCACCCGATCTAGACGGGGCTTGGCTGGGGCTGAGCAAGGTCGGAGAGATAGGTCGGCGGCGAGCGTGGCGGCGGCGGCGGTCCGCCGTCGGGCTTGGCCCGAAGTGGATGGCGGCGGCGTAGGTGATCTGGCGGCGCCCGGACCGGCGATGGAGAAGACGGCGGCCGAGAGCGGTGCGCCGACGAGGCGGGTGGTTGCCGGAGCTCGAGGTACGCAAGGAGGCTATGAGTCGCTGGGCAAGATGGTTTGGCAAGAAAAGACGACGGCAGCGGCGTCGACGGCGGGCCAGACAGAAGACTCCGGGTATTTGGTTTGGGGGAAAAGAGAAAACGACGGGCGACCCACGGCCTATTTATAGGCAAAGGAGGGACGAGGGAGGTAGTTTGGAGGGTCACGAAGGCGTCTGTGTGGTCGGCGTCGCGCGGCACGTGGACGGCGGCGCGATTCTTGGCGCCCGGCGGTGGCAACAGTGGGTTGGTCGGGTTCTTGTAGTCCCCTAACCCTAACTTTGAAAATTTCAAATTACTCCCAAATTTTGAACTAAACTTAAAAATTTCCAAAAAGTAACCCCCATAATTTTCCAAGATCTACAACTTTCACAATTGGACCATTTTCAAATTCTGCCCCTAAACATGACTTTTTGAAAAGCGGCTTCAAAATTTGAAATTTGAATTCAAAATTACTTTTAAAATCATGTAACAACTTGAAAAACTTTGTACATGACTTTTGTTCCTCTCAACAAGATCTACAAACTAACTTTTGAAAGTTTTCTCAAATTTTGCTTAAATTTTTGAAATATAGAAAAAGGAGGCAATTAGGGTTTGAATGAAATTCAAAATTGCTTCAAAATTTTGAACTAAACTTTGAAAAATCAAAATACCAACTTTGTTCAGTTTTGAAAACTCTACAAAAAGTGCTTTAATGACCATACCCAAAATCTTGATAAATTTTGAATAAAATAAAAGGGGACAAACTAGGGTTTGGAATTAGGGTTTCCCAAGCAAGGGGGGACGATTTCAGGAACTGTTTCTTCTCGCGTCTTTTTCGGCCGACAAAGCAACTAAACATAAAATAAACTTATTTTAGTTCAATGCAACACAGGGTGGGCTAAACATGGATG